>VDFB02353493.1:230340291-230529001 GCA_007258455.2 Sequoia sempervirens | reverse complement strand
TTATGCTTATCTCAAAGACAACATCTTACCACCCGATCTATCCCGTAATAAAAAACGCAACTTTATCCGTCAATCCACTCGCTATACCCTCATCGCTGATACCCTTTATCGCCGTGGTCTTGATGGTACTTTACTCTGATGTCTTGAACGCGAGGAATCTAACAAAGCTTTACAAGAAGTTCATGGTGGCATCTGTGGTACTCATTCAAGTGGACTGACCTTATCCAAGAAACTGATTAGAATGGGTTACTACTGGCCTACAATGGAGAGGGAATCATTCACTTTTGTGAAAACATGTTCAAAATGTCAGATCCACGGGAATCTCATTCATGCTCCTGCACAAGAACTCCAACCGTTTTCACCAACCTCGCCATTTTCTCAATGGGGATTAGATCTAGTGGGCAAGATTCATCCTTCTTCATCAAATGGGCATAAATTTATCATCACAGCAACAAAGTATTTTACTAAGTGGATTGAGGCAGTCCCTCTTACCAAAGTTACCGGCAAACAAATATCATCATTCATACTTAACTATATTATTTGTCGGTATGGCATTCCCAACTCCATTATTACAGATAATGGACGTCCATTCAAAAATCAAGATGTTGATGAACTTTGTGAGAGATTTCACATACAGCATAGATATTCAACACCTTACTATCCACAAGGGAATGGCCAAGCAGAGGCCTCAAATAAAACTATATTGAAAATCTTGAAAAAGACTGTGAATGCATCAGGGAAGGATTGGCACGTTCAACTCAATCCTGCTCTATGGGCCTACAGAACCAGTGTCCGCACGCCAACAGGAGCAACACCATTCGCCCTTGTTTATGGAGCAGAAGCCATATTGCCCCTAGAAGTGGAGATTCCCTCACTCAGAGTATCATTGAAAGGCTTAACAATAGATGATGAATACAGAGTTTCCCGACTCCAAGAGCTTGAACTTCTAGATGAGAAGAGACAAAGAGCAGCCGATCATTTGAAAGCTTATCAACAAATGATGTCTCGCAGCTACAACCATAAAGTAAAACCACATACCTTTCAAGTGGGTGATCTCATTCTGAAAGAGAATCCACGTAATCAACAAGACAAAGAGAAGAAAGGAAAGTTCGAGCCAAATTGGCTAGGTCCTTACGTGGTCATCGCATTTTATGGTTCAGGAGCCTACAAGCTATCAACGCCAGAAGGGGACCTGTTTGATGAGCCGATCAACAACATGCATCTGAAGAAATATTATGTCTAAGACAATCATCATCAAAAAAATCAGAAAAAGTCCTGAAGAAATATCAAAAAAATCAGAAAAAGTCCTGAAGAAATATCAAAAAAATCAGAAAAAGTCCTGAAGAGTCATCAAAAATCAAAAGTCTTGAAGAAATATCAAAACCATCATAGGGTGAAACCCTCGAAGCAAACAGTAGCTCCATTGACAAGAAAATGCAATAAAACAAATAGTGAAAATCTGGCAAACAGAACGCTATTTGTAGCTCTCCATCTATTAGTTCATGTTCTGCACTTAACTTTTCAGTCTTCATTTTCATGCATCTTTTCCATCATCTTAGGGTTACACCAGCACCATGCCATCATCATTTGCCTTGAGTGATAACATCTTACCATGGCTTGATTATTGTATATATTTATTTCAACAAGTTGTGTTGATACCAAGGGAAAATCTTGAAACATTGGGGGCAATCAACTTTCAAATCTTCCCAAAATAGTAAGACAATGACATCGAAGCCAATCATGCGCAAAATGAAACAACCAAATTAAACCAAAATATCCAACCATTGATCCATATCGCAGTAGCTTTCAGTTGCGTACCTTATCATGACTCATATCTGGATGATCTCTAAATCTGAATTAATGTTTGGAATCACAGTATTCCATTTTTGAATAATGGTTGTTTATTTTTCGATATCATTTCTCTGGAGCACACTCAATGATGTACTGAACTAGGGTGGCAAGGAAAGAGGATGATTTTTCTTTGTCTGCTATCTAGAGGTTAATCATTTATCGATTGCAAATATGTCGCGAGACATGAGGATTTATCATTGATGACAGTTCCAAATTTGCATCAGATGGTGGTTAGTCTTTGTCAGTTTATGCAAGAAATGTTCAGGTCATCTCGGTTCAATTATACTTAGATGCTTGTGTTTACTTGCTATATCAAAAATCATGAAAGTTGTACTTAGGTCATCATTGGTGTTAATTTCCCCTCTGATGCTTGTACATCCTTCCAACATTTTAAAACGCTCTATGATGATTTAAGCAGGCTCACTAAAAGGCTCAACAAAATGATCAGCTTCCTCTAGTTGCATTTCATTTTAGGTCATTGTACATAGTTGCATATTGGATCTTGCATCTTGAATTTTTGAAAGGTCAAATGGCTGTCATCTTTTGGACTATTTGTGGAGGACAATACAAACATTTGTATCATCACCATTACATTGCATTTTCATTTCATTTCATCATCAATAGCATTATCGTTTCATCATTTCAATATCAATATCATATTATTAGGTGCATTCCATATCATTTCATATTAGTTTCCTTATTGCATCCACTAGCATCTCATGTTATTTGCATCTCCATTATCATTTTCATCCATATTTTGGGTCACAATTTATTGCATCCTTATTATCATTTCATTTAACATTGCATTTATTATTACCATTTAATTATCATTTCTTTTCATATCACTTTATCATCCTTGCATTTTCATTGTTTTAGTTTCATTGTCGCATCCATTATCATCCCATCATTCCATATTTCATTATCATTATCAATCTATCAGTTCATTATTATCATTTTAACGACACGTTACCATTATCTCATTCATTTCCACTTTGCATTACCATTATCATTTATGGCATTACCATCTCATTATCACCTCATTTCATTATTCATTGCATAATTATCATTCATTCTATTAGTATATTCTTTCACTGCATATCATCTCATTCACCATACCATTTTCATTTTATTTCATATCATTACATATCATTTCTTATTTCATATCATTACATATCATTTCTTATTTCATATCATTTCTAATTGCATTTCATTTCATATCATTTATCATTTCATATCATTTCTCATTGCATTTCATTTCATATCATTTATCATTTCATATCATTTCATATCATTTATCATTGCATTTCATTTCATATCATTTATCATTGCATTTCATTTCATATCATTTATCATTGCATTTCACTTCATATCATTTACCATTTTCATTTTATTTTCATTTCATTTACTATATCATTTCATTGCATTTCATATCATTTACCATTTCATTTTATTTCATTTCATTTATCATCATTGCATTTCAGTTCATATCCATTTATCACTTCATATCATTTATCATTTATCCTGTCATTTCATTTCATTTCATATCCATTTATCACTTCATATCATTTAAAACAATAACATTTCATAGCATATCATTTAACAATTCCATTTCATATCATTTAACATTTTCATTTCATCTAAATTTCACATTTCATTCCATACCATTTCATTTTATCATTTCATTCACTCATACCATTTTCCATCCCATCATAATCCAAAGCACAACATTCATATTATAAAATTTAAAAATACACATCATAGGAAATTCATCTGCATGACATTGGTAGTGCACATCATCAAATCATAATCATCATAAAACATCAAAATCAAACCATCCTGCATATCATGTTAGTCATCAAATCATTTACATGCATAACAAAATCCATAAACAGGTAGACATCAATGCATATCATATCATCACATCATAAATAAACATCACATCATCATCAAAATAATCATCGCCGATGCATATCATCACTCATCAAAAATGATACAAATGTCCCAGTGTCCAATGAAACTACAATGTCCAATACATCAAATATGATCAAATATGGCATATACATGCCCCAAAACATGCTCTGCACTATAAATGTCTAGCTGGTGGATGCTCCTGATGGTGCTGGTCTGGAGGGAGGTGGTCTGCCACTGGTGCCTACATCTGGATCCTGTCGTGGCCCTGTCACTCCCCTGCTCTGGGTATGTGTCCGTGATCTTCTCCGGGTCCTACTGTGGGATCCTCGGATATGGCTCTCTGTGCTCCGGAGGGCATAGCTCCTCATATTTGACCCTGTAATACTCTGCCTCCCTGGCCATCTCCATGCCCTCTACAATGGCCTCTCGCAATGATGCACTCTCCACTGTGCCCATCAATCTCTGAGCCACGCCCTCAGCCTCTATGCCCCATCGCCTGAATGTATCCCTCTCGGCAATCACCTGAGCTAACTGTGGGTCCGAGGCAGGTGCATGTACCTGTGCCTGTGCCTATGCCTATGCCTGAGCAAGCTGTGTCTGTAACTGCATAATAACAGCCTATGCCTACGACAGTTGACTCTGTAGCTGACCTTGCTGCCCCTGCAATGTCTGCACCTGAGCCTGTAGAGTGGCCATCTACCCCTGTTGTGAGGAAGAAGCCAGCCGGATCACTGTCCACCTCCCTATCCCTGTCCTCGGACACCGCATAATCCGCACACCCCTCAGGATATCCAGCCCCCCCGGTGCAGGTCCTCCCATCCCTCCATCATCCCCACCATCATCATCATCACCATCTGATCCCTCCTCTCCGCTCTCCTCCTCCTCTCCTCCAACAGCTCCCTGCTCACCGCTGACCACATTTGCCTGTCCACCCACTCCGAGCAGTGGTACTCTCACAATAGGCGCTGGCTCATCGGGACTGGTAAATCGCGGAAAGGGATGTGTGTGGAAATAGGCAGCATACTCATCGGACATCCCAGCATCCACTACGTCTCGTCTGTCCACCCATGCCTCAGGTGCTAAGGCCATGTACTCTGTATAGGTGGCCTGGTACATAATGCATGGCCCCCATCTAGCCTCATCTCTGCTTCGGGCATAGTGTGCAATCCCCTGCGGCATCCCCTGTGTAAAACCGAACTGCCTCTATACCCGCAATGCCAAAAATATTTCCAAAATAAAAGGAGTCCTCCCTATCAGAAACTGTGACATACAGACATAGGGCATCTTAATATCATCGGTCGCCCATGGCTCACAATCTAAGTACGGTCACCATATGACCATATCGATGTCATCCAGAAGTCGTCTCCAGTAGTCTACCTTGCCCAGCTTGGGCTGGGTAAGGAACTCAGAATACGTATAAATGTAGGGCCTGCCTCGTGACCTCACTCTGGGGCATGCTGGCCTCGTCACAGCAAAATTCTCCTAGGCCCAGATCTGTAACACTGTAACTCCGTAGGATAGACTGGTGGATCCCCTGTAAACCACCTGGTGCAAATCATGATAAAGGTGAGCTAACATGCAGCTCCCCCACACATACCTCCTCGGCTGTAATATCATCTACTTGAGAATCCTGCCCCAGCCTACTGACAACCCCTTTCCCCGGCGATCCGGACAAAGGAGACCTCCGATGAAAGCACCCAAAACTGCTGGCAAGGCTGGATATCCGTGAAAGTCTGCCCATGGTACCCAGTACCCAGCTATCCTTGCGTCTCCATACACTCTCCTCAGAGCATCTGTACCTCCAATCTCCTTGTGATCGTAATACACAAGGGCTCCAACCACGGGAATGCCTAGGATCCTATATACATCCTCGGGAGTCACTGTCACCTCACCGGTCGGCATGTGAAAGGTGTTGTGCTCCGAGTGCCATCTCTCTGCTAGTGCTGTCAACAAACCTTTGTTGACCCTAATCAGCGGCATCACCAATAAGGGTCTCAAGCTACAAGCATCAATCACTGCTCTGTCCGCAGGGGTCAACTCAGGGATCCGATCCCATCCCGTTGAATGTCGCTCCCTAATCTGGAGGTTTTTGAAAACCTCCTATTTTTTTTTCCATCACAACAATCATCCATCATAATCATATCATAATCACACAAAATCAAAATCAGATTCATATCTATCAATAACCTCTATTAGTAACCTATATCAATGAACTATATCAGACCCATATCAGACTCGTATCAATACATCAAATCAATGACCCATATCACACATCAGTCCTATCACTCAAATCACATTTATCAAGCTGGATATCATATCACATCTATCCTATCATCAATTACTATTTGTTTTCTATCGCAGGAAGCAAATTTATCAGAAGTCATATCCGTTCAATCTACTCTTTGTTTTCTAGCCTAGGAAGAAAAGTTATCAATCAATCATTCAATTTTCCTGTCATCTTTATCCATATCAGCATGGTGACATGACAATTTACCTATCTATTGACTAAAGAAGCAATACAAAATCATCATTTTTATCACAACAGTCATTCGGGCTATTTACTAGATGGCCATTCTTTTTACGAAATGCGCGTTTTCCCATATGCGCCGTAGTTTTTACTATATGCGCTAAAACAGTCACCGTATGCGTGTTTTCTCGTATGCGCCACTTCATTGACCGTATGCGCCATTGTTTTCGCTAGATGCGCGCTTTCCCATATGCGCGTCTGTTTTCCCTAAATGCGCTCTATCCCTAAATTTTTGAATCTACCCTATATGCGCGCTAGTTTCTACGGGATGCACTAAACTGGTTTTTTGACAAAATTTAAAAGCTATACCCTATGCGCGTTTGTTTCTACCGTATGCGCCCCTATTTTTTTCAAAAGCGCCTAAAGAATGCTATATGCGCGCAAACGTAAAACCCTAAACTAAATCCGCGGTAAACATGAAAATTTTTGATTCAAAACGAAAAATTTTGAAAGCACAGAAGGTTAGATCGACTCACCGGTGGTCCGTACACTGCTGGCCTCTGATATCGGCGCGATCTCTTGAATCTATGACGATGATACGGAATCTCCATCTCGCAATGTCGCTTTCAGAGCTATAGTTTCACCATAGTCAAAAGTGCAAATAACTTGTCTCTTTCAACCTTTTTACCTTTTAAAGGTCAACCAAGGGTAAAATGTGACTTCATTTTCAAAATGGACATTTATTTTTCTGTCATGAGCTAAACCACTTCACCTCTCCTCCATGATTTACCTCCCGAGGGGGCATCATCAGCAAGAACATTGAAAATATATCAGGGGCAAAAATCTTATTTTCTTTGAAGCAATGTGTTTTACACATCACTTCAAAGAGGGGCAAAATGTATATGTCTAAAAATGGTCATGATTAAGCTTGTTAATTAATTAAATATGATTTATTTAATTAATTCCTCTAATGTCCTCTACATATAAATAAATTTAATTATTTATTTATATCGTTCATCTTCCAAATTCTTCTACCTTAAATTAAATAATTAATTTTATTTAATTACTAACATTTCTATCCTTCGCTTAATTAAATTAAATAAATTTGTATAATTTATTTATATTTAATTATCATCTTATTCTAAAGTTTAAATATTTTGAATATTTAAATAATGAAATATTCTCCATCCCATTTTTGAATTTCAAAATATTAAATATGTTATTTAATATTTTCCTCCTCACTCTAATGTCATTTTTAAAACATAATTAAATATGAATTATTTAATTATGTAGGTTTCCATTTCCATCTCCACCGTTAAATTAAATAAATCTAATTTATTTAATTCTAACTCATTTTTAACTCATCTTTCCAAATTTCTAACTCATGCTAACTCGCCCTTCCAAATTCGTATCTTATCTTTCAAAATGGAAATTTCTCTTCGAAACTCAATGAAGAAAAAGGGAAACCTTCCATCCTCTTCTCCACTTTCGAAAATCTCCCACCGTCCGTTCGAAACAAGCTTAATCCGGACCGTCGATCAATTCAGCCAATCAAATCCATTCGAAAACTCTATAAAAACCCGAGCAAATCCAAGCTTTGGTTAATCATCCCTAATCACCCCATATTCACATGCATATGCATACTCACGTTCAGGCAATCAGCTTTATGCATTCACATCATTTTCAGCATCACATTCCCACTTTCATGTTAGCATAGATTTACATTTTTGCATGTTATGCATTTTAAATCTCGTTCTTCATGCTGTCATTTTGTTGAGATCTACCTGCTGATCTGAGAACCATTTCGAAGCAACAAAACGGTGAAGATAGAGGAGGATAAAATGATTTTGAAAGGCTGTTGTTACGGTTTACACATTTTGTTTTCTTTCTTTTAGCTTTTCGATTTAATGTTTTATTAACATGTGTTTGAATTTCATTTAAACTTGATCCAATTTTCTCACACACACTATTCCCTATTGTAGTCTAGCATTCCCTAGTTGTATGTTCTTCTCCTATTGTGTGTACGCCTCCAGAAGCAAATTTAAGTTTTATATGTGATGTTGGTATTGTTAGCAGTGTTGTGTTGAAGTTATGATTAGCCCTTGTTTATGTTAGCCTGTTTTCTTCTTGTTTCACTGTTTGTTGTTGTGGGACCTTGCATTATCTCCTAGCACAGGGGGTGGACCTTGGGGTTCCACATGGTCGGGAGGTTGGTTCTTTTTCCTCCATTTGGTTTCCCTTGCAGTTGTTCGTGTGCGTGGAGGTTGTTCATTGTATAGCGGATTTCAAATCTTGTACCTATTCAAGAAGACAATTTCTTTGTGTATATGTCATGGTCTTGCATATCGGATGTACCATTTATCATAATATTGTTGTAATCTTCCCCATTGTATTTGGGGAATCCTTACTGTAAACAATGTAATGATGTAATGAGTTGTGATGTACTCTCATGTAATGAAATTTGTATACGTACTTGTTATTTATTTATAAGGGATCTTTAATGCTTTTTATCTAATGTCATGCTCTTGATTATAGTTGTGTTAGTAAGCTTGTCATGGAACCTTAGAGGACTTAGAATAGTTTATATTTTAAGTTATGCAGTTCACTTTTATTGCATTTAAAAAAAAAAACAAGCTCCATTATTGTTGCATGGTTGTGTTGTCCTCTGGGGTTCTATGGCAGGGCATTACATTAAGAGTGATTTTATGAGTTGTGTATTTTTATTAATTTTTTAATGATTTTTCAAAGTGGATGCATCCTAAAAATTATCATTGAGTATGTGTGTCACATAACTTGCACAAAAAATAATTGAAAATGTAATTTTTTTATATATGTAAAGAATGAAGTGTAGAACAATCCTATAAATTTTTTTTAGATAAGTGGATAAAAAGTTATAAAGAAAAATCAATACATATGTAGATAAGGAATATAAAAAAATTAATAAAATAAAATAAAAATAGAAATGCTAACCTATTCTAGATAGAAAAGATAGATGGTTAGACAACTAAGAAGACATGCGATATTTTGGTGGTAATTTTGTTAAATATTATTATGATATGAGTAAATCTAATAAAGTTAAAAAATACTATTATGATAGATCAAGAGGAGGGAGTTGTAATAGGGTTTTGAATTTTTTCTAAGTTGGTCTTCCTTGTGTCATATGATGCAATAGGCACATGATTTTTATTGTCCTTTCACATTTATTTCATATTTTTTAGGGTCTTCCTTTTATATGGCCTCAAATGTATCCAACCCAGTAGTTCTTGTTGGTTTTGACACACTTGTAATGACTCTACATAATGGCTACCCCAAAAAAGCACCCTAGAAATTTTGTACTAAAGGTATTTCATGAGGTATGTCCTTTGAAATCCTAACAAATGTGTTTCTTCCCATCCCTGAATTTGATATTGCTTGTCAATGGTTAGAGAAGTATACTATTATAGGTTATTTTGGGGGGAGGACCTCACTTGAAACCATGCTAAGAGAATGGGTGAATAAAACTTGGGTCCCACATGGGGTCCGACTTGATGCCACTCAAAAAATCATAAAGGGATTTCTCCTTTTTTACTTTTTTGAAACCAATCATGTTCAAGTTGTGCTTACGCATGTCCATTGGTATGTTTGTTCTTCTTTGATGGCATTTCACCTTGGACACAAGAATTTTCAATCTCGAATGAAAAACTTTCATGTGTTTGTTTGGCTTGAATTTTTAGGTCTCCCTTTTCCTTGTTGTTGCTTGCATCCTATCGCCTCTTCCTTGGAGAAATTTTTTTGCATTGAACTTGGGAATTTCTACTAGGATCGGCCCCAGAAATGGGTTTGTGTGAAAATTTAGTTATCTAAAGACTTGAAATAGTCATAGATATTCAAATAGGTAACCTCTATCATACCCATAGGGTGATTTACCTTAACTTGTCCAATATAGAGGGGCTCATTCTCCCTAGAGTTCTTGCAAAATCACTTCTCCATGCTTGAGGAGTTGAACAACGATGATATACTTGATTCTCACTCATGAATTTTCTCTCATGGAATGTTCAAGGTCCTACTGACCTCACTAGGAAGTATTCTAGAAGGATACTTGTCAAAAGCAATCCAGTTTAGATGTTATATGTTTGCAAGAAGTTAATATTTTTGGATTCAATTATTTCTACAACATGTCACATTATTTGGCTAGTTGGTATGATGTTTACACCAATCACGATGCTAGTCATGGAGGGGTTGTCACCCTTCTCTCTCCATAGTGGCATTCTTGTGTTTTTTATCATGGGTTTAAAATAAATCATTGTCTAATCTAGATCCTCATGAATGTTGGTTATAATTCCTTCGAAATCATTAATGTTTAGGCGTCCAATGATGCTATTGATAGATATCATTTGTGGTGGTGGATTGCAAACTATTTGTTGATGATCGCTTGGGTCTTGTGCAGTGATTTTAATATGGTGAGATCACCTATGACAAATACGGGACTATCCCTTTTCACTAGACAACAAGCGAGGGAGAGGTATGGTTTTAGATGTGTAATAAATTGGGTTTTATTATCCCAACTTGGGTTGCCACCACACTCAACCCATTTAGTATACATGGAATTTTTTTTGGGTTGGTTCAAACATAGTCTTTAAACATCTTGATCATGCAATGATATATGCTCAATATTTCTTTTGTTTTTCCAAATTCTTTTCTCTCTTGGTGATTCTATTAGCAAATTTGACTCTATTTGACCACTTGTCCATCAAGTTTTGCATTGATTGGTAAGTGGTCCCACCTCAGCCCTAGAAATCTTAGTTTTTCTTAAATACTTCTTTGATGGGTCATCATCCCGCATTGGTTCATATTAGGAGGATCTAGAATCTTGAATGTTGTCATACTCAACCAATCAGGTGAATTGCATGGTTGAACATAACTATTCATCGCATGTCTCATTTCCTTTCTATCTATGGTTCCATCTTTCAAAGGTATGTATAAGATCTCCACCATGCCATGGAAGAGCTCATTTCCAAAACCTTCTCCCGTATTTTTCATGTCTAAGTGGCAGAGCTAAGGCATTAAAAGGATTTAGCAAATAACCATTTTTTAGGAGCTTCTCAAATTAAAGCCAAACTCCATTGGCTTACAGTTGGAGATAGGGATTTAAAGGAATTTTTTTAGTCCCTTCATGCTCGACATAATTCCCTTGACATCAAGCAAATTAAGGGAGGAAAACATGTACTTACAAAGCTACCAGATATCCTTTAGGCCATTGTTAGATATTATGAGAAGCTTTTTATAGATTAGTAATGTATTCTTGAATAAGAAGATGTCCTTCAAGCATTCCTAAGGTAGTTCCCTGATGACTTTCTTAAACTCAAAGAGCCTTATGTGACCAACTACTCTCTCTTGACAATTCAAGGAGGCTGTGAGCATAATGGTTGATGAAAAATCCCCTACATGTGATGGGTTTCCATGTGAATTCTATAAAGCTCTTTGGGATTGTGTTGGTGAGGATTTGTATAAATTTTATTTTGAACCTTTTCATTCTAAATATTTAGGGAAACCTATTAACAAAGGAAATATTAAATTCATACCTAAAGCTAGAGATCCTAAGGATATTTTTAGCTATAGGTCCATCTTACTACTTAAATTTTATTACAAAATAATTGCTAAGACCTTGGCTTCGAAAGTGCATCATCTTCTCTCCCAGATTAATTGTCTTAAAAAAACAAGTTTAATCGAATCTCGCTATATCATCGATAATATAATATTTTTTGGTAAATCATAGAATGGACTTACTTCTCTCAATAGAAAGACCTTTTCTTAAAGATTGGCTTTACCAAGGTTTATGACCATAATAAATCGCATTTCATTCTTGTCATCCTTTAAGCTCTAGGATTTGGTCTTTATTCCATTCAATTTTTCAACATACTCTTTGTTGATGCCTTTGCTTGCATTACCATCAATGGTTTCCCTTTGGCCGCCTCTCTTTATATTACTATTGTTGAAGGCTTTGGGTATCTTCTATCTCTTTCAATCTCTCATGGACTAGTTAGGAGCATTGCCTTGATTGATCCATTGACTCAATTTGTCAATGGCCATTTTGTGGATGATTCTTTTCTCACTCTTATTGAAGTGGAGAAAGATATCAAGGAAGATCTTAATTGTTTGGAAATATTCTATCATCCATTGAGCTTTGGTCATCCAATAAAGAAGACTCAATGTTATTGGTAATCCATTCTACCTATGCATTCTTAGCTTCAAATGTTTGGTTGAAAGTAGATTGGACATGAAAACAGATTCATATTTTTTGGCATCCCCTTTTCCTTTCAATCTTCTCTAGTGGAATTATGGCTTGTTGTTTTTCTGTTAGAATTGTAAAAAACATGAGCCGCAAAATCAAACAATGAATAAAGACATCTACCACGCAAGAGATCTGCAAACAAAGAATTTCTATGTTCCTCAACAAGAAAAAGCTACATAATGGACCTCAAGAATCTTCAAGGAATACAAGAGTCCTCAAAGGTTTCCAATGGTATTCAAAAGCAATGATAATACAATGAGGGTTCAGTGCTATATAGGAGCAACCCTAAATGGTAAAGGGATTATATCATGACAAGTGTCAACATCTCATGCAATGAGACAAAATGATCTAATAATAGATCTCTACTTAACATAGTAAATCACTCCTAAGTTTAGCTTAAGTGTGTGAGAATAAATTAGACTAATAATCAGTTAAAGATTAATTAATTATTAGCTAATGCATGATTACTCTAACACCCCCCCTTAAGATGAACTTAGGGAGTAGCTAAAAACCCTTAAAAGAGAATGCATGATGGGTCCCAACAAACAAGGTCTGGTGAGGTACCCATGTACAAACAAAAGATCTCTCAAAACTAGAGAAAAGGAGAAAACCACATGGGAAAAAATCCTCTCCAAAAGAGAGAAAGGCGAATGAAGGACTAAAAGAGCCTCCAAATCAAGGTGAAGGACTAAGAAGCCTCTAATCAAAACAATATCCAAAAAAGATAGGAATACGTACAACATTGTTGAAGCATGAAGAAGTTATAGACTGTTGTTGAAAGATGACTGATATAGTGTTGAAATAAAGAACCTCCAAAAATAGGAATGCAAGAGTGTCCATATGGTAAAAGCTCAATCTCACCAAAATGCATGGGTAACCAGCCATTGATGTACACTGCATCTAAAAGTACATAGGAACAAGAACTAGATACAAAGATCACTCAAAATGTGAAACCAAGGAAGCATTATCACCAATAGTAGAAACCCCCCATAATGCTGAAAAGGGAGGGCCAAGATAGGTACACTGAAACTGTGTGAAACCAACAAGTGCATGTAGGAGAAACAACCTGCAAATAAAAGGATTTGAAAACTAAGGAACACACGCATGAGGCAAGAATCACTAGGATTCACTAATGTCATGGAAGGTACACTCAATTGAAAAATGTGTGATGGAAAACCAAAGGAAAACATCAACCCCCATGATAATTTATATCATAGTGTGAGTATAAAAGGCACAACAAGATGTGCAAAATCCCCAAAAAGTATACACCAGAATGGAACTTTATATCATAGTGTATCTACAAAAGAGAATGTCCTTAAAAATATGTCTACAATGCCCAAATAGGACAAAGTACTGAAAATACATGAACGGAAAAAATGAGTTATCCCACATAAATGAAAAGTTTTTAGGAGCTAATATATCCTAGTAATTCACTAGAGTGCAAAAACACCAAAAAATGAATAAAATGTACTTGGAGAGAAATCTGAAAAAATGCATTGATGGCTATGAAGAGCTTTGAAAGACCATCCCAATGCTGCTAGAATCATGAAAAATAGAGATACAAGTCAAAATTTATGAGCTTGGGACTGAAAACAACACCTCTAACTTCAACAGGATGTAGAATGCGCCAACAACAAAAATATGTGATGAGAACCACACCATTGGAAATTTGATGGAACCAACTTTTCGATGATATCTCATTTTCCAAAAAACAATATCATATGCCCAAGTTATGGCCAAATGAAAAAATACCTCCTTTAGGGCACAAGGAGGGTTCAAAGGGGTCATGCCCTAGTAGCTATACCATTGATGTCAACGAAATATTCTATAGAATATTCCCTTTGTTAACAAAAAAATACTGGTCACCAAACAAAAAACTGATGGCATATACTAAGCATCCGCGGAATATTCGTTGAGATTCTAGTGGTGAGAGAACAATCACAACACCAAAAATAAATATCAACTACCATAAAAAAGCTGGTAGAAAAATCTGAAAATGCTGGAAAGGTTTGTTTAGCTAGCAGATGGTAAAAAGAAGTCGCTAATGACTGAAAAGCACTGGTCGATTGGCCCCACATGCTATGATGTCGACAGTGCAAGTATCCTGTGTAGGGTACCATGCCTAAAACCTTGCGCAAGGTAACATGCCTGGTACCTTGCACAGGAATAATAAATTAGCAACATTTTTTTATTTTTTTGAAATTTTTTTAAAAAAAGAGTTTAAAAATAACTACCAACCCCTTTTGCTTTTTTTTTTTGTTTTTCATGCCAAAGCAGTTGTACAAGAGCCTATGGTCCCTGAGGCAAAAAAAATTATCAGAAGCTCCTGATGATGAAATAGGGAAAATTTATAGTCAAAATTTGTCGAATCAACCTCTTAAATGCAACCGTAAGGTTCTTTTCAACTCAAAATGTTCAAAAATCATAGCTACCCTCCAGATCTGGAAATAAGGCAACTACTTCAAACCATTGCAAATTTGTACTCAGGAATCCAAATCAGGCCTAACAAAAGGAAAAACTAACTTTTTCGACAACTCTAAATCCAATGGAAGACTCTATTTTGGTTCTAGATGCACCCAAAAAATTTCCACCTCCAAAATTTGTAAAAAAAGAAAAGGGGATTCTTGATCTAAAGCCTATAATCCTTGTTGAAGAAAAAACCTCATAAATTGAGAAGGGGTTCGTTGAATCCACTCTCTGATACCATGTTATAATTGTGAGAAACACGAGCCACAGGATCAAACAACGAACAAATACACCTTCCATGCAAGAGATCTACAAACAAAAAAATTATATTCCTCAACAAGAAAAAGCTATAGAATGAACCTCAAGAATCTTCAAGGAAAATTAGAGTCCTCAAAGGTTCCCAAAGGTATTTGAAAGGCATGATAATACAATGAGGGTTAAGTGCTATATAAGAGAAACCCTAAAGAGTAAAGGGATTAGATCATGACAAGTGTTAACATCTTATGCAATGAGAGATAATGATCTAATAATAGCTCTCTAGTTAACATAGTAAATCACTCCTAAGTTTATCTTAAGTGCATAAGAATAAATTAGACTAATAATCAATTAAATATTAATTAATTATTATCTAATGCATGATTACTCTAACATTTTCCAGAATTGAAAAGAAAATTTCCTATTAGATTACGAATCCCCTTTCCTTGGTAAGAAAATTTTAGGTTTGTTCTCAAATCCTAGTAGCCAATCATGTGTAATATTCCTCATGATGGGATCCTTCTAAAGCTTCTTATCTAAAGCTGGAGAAGCTTCTTCAAGATTTCCTTTGGGATTTTTCTAGAGATCATAAGGTATTTCATCATATTGCTTGGTAATTTTGTTTCCTCCCTCATGAATTTGAAGGGTTAGGGTTATTATCCACTCAGTGATAAGGACTGGCTCTAATAATCAAATGGATTATTTGATCCCTCACTATAAATGAATCCTAGAATATTTTACTCTAGCATTACATTTGGTTTGGATATCCAATTCATCGGCCTACCTAGAAGGGGATTGGTTTCATGACCCTTCTCACCATGAAAGTTGTAGTCCATATTGAAGGAAATTTTATGGTCAAAATTATTTGGCTAGCCTAGGAGGCTGTTAAGTCATGGATTCTTTGGAATGGGCCATCTTTCAAAGAAGTCCTTTCTTTCAATTAGCACAATTGCAATGAAAGGAGGTCTCACAAGACTTTAAGCCCATGCTTCAATGGCTTGCTTCATACTTGCTATGTGGAGTTGATGGATTGTTGTTGTTGCAATGGAGTGTTGAAGTGCTGCTTAAGAGTGAAGAGAATGTTGGAAGTGCTAAGAGAATGCCAATCTATTGCTTAGAGAATGAAATAGATGAAGATGGATGAATTTGATGGAGAAGTGGGAAGAATCTACCATTTTCAGGGCTGGTCAGTCGAAGAGAGACATTACAAATTGACCCCAATTGAATGTGTAACACTTCTACCAACTTTAGACGTGAGCATTTGTTATGGATGGAAGTGCATCGTGCAGACGTCTATGCGTCACACGCGTCCCCAACAAATATTCTCTCACTGACACAACAGAAAGATGCCAAGTGGAAGGAAGGCAGTTGAGTGATGTGGAATTTTTCCTTCGGATTTGATTTCTAAGGTGAGGTCATGTAAAAGGGGAATTTGTGTAAGGAGTGCAAATTCACTCCTATAAATTTTTCCCCCACTTTAGCGAGCATGAATACTAATGAGTGCTTCAGTAAAGTAGATTGAAGAATTGGTAGGGTTAGAAATTTATACCTGAACCATCAAGGAAGAAGACCATAATCTGGAGAACTCTAAAGTGCAAGGCAAGCAAAGGACTCCATAGGTGCTCTCCCTGAGGAGCTCCGAACAAAAGACTCCCTATCCCCGCATAACTATGAAGTTGCACAGGGTACAACGAAGGCCCTTGGACTAGCGGTGGATAAATCCTACAAGATGAAAGTGTCTTACAGGCCTACAGACCTACAAGGAGGAAAACCCCAAGATCTCTCACATGAAGGAAGCCCCGAGAAGTAAGCACCCTACAAGCCTGCAAACCTCTAAGGAGGTATCCCCCAAGATTTCTCGCATGGAGGAAACTCGAAGAAGTAAGCACCTCGCAGGCCCATAGACCTACAAGGAGGTGTCCTCCAAGATCTCTCTCATGGAGGAAATTCGAAGAAGTAAGCACCTTACAGGCCCACAGACCTACAAGGAGGAATCCCCCAAGATCTCTCACATGGAGGAAACCCGAAGAAGGGGACTCCGCAGAGTCGGAAAGTGGCTTCACAGGCGCACCTACAAAGTGACATGTTTACCCATAGATAAAACATGTCTGAAAACAAAAAGCGGCCACACAAGCAGATAAGTGGACAGTCACGTGGACCATCAATAAGTCAGAAGGATTTCAAAGGGCTCCCTCGAAAACCCGACGTGAAAAGGGGTCCACTAAAGGGACGCATTGTTTGAAAGTGTAACAGAGACGTTTTTTCTCAAATTGATTCATCATCAAGGAATCCTTTCCAAATATGTTCACTTCATCAAGGAATTTGAAAGGGAGAAAATTCCCCCTCATGAGGGGAAGGTTAAAGCTGCTCCCACCTCAAAGGAAATTTCTCAAGTTCTTTCTTCACAAACCCATGATGAAGGAAACACGTTTCGTTAGGTCCAAGTCGAGAATGCGATTCTTGAAAAAGGCTTGCAAGGATTCTAGAGAAAAGATTCTTTGGAAACGAATACGCTTTCTAAAAACCAAGTGTCATAGAAATGGCATTGTCACACACAAAAGGGATAATTCAAGCAAAGAAGAGAGAAAGATAAGAAAAGAGCAAAAGAGAAATCATTACAAATAGAGGACATAGGGGTGATATGATATTTCGGGGGCCAATCTACTCATAAATATTATATAAGTATAATAATAGTATATAAATAAACTGTCATCAACCTCCTACTATACCAGACCATGTCAAGAATGCACGAGAAAGCAAAGTGAAAATAAAAAATTGGGTCAACATGGAAGGGAGGCCTAAATTCCCCCAACACTTTGCATCATCACCAATTTACCGAAAACCAAGCACAAACATGGAAGAATGATGATACAGATAGAAGAAGGTTTACGACACAAAAATCACTCTTGTATCCAAGCACCAATAAGGGTGACAAGGGTCATCTAGGAACACATAACACAGTTATGGGGGAACACATCACAACACACACACATCTAATCTAAAGATAAAGAAGAGGCCTCCCCCTAACACTCATCAACCAAGAGGTCATCCACTTCCCAATCTAGATCATTATAAGGGTAAGGAGGATGCATTTGTAATGGTAGAATATTAAGGAGAGGAGCTTCTGACCCTCCCACAACAAGGGCCAAGGAAGAAGGCCCTGCAAGGTCTTCTCCACTAGGCTCTTGTGGAGCTATGGTCAGCGATTTTGCAAAGATCACTGACAAGGTCAAAACTTCATCCAGAGAGTTAACATGCACTTTACTAGAGTTCCATTTCGTACCTCAATGGGCAAAGAAAGATGTGCCCAAGATTCACCACTTGGCTCACCGAATGACTCGGGAGTGGTGACAAACTCAGGGGAAGCCAAGACTTGTTTCATCACTAAGATAGAACAAGCTAGCACAGGACCACCCTTTGGAGAAGGTGGGCTCCTCTTATGCCCTCCATTGCTAGAAGGGTCATCCTCTACCTTCTACTTTGTCGGGGGATGTGAACTCCCCACAGATGAGGCAAGAGGTATGGAGGAGGAAGAGGAGGAGAAAACTGTGATAGTTACTACCAAAGTATTTGACATATCCATGGGTTTAGCGAATGGTGGGATGTCTAGAAGGGACATCAACAGGAGCGGCTCCACCGAAGGAGCGATAAACACCTGCACCTTTTTGGGCTCAGGCGCACTTACACTCACAGTGGAAACTAGAATCAAAACTAAATTCGATTGAATAGAAGCAAAGGGGAAGAGAGAGGAGGATGCATCAGCAGGCCCTAAAGTAGGGGCGGTCATCTCCTCTTCCATCTTCTGCAAATTTTCCTCCTTAGTTGCAACAACCTTTTGTTGGTGCTTGCGCTCATGCGCAAGGTAGTTTCTGTAACTCTTCGAGCTAGAGACTGAAGGTTGCGAAGGGATAGAAGGCTCCTGCTCAGCTATGGGAGTGTCCACCACAACTATTTCCAGTGGAGGTACATGCTCCTGAATGAGAGCAGGAAGAGAAGATTTAGAAACAATTGGGGGAGTCAGCTCTAATTCCTCAGTAGCAAGCCTCTTCCCATTTATAGCTTTGGGAGTAGAAGCGATGGGAGACCGTAGAGGCCGAGACATAGAGGATTCCTCACAGGGATGTTTTCCCTTTGCATACAAGTAGTACCAAGGTCTAGGTGGTTTAGTAGGTAGGTTTCATATCCTAATCTTGGGTCTACACCAAGTAGGTACCATCAGACTTAACGGGTAAAAGCCAGGCATATTCATCCAAAACTCTTCTCTGGAAAGAGGATTGGGAGAGCTATCCCGAGGATGGGGTAGCTTCCCTTTTCCCTTTCGAGAAGAGGAGGTAGCTGGCTGTTGTGCTACATAAAGGGTCAATTTTGGTTGTCCCTTTCCCCTGGTCTTATACTTCACATAATTCTTGTAAATTAGGTATGTTCTTGGAGGGAGTAGACCGATCGGGGCGGGCCAAAAATGATCCAACAAATAGCCCCCACGTGACACCAACGGTTGGTATCTAGTGTCATGCACCACATGCACAACACCTTCATGATATAATTTCAAACACTTATGAATGACGGAGGTGATTCCATTCATGGAAGCTAGCCAAGGTATGCCTAGCTTCAGCCTGAATAAATTTGACTCTAGGATAACATCAAAGACTATTTCTACGGCCATAGGTCCAACTAGGATGGATAGAGTTATTGAGCCATATGGATTTAGATAAAGACCATCATGCATACGGGTGGTAGATTTAGTTTCTTCATACTCCTCTCTATACAATGAATTCAGTAGCAATGTTTCTTCTATAATGACATTCACTCGACTCATAGGGTCGTCACAATGTTGTCATTAAGGCAAGCAAGAATGTAGAGGGGAGAGGGCTTGTTGTTCAAGGGAAAATCTTGCGACGTGAATGTCACATCAGACAAGTTGATCACAGGCTATGCAGTAGGATTAACCATGACCATGTTAACATACGCCTCAGGCCGAGTGATAGAATCGGAGGGATCGATAATCATGTTGGTAGAATGCGATGGAAATAGGTCCATGTATATCTATAACTCACTATTCACTTTTTCCACCGATTTGTTTGCATTTTGTTTACTTCCATCAAGACGAATAGTACCATCCTCAATGTGGTCCTATATCTCGTGACACAGGTGCTTACAATGTTCGGTATCATGTCTTTTAACTCGATGGTATTGACATAAGGTATTTGCATCATACCAACTAGGGTAAGGTTCCTTGAGAGGTTTAGGGTTCTCCAAGGTTATGATCTTATCCTTTAGAAACTTCTGCGAGATGGAAGAATAAGATTCTGCTAACTTTGTGAACTTTTTTTTGCATCTGAGGCTGTTATCATTTGTAGCATCTACTACATTTGTGATAGCCTTACCCTTTCCAGAGATCAAAACAATGGACTATCCTTCTAAACGGGAGTGCGAGGAAGATCCCCTGAACTAAACTACCGTTTGTTGATATTCTCATAATGTAGCACACAAATGCGCAAAAGAAGGGTATTTCATAAGGGAAAACTTCTCTTGCCAAGGTCTCTGCAAGTTCCCTATGAACACCTTCTGCACGTCAGAATCAAGTAGCTGGTATGAGATTTGTGAGAAGAGTGCTTGATACCGTGCTATGAAATCAGTAATCTTCTCATTATCCCCTTTTTTGCATTAGACAAGATCCAAAAAATTTCATCTTCGGTCTGATGTTGGATTGGAATTGTTGGAGAAACTAATTTACAAGTTGATCAAATGAGAAAATAGAATTGTGAGGTAAGGAACAGTACCATTCGAGCGTTATGTCCTTAAGAGATTGAGGGAATAATTTTTCCATCAACATATCATGATAGAAGAAGTATGTACACATGGAATTAAAGGTGGACACATGCGTTTGCGGGTCCCCTTTTCCACCATACTTCTCAAATTTTGGAATCTCCATTCCTTATCGGAAGGGAGTGTTTAGGATTGCTACCGACAATGGGCTATGTCAGAAGAAGGGTTGAAAGATAGGATGGGTAGAGGATTGGGAGAGACTGGCCAATTGGCTTTGCATCTTACCCATATTCTAAATAAGAGTATTCAAAATAGGGTCTTGGGATGACAAAGGTCCAATGGAACCTCCCCCAGAACCACCACCGGAGCCACCTCCAGAACCACCAACGTGACCACCGCCGGGACCACTGTTGGAGCCACCGCCACCAATAGGGCCTCCACCAGAGCCACTTCCACTTCCAAAGCCACCACCATGGCCTCCACCGAAGCCACCTCTACTAGCACCACTTCTACCACCGAAGCCACCACCACTACCAAAGCCTCCACACTCAACCCGCCAAAACCTCCACGACTAGAGGTGACAAGAGGGGTGAAACTGAAACCTAAGGGTATTATGTTTGCTTTGATAGTTTTGGATCTCTTAGAGGTGGAAGGGATGTTGATCGACGGGACTGTGTCAGCCATGTACATAGAAGTGGAAGGCATCAACATTCCTAACTGCCTCTCATGTTCTTCAATAGTGGCCCCTTGTATAATGTTAGTGTTGTTTGGAGGGGCACATGCTTCAGTCAGACTAGAGAGACTAGCCAGGAGTTCTATGTTTGTTCAGTCTTTTCCCACCATATACTTTATTTCACTAATAACCCGAGTGGCTCTAGTCATCTTCGGGTCCTTTTCCAAGTGATTCTCCAAGTCACCCAATCCTTTGCTAAGGGTAGAGATATATTCTGAAGGAATGTGAATGGCTTCATGCTTGTCTACTAACAATGGTGTAGGAGACACAGGAGGAGTGGGGACGTGGTCGGTCTCATTGGAGAACCCTACCTCGCCCCTCGACATTTTCTCTTGGGTAGCAAGACCAATGACAAATCTAACAAAAAGGCCTATAGAGAAACCAGAAGTGACCTTCGTCCTCTCCATCAGAATGCATCGCACACTTCTCCTAACAACATACCCAGAAGTCATGGACTAGGTTGTGATGCTCATAAACCTTCACAACAATCAAGCTTACAATGATTACAAGGTACAAGGGAAGAGTCTCAACACCAACGAATAGGTATACATTGGTTCACGTCGAGTTCACCAAAAATGTAAGAAGGGGACCAACCACACCAAGGCTTCAGGTCACAGAGATCCAAGAGTGGAGGGCTTCCCTAACTTACCTCACTCTAAAGGGTGTCTTGAGACAAGGATCAAGAATGATGGGGACTATAATGTACTTCAATCACCCTATAGATCCAAAACTTAGGTTTGGGCTAGGTGATCTAGTTTTCGGAGTTCGTACTGCACCTCAAATAGATCTCTCTCCAAGGATGGTAGTGCAATTCTAGGATGATCGCATGACGTGTTGGCGTCTCTCTAGTGCACCAGCGTCCGTATGACCAGAGAATAGTGAGTATAATAAAAACACCAGAAAATATGGCTAAATAACCTAGCTAACTGACTTTAATGAAAGTGACAAGATAACAAAATACAAAAAGTAAATACATAAGTAATAGAGCAAGTAGATAAGACTAAAGTGATGAAGATCAACTCATAGAAGCACCAATTCGCCAGCTTGCCCCACACGTAATTTCACCTACACACAAGGAAAAAGGGGAAAAATTTTGGGGCTATATAGCAGCCTGCCTCAGTCAGACCCCTGTTTTGGTGTTTCCACCTCCACAGACAGCCAGAAAGCAACGAAGTAGACATATGCAGTAAAGGAAAGAAGAGAGAACAAGAAACACTACAAAGTGTATTATGCTACTCAACCAAATCATGAAGGAGAGGAGTGAAACGTTACCACCTCCACCCAAAAGCTCACTAGCAAATGGAGGAAAATGTAGACTTGGCAAGGTCACCACAACCGCAACTACAATGAAAGGAGGTCTTGCAAGACTCCAAGCCCATGCTTCAATGGCTTGCTTTGTACTTGCTATGTGGAGTTGGAGTGTTGTTGCTGCAATGGAGTGTTGAAGCGTTGCTTAAAAGTGAATAGAATGCTGGAAGTGCTAAGAGAATGCCAATTTGTTGCTTAGAGAATGAAATGAGATGAAGATGGATGAATTTGAAGGAGAAGTGGGAAGAATCTACCATTTTCGAGGTCAGTTGGTTGAAGAGGGACATTACAAATTGACCCCAATCGAATGTGTAACGCCTCTACCAACTTCAAACATGGGAATTTTTCAGGGACGGAAGCGTGCTATGCAGATGTCTACGCACTATGCACGCATTCCTGACAAATATTTTGTCACTGACACAATAGACAGATGCCAAGTGGAAGGAAGAAAGTTGGGTAATGTGGAATTTTGCCTTCGGATTTGATTGTCTAAAGTGAGGTCACATTCTTGTGGTTTTTATCATGGGTTTGAACTAAATCATTTTCTAATCTAGATCCTCATGAATATTGGTTATAATTCCTTTGGAATCATTAATGTTTATGCGTCCAATGATGCTATTGATAGATATCATTTGTGGTGGTGGATTGCAGACTATTTGTTGATGATTGCTTGGGTCTTGTGCAGTGATTTTAATATGGTGAGATCACCTATGACAAATACGGGACTATCCCTTTTCACTAGACAACAAGCGAGTGAGAGGTGTGGTTTTAGATGTGTAATAAAATGGGTTTTATGATCCCAACTTGGCCTGCCACCACACTCAACCCATTCAGTATACATGGAAATTTTTTTGGGTTGGTTCTAACATAGTGTTTAAACATCTTGATCATGCAATGATATATGCTCAATATTTCTTTTGTTTTTCCAAATTCTTTTCTCTCTTGGTGATTCTATTAGCAAATTTGACTCTATTTGACCACTTGTCCATCAAGTTTTGCATTGAGTGGTAAGTGGTCCCACCTCAGCCCTAGAAATCTCATTTTTTCATAAATACTTACTTGATGGGTCATCATCCCACATTGGTTCATATTAGGAGGATATAGAATCTTGAATGTCATCATACTCAAACCAATTAGGTGGATTGCATGGTTGAACATAACTATTCATCACATGTCTCATTTCCTTTCTATCTATGGTTCCATCTTTCAAAGGTATGTATACGATCTCCACCATGCCATGGAAGAGCTCATTGCCAAAACCTTCTCCCGTATTTTTCATGTCTAAGTGGCAGAGCTAAGGCATTAAAAGGATATAGCAAATAACCATTTTTTAAGATCTGCCCAAATTAAAGCCAAACTCCATTGGCTTACAGTTGGAGATAGGGCTTGAAAGGAATTTTTTAGGCCCTTCATGCTTGACATACTTCCCTTGACATCAAGAAAATTAAGGAAAACATGTACTTACAAAGCTACGAGATATCCTCTAGGCCTTTGTTAGATATTATGAGAAGCTTTTCATAGATTAGTAATGTATTCTTGAATAAGAAGATGTCCTTCAAGCATTCCTTAAGGTAGCTCCCTGATGACTTTCTTAAACTCAAAGATCCTTATGTGACCAACTACTCTCTCTTGACGAATTCAAGGAGGCTGTGAGCATAATGGTTGATGAAAAAGCCACTACATGTGATGGCTTTCCATGTGAATTCTATAAAGCTCTTTGGGATTGTGTTGGTGAGGATTTGTATAAAGTTTATTTTTGACTTTTTCATTCTAAATATTTAGGGAAACCTATTAACAAAGGAAATATTAAAGTCATACCTAAAGCTAGAGATCCCAAGGATATTTGTAGCTATAATCCCACCTTACTGATTAAATTTTATTACAAAATAATTGCTAAGGCCTTAGCTTCGAAAGTGCGTCATCTTCTCTCCTAGATTATTTGTCTTGAACAAACAAGTTTCATCGAATATCACTATATCATCGATAATATACTGTTGTTTGGTAAATCATGGAATGGGCTTACTTCTCTCAATAGAAAGACCTTTTCTTAAAGATTGGCTTTACTAAGGTTTATGACCATATTAAATGGCATTTTATTCTTGTCATCCTTTAAGCTCTAGGATTTGGTCTTTATTCCATTCAATTTTTCAACATACTCTTTGTTGATGCCTTTGCTCGCATTACCATCAATGGTTTCCCTTTGGCCCCCACTCTTTATATTACTATTGTTGAAGGCTTTGGCTATCTTCTATCTCTTTCAATCTCTCATGGACTAGTTAGGAGCATTGCCTTGATTGCTCCATTGACTCAATTTGTCAATGGCCATTTTGTGGATGATTCTTTTCTCACTCTTATTGAAGTGGAGAAAGATATCAAGGAAGATCTTAATTTTTTGGAAATATTCTATCATCCGTTGAGCTTTGGTCATCCAATAAAGAAGACTCAATGTTATTGGTAATCCATTCTACCTATGCCTTCTTGGCTTCAAATTTTTGGTTGAAAGTAGATTGGACACGAAAAAAAATCATATTTTTTGGCATCCCCTTTGCCTTTCAATCTTCTCTAGTGGAATTATGGCTTGTTCTTTTTCTGTTAGAATTGTGAAAAACATGAGCCGCAAAATCAAACAATGCATAAAGACATCTTCCATACAAGAGATCTACAAACAAAGAATTGCTATGTTCCTCAACAAGAAAAAGCTACATAATGGACCTCAAGAATCTTCAAGGAAAACAAGAGTCCTCAAAGGTTTCCAAAGGTATTCAAAAGGAATGATAATACAATGAGGGTTCAGTGCTATATAGGAGCAACCCTAAATGGTAAAGGGATTAGATCATGACAAGTGTCAACATCTCATGCAATGAGACAAAATGATCTAGTAATAGATCTCTACTTAACATAGTAAATCACTCCTAAGTTTAGCTTAAGTGTGTGAGAATAAATTAGACTAATAATCAGTTAAAGATTAATTAATTATTAGCTAATGCATGATTACTCTAACACCCCCCCTTAAGATGAACTTAGGGAGTAGCTAAAAACCCTTAAAAGAGAATGCATGATGGGTCCCAAAAAACAAGGTTTGGTGAGGTGCCCATGTACAAACAAAAGATCTCTCAAAACTAGAGAAAAGGAGAAAACCACATGGGAAAAAATCCTCTCCAAAAGAGAGAAAGGAAAATGAAGGACTAAAAAAGCCTCCAAATCAAGGTGAAGGACTAAGAAGCCTCCAATCAAAACAATATCCCAAAAATATAGGAACATGTAGAACATTGTTGAAGCACGAAGAAGTTATAGACTGTTGTTGAAAGATGACTAATATAGTGTTGAAATAAAGAACCTCCAAAAATAAGAATGCAAGAGTGTCCATATGGTAAAAGCTCCATCTCACCAAAATGCATGGGTAACTAGCCTTTGATGTACACTGCATCTAAAATTACATAGGAACAAGAACTAGATACACAGATCACTCAAAATGTGAAACCAAGGAAGCATTATCACCAATAGTAGAAACCCCCCATAATGCTAAAAAGGGAGAACCAAGATAGGTACACTAAAACTGTGTGAAACTAACAAGTGCATGTAGGAGAAACAACCTGCAAATAAAAGGGTGTGAAAACTAAGGAACACATGCATGAGGCAAGAATCACTAGGATTCACTAATGTCATGGAAGGTACACTCACTTGAAAAATGTGTGATGGAAAACCAAAGGCAAACATCAATCCCCATGATAAATTATATCATAGTGTGAGTACAAAAGGCACAACAGGATGTGCAAAATCCCCAAAAAGTATACACCAGAATGGAACTTTATATCATAGTGTATCTACAAAAGAGAATGTCCATGAAAAATATGTCTACAATGCCCAAATAGGACAGAATACTGGAAATACATGAAGAACAGAAAAAATGAGTCATCCCACACAAATGAAAAGTTTTTAGGAGCTAAGATATCCTAGTAATTCACTAGAGTACAAAAACACCAAAAAATAAATAAAATGTACTTGGAGAGAAATCTGAAAAGTGCATTGACGGCTATGAAGAGCTTTGAAAGACCATCCCAATGCTGCTAGAATCATGAAAAATAGAGATACAAGTCAAAATTTATGAGCTTGATACTGAAAATGACACCTCTAACTTCAACAGGATGTAGAATGCACCAGCAACAAAAATATGTGATGAGAACCACACCATTGGAAATCTGATGGAACCAGCTTTCTGACGATATCTCATTTTCCAAAAAACAATATCATATGCCCAAGTTATGGCCAAATGAAAAACTACCTCCTTTAGGGCACAAGGAGGGTTCAAAGGGGTCATGACCTAGTAGTTGTACCATTGATGTCAACGAGATATTCTACAGAATATTCCCTTTGATGACAAAAAAATACTGGTCATCGAACAAAAAAACTGATGGCATATACCAGGCATGGGTGGAATATTCGTTGAGATTCTAGTGGTGAGAAAACAATCGCAGCACCGAAAATAAATATCAACTACCATAAAAAAGCTACTAGAAAAATCTAAAAACGTTGGAAAGGTTTGTTTAGCTAGCGGATGGTAAAAAGAAGTCATTGATGACTGAAAAGCACCGGTCGATTGGCCCCACGTGCTATGATGTCGACAGTGCAAGTATCCTGCATAGGGTACCATGCCTAAAACCTTGCGGAAGGTAACATGCCTGGTACCTTGCACAGGCATAATAAATTAGTAACATTTCTTTTTATTTTTTTGAAATTTCTTCAAAAAAAGAATTTAAAAATAACTACCAACCCCTTTTGCTTTTTTTTTTTGTTTTTCATGCCAAAGTAGTTGTACAAGAGCCTATGGTCCCTGAGGCAAAAAAAAAATCCTCAGAAGCTCCCAACGACGAAATAGGAAAAATTTATAGTCAAAATTTGTCGAATCGGCCTCCTGAATGCAACCGTGAGGTTCTTTTTGGCTCAAAATGTTCAAAAATCATAGCTACCCTCCAGATCTAGAAATAAGGCAACTACTTCAAACCCTTGAAAATTTTTACTCAAGAATCCAAATCAAGCTGAACAAAAGGAAAAACTGACTTTTTCGACAACTCTAAATCCAATGGAAGACTCTATTTTGGTTCTAGATGCACCAAAAAAAATCTACCTCCAAAATTTGTAAAAAAAGAAAAGGGGATTCTAGATCTAAAGCCTATAATTCTTGTTGAAGAAAAAACCTCATAAATCGATAAGGAGTTCGTTGAATCCACTCTCTGATACCATGTTAGAATTGTGAGAAACATGAGCCATGGGCTCAAACAACGAACAAAGACACCTTCCATGCAAGAGATCTACAAACAAAAAAATTCTATTCCTCAACAAGAAAAAGCTACAGAATGAACCTCAAGAATCTTCAAGGAAAATAAGAGTCCTCAAAGGTTTCCAAAGGTATTCGAAAGGCATGATAATACAATGAGGGTTGAGTGCTATATAAGAGAAACCCTAAAGAGTAAAGGGATTAGATCATGACAAGTGTTAACATCTCATGCAATGAGAGATAATGATCTAATAATAGCTCTCTAGTTAACATAGTAAATCACTCCTAAGTTTATCTTAAGTGCATAAGAATAAATTAGACTAATAATCAATTAAATATTAATTAATTATTAGCTAATGCTTGATTACTCTACCATTTTCCAAAATTGAAAAGAAAATTTCCTATTAGATTACGAATCCCCTTTCCTTGGCAAGAAAATTTTAGGTTTGTTCTCAAATCCTAGTAGCCAATCATGTGTAATATTCCTCATGATGGGATCCTTCTAAAGCTTCTTATCTAAAGCTGGAGAAGCTTCTTCAAGATTTCCTTTGGGATTCTTCTAGAGATCATAAGGTATTTCATCATATTGCTTGGTAATTTTGTTGCCTCCCTCATGAATTTGGAGGGTTAGGGTTGTTATCCACTCAGTGATAAGGACTGGCTCTATTAATCAATTGGATTATTTGAGCCCTCACTAGAAATGAATCCTAGAATATTTTACTCTAGCATTACATTTGGTTTGGATATCCAATTCATCGGCCTACCTAGAAGGGGATTGGTTTCATGACCCTTCTCACCATGAAAGTTGCAGTCCATATTGAAGGAACTTTTATGGTCAAAATTATTTGGCTAGCCTAGGAGGTTGTTAAGCCTTGGCTTCTTTGGAATGGGCTAGGTTTCAAAGAAGTCCTTTCTTTCAATTAGCACAATCTCTAGTGGTCTCCTCTCTTCAAAGATCAAGTTCATCCTTTGGATTTGTTGTCATGGGTAAAAGCTCTAAGATTTCAAAAAAAAGGAAACCAATGCCACCAGATTTATTCCCGAGAACTTCTTCGAGTGTTATATCTTGGGATGAGATTAAGGTCAAATACCAACTTTCTCATCAAGGTCCTATGAGACTTTTATAGCTACCATAAGAGCTATTCTTACTGATATGGTTCACAAAGTTGGCATTCGTTCTTCCAAACCATGGTGGAAATATTGGAAGTGGGGTCCAAGCATTGCTTTCTACAACTACAAACTATGGCTTGGCTACCACTGGCTTTCTTCGTATTTACCCATGATCCCATATTTAAACCAAAGATGGCATTTGCAATGATCTTGCTCAGTTTGACATCACAAATTTCTCAATATTTGGTTTATGGTTTTGGATCCTAAATTGGCTCACTTTTCTTGGTGTCTTCTTTTCCAAGGCTTTCCCGTTGGGTTGTAACTAATTCATATGGGCATTTGAGATCATTTTTATATCCATTTTGTGGACAATCAAATTTCTTCAAACATCTCTTCTAGTTTTTCCTTGGGCTAAATAGATATGGAGTTAGATTCATGATTTCTTTAGGCCTTTTCGGCCAAAACATTTCTTCTCTCATATGGTTCTTATGGGGGATTGGACTTACATTCCCCATAAATTTAACCAATTTTAACATGCTTTAAAGGTGGAGATTCTCTTTAATATTTGGAAATATAGAAATTATACATTTTTTTCTAATTGTGCATTTGATCAAAATGTTTACTTTTTTCTAAAGTTGTTATCTACTCTAATGTTTTATTACAAATTCAAGTGCAGGCCAATAAGGTGGCCCTAGAGGTGGCTCACCTTCAAGAGCTACTTGAGTATTAGGGAAATATCCATTGTACCATGGCCAAAGTTCCTCCATCACCATTCTCTTCTCAAGGTCATTCACCTTCTCGTGGGTGCTTGAGAGGTAGGAGTCTCTTGGCTTGTGATATCCAAGGTAATCATCCTTCAGTCTCTCTCGTAAATCTCCAAAGAGATGAGGGTCCCAGGAGCACAACATAACATGTTTGGCAACACTCGGCCTCTCCTCCTCCTCAAGTTCTCACTTATGGGTGGCCTTCGAGGGTTACTTCTAGATGGCCTTTTGGTGGTTTTTTTGGGTGGATGACTTCATAAATTCTAAATGGTTTTATTCCAGCAAGGTTCCTCGACTAGCATTGGAAATTCCTCCTACCCATGAAGAAGATGAGGATAAATTTTACGAGGGGTGGGATCCTCTTGATGTCACTCTAGACCTTGTTGATGTATAGGGTAAATTGAGTGATAGAGACCCAGTGCCTCCACCTTCTACTATTGCTCTTGCCACTTAGTGTCTTTTTTGTTTATGCTTTGTTATGCTATGATATTTGCCCCGTTTAGACTCTAGGGGTGTGATTTCATATCCACCCACCTTTTTTGTGGTGTACTTTTACTAGCTAACATAATAGAAATATTGACACCTATTCATCAATAAACTTACTATTAAAAAAATGTCAAATGGGGGGAAGTTAGAAGCTCAACCCTTTAGGCTCGTCATCTAAACATATTCCAAAGAAAAAAGGGAGGGAAATTTTTTCGAGTAAAAATGTGAGCAGGTCACATAACATGCTCATGTTTTTAAAAACCGATTGCTTTTTTTTCTTTTGTGTTTTAAAAAATATGATCACATTTTGGGGAACATAAAACACAACCATATTTCATGTTCCCCAAAACATGATAGCATTTTAAGGCCATAAAACTCGATCATGTTATGGCTTGGTATTTGTCAAGCCATAAAAGTTGATTGTGTTATGGCTTGGTATTTTCCAAGCCATAACATGATTGTGTTATTTAAAAATTTTAATAACAAAAGCGTATTTGGCCAAAATCACTAATTTGGAAATTTTTGTCTCTCATTTTGGTGCACATACTCACTTCATCAATTGGCATCATGCTATATATCACTAACACAGTTAATCCTCACTAGGTGCATGTTCTTTACTATTAAAATCCATTAGGAAAATCATATATGAGTCTATGGATAAATTATGTAGATATATCTAATTGTAAAATATGAGCACTAATCAACTCAAGCAAGGTGGGGAAAGCTAAAACATACTTAAATAACACATTTATAGAAATAAATCCTCATCAATAGTATAAATATTCATGATACTATCAAGGATGGAAGGATGATAAACGGCAACTTGTTGAAACATGTCAAAATAAAAAAATGTATGTATGTATGCCAACCAAGGAAAATGACCTAGGAAGAGTCATAATGATAAATATCCAAAGGTGGAAGTGTGGGATGAAAGAGGTATATCATTGTATAGGAACACACCCTAATCAAAGTATGATAAGCATATGCCAACAAAGATCTATCTAAACCCTAAGAAAACCTCAAATAAAAGGATAAAATAAAAAATAAAATCAATTTTTAAAAAATGATGAAAATAAATTCCAAACCCTAAGGAAAAACTTTAGGATGGTGTAAGAGTGGACATGTTTTCCAAAATATAAGGAAAAAAGCAATCCCTTTCACATAAATCTAGGCTAATTTAATAAATGCTTGAATAATAATTATACAATTAATCTAAATTTAAATTTATTTGTGGGTAGGTGTATGGAAATGGGAGACAAAAAGGGTAAAAAGGGACCACTTTTTCTTGAAATCAATTAAACTAGATCTTCTATGATGAATTCAAAATGCCCACACTCAAAATTTGTAGGTGTGATAAAAATAATAATTGTACGACTCTAAATCTAGTTTCTATATTACTAAGACTTTTTAAAAATGGTTAAGATTAAGAGGGTCAAATGTTGAGCACACACAAAAGTGTTCATGTTTTCATCAATAAAATATAACATAGTGTCTAGTGTGTGCCCCCTAATTTTATTCTAGATTTTAAGTATTCTCAAAATCAATTAGTGGAAATATAGCAAAGAGTTAAAAGTGCAAGTTTAATTTTTACATTTATTTAATATTATTTATGATTTTTTGAATAGAATGCATCATTAAAATAGCATCACCAAGCATGTGCATCCCGTAACTACTACAAAAAATAGCAAAAAATTCAAACCAAAAAAATGGCTAGAAAGCTAAGAAGGAGCTCAACATTTTGGTTATGGTTTCATAGAATTTCATTGTAGAACAATGTGTAAATATGATGAGAATGAAATTCAACTATTTCACTTTATGTTAAGAGTATGAATTTGGGAGCTAAAAAGGAGGTCCAACCCTTAGGCTTGGGAATCCAAGCATAATGGGTGGGATTTGAAATTTTTTAATTATGAAATAAATAGCATGCTTGCATTATTTAGAATGTGAAGCAAAGCAAAAACATTGACAATAATATGAAGTGTTATATAAGGCATACACATTTTACAAAATATTTTTGCATTTGCTATGAAATTATACCTTTGACCACTTTTTTGTCTTGCATCTTGGTACACCTACCCTAGTTGAGATTTCATAAAGTGACTTTTCTAAAAATTAAATGTGATTGGATAGGGTACTTAGCTTTAGGAATAATGATGATGATGAATTAGTGCTAAAGCTACATATATTCCAATCATCAAGGTAAAGAAAATTAATGATCTTTGAGTGACGAATGCAACTACATCATAACATATTCACTTTTTTTTGTAGATTCATGAGCCTCTCAAGCTCAACCATAGTTGTGTAGAAATGATCTTTGGTGTGAGATTGATATTTAACTCGTGGGGTCGACTTAATAGAATGTAGACTTTTGAAAATTATTGCATCTTGATTTTGTAGTAACTAAATGCATTTAAGTATGGTGGTATTCAAAATACCTTAATAGATGTTGCCAAATCACTAGAGTCAAGTTCTCCTAGGTTAACCCCCTAGTGGATCAACTTTATGATTTTAAGAGAAAAATTGAAGACAATGCTTTCAAGCATACAAATGACTTAGATATTTTAAATGTAGATTCTAATATTTTGTCTAGATAGAAATTGAAATGTGCACAAATGATTTCCCCTTATAATCACTTATTCTTATAATTAATTGCACGTTGAATGTATATAAATACAAACACATGCAAGAGGTTGTGTGAATATTTTTCAAGTCAGCCTATGATAATTAGTAGAAAAGGGTAGAAACTTAGGAATTTAAATTTTAGATCAATCTCGAGTGCTTATGGATTGATCCCTAAATCTTGGGTAGGAAATGAACGTATATGAATAGATGCGAGCATAGGTGCAATAAATGATGTGCAGGTGATAGATATATGTGAGCAAGTGCAAATGAAAAGAAGATTAGATGTAGTGAATGATGAAGGTTAAAAATAAGATATGGATAAAGATTGGATCATGAACCAAACTTTATAATAAAAATATCACCTGTCAATATATAATTTCATTAAAAAAATTTACCAAGATAAACACAAAACTACATAAGAAATGAGGTGTCTACCCAAATTTCACCATTACAATATGAAATGCAGAGTTCAAGGATGACCATCATATTTTTACTGGAGAAGTGAAACTGACCATCAAATTTATCCTTTGGAAATTGTATGAAAATCCAGTCCAAATAACAAAATGTTACTGTCAAAAATGGCAGGTGATGTCGGGAAAGAGATAAGATATGAAGATAAGAAGTGGGGCTCTCTGCATACCATTGGTTGACAGTTGGTAGTTATTATGTACGGCCCGGCAAGAGAAATCCCGGCCTTTCCAGTACACCCCGGAAAGAATCCCTTCCCTCACATAACATCAAAGAATACCAGAGTATAAAATTTCATATTGGAAGACAGAAGGCTTGAAAATCACATAACTAATTGAAAATAAGGTTTCTGACTGGGCACTGAGTAAGAGTCGTTGATTTTTAGTACATACGACACAGCGCGCGTGTATGTGATCATAATGTTATAATGATTTAGAAATAAATATGTATTTATATTTGGCATTCCAGCAAGAAAGTTGCACCAGAGGGGGCATGTTAAGCTTGTTTTGGTAGGTAGACGGAGAAATCTGAATTCAATGGTGAAATTCATTCCATACATTACATCATATGAGGACTAAGTTTATCCTTGAAATGTGGACAGTGACAGACTTCTTGGGCGGTGCGTATGTTCCCCACCACCCACCTAAATCGAATAAAGCTTTCCAGTCACTGAAAACTTCATTGAATTTAGAGCCTGTCCTGTGTTTTCACCATCAGATCGGCTTGTGGCCCCTACAAGTTCATTTAGTCTGTTTCATAGTTATCTTTGGTTTATGGGCGTTAAAAGTTTTCTATTCTCTTTTATTAGAAGAAAAATCTATGACGTAGTGTAAGCATATCAATGGGATATATCTTGCCATATTATATTCATACAAATAGTTGTTCAATTCATAATTTTTTGTAGACACTTGGAAATAGTATTGAAATCGATACATAAACGTAAACATAGTGTATGAAAATCAATGGGATATATCTTACCATACTACGTTCATAGAAACGTTCATAGAAATGTTCATATAAACAATAGTTCAATTCATAATTTTGATATATCTTACCAATATTACGTTCATAGAAATAGTAGTTCAACTCATAATTTATCTACGACACTTGGGAATAGCGATCAAATCAATAGATAACTTTTTCAAATGGTTAGTTCTTGCTAGTAGGTAAGTAGGTAGGTATAGTTATGCATAAAAAAAATTCAACATTCTTCTTCAATGAAAATATAAAATTAAATAAAGTTGATTAAAATTGTTATTTTTTAATAATTTATTTATCTATGTTCTGAACTTTCGGTCTATAGATCAAATTCTGTTTATTGTGTTTTTCATTTCAATTGATGCAAATATTTATTGTATCCTTGACTTTTGATATTATAGTCATTTCATAAGAAGTTGGTAAGCTTGTACAATAGAAAATTCAATCACAATTTGTTGTCTACGAAATATGATAACCATTCAAAATAAAGAATTTAACAAGTTTGACTTAAATGATCAATATTTGCGGGCGGGGGCCCTAGCTCGGTTGGCTAAGTAATTCCGTTGCGGCTCGGCTGGTCACGAGTTCTAGTCTCCCCTATCCCGTGGTACCGGAGGGCGTGTCGCGCCAACGCCGCCGGTCACGTTAAAAAGTTTACCAGGCGCACTGCAGTTTATAGGGGGTCGTGCTGCCCGATTCCTGCTGTCTTAAAAAAAAAAAAAAAAAAATGATCAATATTTGCATTTCACAATTTTTTCAAATATATTAATATTCAATTTATTCTTCTTTCTCATTAGATGAGATAATTTTCTTCTCCATGAGAATCTTACCGATATTCTCCAAATATTTTTAAAGGTACTCTCTAAATAAATAAAATATCTTGCCAATCAAACTTGTCTTACACTTATTTCAAACTTGCCTTACACTTATTTCAAACTTGCCTTACACTTATGTTGTATTTATTTTTAGTCTCTAAGTTTTTTATTTTATATTGCCAAGTAACTTTTTGTCTAGGTAAACTAGCAATGTCAATTAAAGCACTTTAACATATTTTCAACTTTAATTTCATATCAAATTTAAAGTGAAATTTAAAATATCCAACAAAGATGTAGGGAGACGTGATGGGGAGGAATTAGACATGTAAATGGATATTGATATTTTAAGTTTCAATTTAAATATCTCAACTATATCTCTTATTTTACAAGATTCCTCTCACTTTGATTCACATATTCATAGACATTTTTTCTTCCATATAAAAAATGATAAATAAGGAATGCTATAAATCTATTCATTCACCCACTTACAAATCATAAACAAAATAAAAAAAATCTATTATTAAAAACTTACTAACAAAAGGTGTATGCATATCTATCATTCATTTTTAGTCAAGATGAAACTCAACCTCTCCCTCCCCTATCTATAATGGGTGGCCCTCCTCTTCTATAGTTCAAATTAATGAAATATATAATGTAATTTGGATTGACTAACTTTTTAGCTTATATTGCATTATCTTGAAATCCTCCAATTTGTCTTATTATTGTTAGCATTATATTGTGTTCTTGGTTAAGTTACATTACATTTATTATTTTATCATCAATAATAAATTTAGTATTGATATTAATGTTATAATATATATAGAAGAAAGAAAAAGGAGATTATCAAATTTTCAAAGGTGAAACAAAAATAAAAGAGAAAATAATTTGAATAAAAAATTTGTTTATTAATATATTTTAAGTGAAATAAAATAAGAACTTTTATTAATCTCTAAGAAAAACTTGTAAGTTTATATATTAATAAAACAACATGTATAATTTGAGTGTTTGTTCATTTTCATTTATTGGTTACAATATGAAGGACTATAATGAATGAGCGATCCTCTTGCAATCAATGTGTTTTCACTCTTCAAATTGTAGGTTCTAATAGGACTTTCATGGAAAATCTCTAGGTTTAAATCTCCTAAGTTGAATTCCAATGCATACTTTAATGTAAAATATAAAGTAACATGACATATACAATATACTTCAACAATGAAATTGTTGCATTTTTCAACATGTGAGATTAGTTGCAAGTTCCTAACAATTTTCAAAATAAACATAAAGAGATTCAAAATAGAAGAAAAGAGAATAGTTGTTTTAAAAACAAAAATAAATCTACCCTATATCAAAGGAAAACTATAAATCAAGGAAAAAGGTAATCCATCACACTTTTGAATTGTCACTAGAACCCTTGACACTCAAAATTCAATGAGATAGAATGACTTATTCAACATGGAAAGAAAATAACAAAACTAGAGTGCAAAATATTATGTTAAACCTAAATGAGATCAAATGTTAATCAATGCACTAATTCCATTGTAGAGTTGTGGGATAACACACACTATATCATTTCATGAGCTAAAGTGAAATGTGAAGGATGATAAACAAGTCCAAAAAATGCAAAGGAAAAATGCTAGTTTACAAGGGAAAGCTCCAACATTGAATTGGTAATCAAGAACTTTCAATTGAATCAATATAGAATATATTGAATCCTTGACTTTTGATATTCTAGTCATTTCATACACAAATTGACAAGCTTGTAGAATATAAAATTTGGTCACAAAAAGTTATTTGAGCATATTCTTAATATCATTAGAAATACTAATGAAGATCGCATTGATTAATCCATCCAAAGTGAAAATATTAGAGATAATAATAAGACCATAACTTGGAAAAACTAAGAAACAAATACATACACACAAAAAAGGTGATATCTACAAGATATAGAAAAAACACTTAAACTTCACCAAAATAAGTGGGATGTGATGGATTATTTTTGTGAAGATCTAGGGGATGAAGACTTGGAAGGATAGATGCAGTCTACTTGCGAGAAAGCTTCTTCAATACAACCTATTATGTAATGATATGAGGTGGATACATTGTGGCTATGGATGTTGTTAATGTGACTGTTTTGGGATGAGCCAGTGACAGACATGGATGGATTATTTTGAAAATGATTGGGAAAAGGATCTTGATATATGCCTAATTTTTCATTAAGTGAATGGGATATATGACCTTCCACTTCAACCTCACAATGATTGATGTGATTTTTGAGTTTTATGCATCTTGACATGCGAAATTTGATGTGATGGTACTCACAATACTCATTTTCTCTATATAGTACAAGTTTAGGTTTATTCTCATCAAAAGGTAACTTGGTGTATGGAAATTTTATTAGGTTTTCTTGAACCATTATTTGAAATCAACTTCAATAGTTTCCCTAAGGAATTGTACTTACATTTTTATGATTTAGGGTTTTGTATTGTCCTTGGGGTATGGTAACATGCATGTGTGGTTAGACATTTTGGATGCTAGGATATGTTTGTTCACATAATTTTAATATTCTTATTTTTATCTCAAAAACATGGTTTGTCGTTGGTTTGGTTATTATTATCTTTGTCTTTGTTATAAATTTTTACCAAACCTTTGATGTAACTATGGGTTTATCAATGGTGATCCTCTTGTCTATAATTTCATCAAAAGTAGAATATAGTGGACTTGTAAATGAAATGTTGGTTCAAGATTAATATTCACGATGAAAATATAGACAAGTTATTTTTCTAGTATAGACCAAGAGAAGCAACTAGCGAGACTACTCCATCATGGAAGGAATGAAGCAAAAATTTCCCCATTTCATTGTTTGGAATTACAAAGTTTTAGGGTTCGAAGGAAGATATCTAATAGTTAAATGCAAATTTGATCAATAAAATACAGAAATAAAACACATAGAAAAATTATAGCAGCAACAAGACAACACAAAGAATTTAATATGGTTCACCCAAAATGGGCTACATCCATAAAACCGCAACCATCCAATGATTTTATTATCCAATGTAAAACATATTACAATCTCACGAATAATTCCCTACTGCAACTCCCATCCCAACCGCTTATTACAAGACTTTTAGAAGCTTCTAGAATTAGGGTTTTACAAATTCATTTTTTATTTTGTTGATAACGAAGCGAAAAAAAAGCATACATGAAGAGTGTACAGTATAGTATGATCAGTCACCACATACCAACAATCTCCCACTTGGAGACTGATCTTGGATGACATTGTTGCACTTACAGCTCCCACTAGAAATAAGCACCTTGAACCCTGCTACTTTGTTATACTTTTAACCATGAAGACCAACTGAAGTTGAAGAGGAGCTCAGCTTCTCCGTTGTCACTGCCTTTGTAAACATATCCACTAGATTGGCATCTGTATGTATCTTTTCTAGCTTTACCTGTCCATCCTCCAACACTAATCGAATGAAATGATATCTCTATTGTATGTGTTTGGTTTTAGAGTGTACAGCAGAATTATTTGCAAGATGTATAGCACTCTGGTTCTCTGTAAACAACTGATTTTCAGCCTATTATTTTCCCAACTCTTCCATGAAAATTTGTAGCCATATCATCTCCTTTTCTACCGCTATTGCAACAACATACTCTACCTCTATGGTGGATAAAGCAACTACCTTTTGCAACCGAGAAATCCAACTCACTACTATCCCACCAATTGTGAATACATAGCCTGTGGTACTCCGCCTGGTATCTATATCCCCTGCCAAATATGAGTCAACATAGCCTTTTAAATCAGTATTAGACCCCCCAAAATAAACATTTATTGGATGTGCCTCTCAAATACCTAAGAATCCATTTTTCTGCATTCCAATGCTCAACTCCAAGATGAATCATATACCTGCTAACAACTCCTACGACATGTGCAATATCCAGTCTCGTGCATACCATGGTGTACATGAAACTGCCTACAGCTGAAGCATATGGTACCTTGGACATTTTTTCTTCCTCCTCTTGTGTCTTTGGACACATATCTTTAATAAATTTGACATGACTGGGCAAAGGTGTGCTGATAGCTTTTGCATTCTCCATATGAAATCTCTACAACACTTTATCAATATAATCAGTCTGAGATAAAAACAATTTTATGTTTTTCCTATCTCTTGTAATCTTCATACTAAGGATTTGTTTTGCTGCCCCCAAATCCTTCATAGCAAATGAATTTGCTAACTGTTGTTTTAACTCCTCAATGTGAACCATGTTAGACCCCACTACAAGCATATCATCAACATATAAACATAAAATAATGTAGCTATCATCATCTGACCTCTTAAAATAAAGACAATGGTCTGAATTACACTGACTGTAGCCATGATTAGCCATAAAGCTATCAAATTTAATATACCATTGTCGACGTGCTTGCTTCAAGCCATATAAAATTTTCTTCAATTTGCACACCAATTTCTCCTAACCTTTGAACTCAAATCCTTGTGGTTGTTCCACATATATTTCCTCTTCCAAATCACCATGGAGAAAGGTTGTTTTAACATCAAGTTGTCCTAAATGCAAATCTTCAGTAGCCACAATACTTAAAATAGTACAAATAGAACTCACTTTAACAATTGGAGAAAATATTTCATCAAAATCAATACCCTTTTTCTGTGCAAATCCCTTTACAACTAATATGGATTTAAATATTTTCTTACCTCCTTCTTCCTCTTTCATCCTATAAACCCATTTGTTTGGTAAAGCCTTTTTACCTGCAGGTAACTTGCATAAGTCCCAAGTTTGATTTTTCAACAAGGAGTCCTTTTCTTCTTCCATTCCATGCTCCCACTGAACTTTGGTATCCACCTGCATAGCTTCATAATAACATTTTGGTTCACTGTTTAAAATCATTGTTTATTACCTATCCCTGTTTAAAATCCTTGCTCATATTGGGGAGAAGATTAAACAGATTCAACAAAAAAATTTGTGGTCAAGAATGGAAGAAAAAAATAGACTATCTCTAGTCAGCTGTGTTGGTGTAATTAATTATTAATTACACTTTGCATGAGTTTACTTAGGCATATTTAATCCCTAAGTTTTAGGATCTTATATTTATCTTATCGAGCTATCTTGTTGCTCAAGATAAGATTAGGTTTAGGAATCTTTGCTTTTATAAAGAAAATTATCTCTTGTAATTATTGGTACTTTTCGAATATATCAAATTGCATGTTTTTATGCAATCTTTGCTTTTTCATTTTTCTCTTCTGTGGAAGGTAATTTTTAGGTTTGCAATCAGATCTTGGCAATTCTAACATGGTATCAGAGCCTCGATTCGCAGCCCCTTCTTAGCGTTTTTGGAGGATTTCGTTGCAGAGCTCGTTTGGAGTCCCTCAAGGGTTTCATTCCTTGAGCATCATTATGCAGCGTCTTGGATCAGATCAGGGTTTTCCGTTGGATTCAAAGTGCTGGAAAAAGTCAGAAATGGCTTTCATTTTATTTATTTTCATCACTATTTGCCAGATCTGCAAGGGTTGTAAGATCGGTGATTTTTTTGATAGATCTGGGGGTCGCCTGATTTTTGGAGCACTTTGGGCCCAAATGGACCTCGCCGTTGGATTCGTAGTGCTCAAAAACCCCCATTTTCATATAAAATTTGTCTGATTTGGACACTGTCGACCGGAGAGGCAAATTTTTTTTGCCCAGGGGCCATACAGCGCCCAGGCATGCTTCACGAGGCACAGAGTACAAAAAAATTCAAAAAAACTATTAAAAAAATTAATTTCGGTGAATTTTTCACTGCGGCCAGAGTAAATGGGGAGCGCCGCTCATTCTCCACCGGGCGGCCACCGCCACACCATCCTGCAACCGCCGCCCACATGCACCACTGGTCCACCGCCTGTTATCAGCGGAAGGCTCTTGCACTGCTCGCCCTTGTTTTGGCCCCCACAGGCTTGTCTCAGCACCGCTTCGGTCCTATCAACGACCGGGAGCTACGCCTCCGCCCCAGCAGGCCACTAAAGCACCGGCTTTCGATCATATTGCGAACCAGGAGCTCCATGGCAGCACCCGATGGATTTTCTCTAAGCACGCGGTCGTATGGAAGACCAAGGGCCGAAAAGAAAGGTGCTTATATTTTGCTCCTTGTTAGTGCTAGGATTGCCCTTTTACAGGCCTTTTTTTCATTTTGGCATAACTTTTGCAAACGGAGGTGTTTTTTTGCAAACGAGATATCGTCGGAAAGCTGTTTCGACGCTCTATGCAATGGTGCAGGTGTGGTTTTCTGGTTTTTCATTTTTGATATCTTTTTCAGCCTCGATAGTCAGATGTTGCCTTTTTCACTCTGGGACACATATCTTTTAACTCGCTTATCTGTTTTTCATGATTTTCGCGGCGTCGGAAAGCTGGTTTCGGCCTCTATGCAGATCTAAGGTCATTTCCAAAAAATGTGTAACTTATTTTAGGCATGCATTCATTTTTGTTTCGTGTGCTAGGTTTGCATTTTCAACTATGTTTCTATAATTTTGCATTATCTCCTTATGCAATCATTGGGTATTGTAATAAACGAACTGATATAAAGTTCCATTAAGGGTGGTTCTTGCATCCATATTTCATTTTGGTGACAACTCGCATGAGTTTTTCTAGTTTCCTGTTGTCTCCTTTTAGCTTCTTTCGTGCTTAGCTGGACACATCATTGGTTTGTTTCGGTTCACACTTCACATTGGGATTTTATAGTTCTTGATCCGCATTGGTTCAGATATTTCTCATTTGGAGGCCATGGTTTTATGGTTAATGTTCCAGAATCTTGAGGGTACTTTTCCTATGGGTAGTTTCAGTTTCAATTTGGCATTGGCTTTGGAGACACCTTTTCTAGATTTGTCATCATTATGGGTTCATCTTTCATCTACTGTTGTTTCAGATTCCAGGGTTGATCCAGTATGTGAGTTTCCATTGTTCCTTGGCATCAAGTCTACTGTTGCATTTGTGATTCCGATTGGTATTTTGCAAACAGAAGTATCTTTCCTTGCTTGCCGGATTTGGGATTCCAGTGTTGCGTCATCGGAGTTCTTCCAGTGTTTCTTCGTAGCAGTTCATCTCACTGACGGGGGTTTATCTCTCTTTGCATTTGTAAATGGGTACCTGATCAGGCCTTGTTGTTGGGACTCATATTTGCATAATAATCTACTTCTCCCTAAGTTGCACTTATGGGGGGGTGTTGGTGTAATTAATTATTAATTACACTTTGCATAAGTTTACTTAGGCATATTTAATCCCTAAGTTTTAGGATCTTATATTTATCTTATCGATCTATCTTGTTGCTCAAGATAAGATTAGGTTTAGGAATCTTTGCTTTTATAAATCAAATTATCTCTTGTAATTATTGATACTTTTCGAATATATCAAATTGCATGTTTTTTATGCAATCTCTGCTTTTTCGTTTTCCTCTTTTGTGGAAGGTAATTTTTAGGTTTGCAATCAAATCTTGGCAATTCTAACAAGCTAGGATAAAGTATGTATGCCTAAAAGATGTGGGGGTCTAGGGATGAGAAGAATTTATGATGCTAAACAAATCTTTAATGGCTAAAATTGGTTGGAATCTTTTGGAAGGCTCCAAAGACTGGGTAAAAAAATTTCAAGCTAAGTACTTAAGGAACATGAATCCTAGTTGTTTTCTCTCACAACTAGATCTGCTTCCTAGTTTAGCCTTATGGAACCATCTAGTGAGGCTCAGCAATGTGCTGAAGATGGGGGCAAGGAAGAGATAGGGAATGGGAATGATACTAATTTTTGGAAGGATCCTTGGATAGAGAATTCCACTCTGTCAGCCTATGATGATTTGAATCCTCTCAAGCTTAGCTTAAACAAGATTTGTGGAAAAAAGGTGTGTGATTATATAAATTGGGATAGAGAGGAACCCAAATGGAAGGAGTTTAGAAATATTTTAAGGATAAATAAGCTAAGAGGTCATAGACAGGTGGATTGGGATCCAATCCTCATCAATTTGCATAATTTGATAAGGGAGCCTAAGTGGTTTGATAGAGGAAGGGATGATGAGTGGCTCTGGAAAAGAAGCTCTTCTGGTTGTTTCTTGGTTAAAAAGACCTACGAAGATCTGGTGAGGGTCCAAGTTGTTGTTCCTGATCACTTCTGGGATAGGGTGTGGCTAAAGAATCTTTTTCCAAAAATTAATTATTTTCGATGGACTGCTACCCATGGCAAAATTCTCACCATTGACAACCTGGTTAAGACAGGCTTCCAGCTAGTAAATAGGTGTTCTCTCTATAAGTAGGAAGAGGAGTTGATAATTCATATTTTCTTCCAATGCCATTATGCAAGGGAAGTGTGGTCTTGCTTTTTGTAGCTGTTGTCTTCCGATTGGGTGTTTCCCAATTCTATGAAGCTTTTTATTGAAGGTTGGTCAAATTTCCCTTTTTCACATAATGTTATTGTGGACCTATGGAATCAAATTCCTCCTTTTGTTACCTGGGGCTTATGGAAGGAGAGGAATAATAGAATTTTTAGAGATGTGGAGAGAAGAAATTGGGAGGTAAGTCGGATTATTAAAATCCAAATTAAGGAAAACATTGAGGCTGGAAGATACAACTTCTCCAACACCTAGCCGAATTACAAAGAAATGAGGATAAAACAAAATTGGGGAATAAGGAGGGACTTAATCAATCTTAATTGGTCAAAGATGCTTAACAAAATGGGTATTGTGTGGAGTCCTCCGTTGAAATATTGGGTTAAGTGTAACTTTGATGGGTGCTCAAAAGGCAACCTGGGACAAGTTGGGGTTGGAGGTCTGGTAAGAAATCATAAAGGTGATTGTATTATGGGTTTTGGAGTGAATTTGGGTGTCTTCTCTAACAACAAAGCCAAAGCAATGGCTGCTCTTGGAGGTTTCAATTTTCTAAAGGAATTGGGGTACAAAAATGTCATCATTGAAGGGGATTCTAAGCTAATTATGGACATCCTAAATGAAGAAACTGCTCCTCTGTGGGAAATAAAAAATATTATAGACAAATGTAAATCCATTAAAAAGTTTTTTAATATTTGTCGGGTTCAACATGTGTATAGGGAAGGGAACAAAGTTGTTGATTGTGCAACCAATGTGGCACTAAACTACAAGGGATGGACACATTGGACCAATGGAAACATGTCACCATCTTTAAGAGATGTTGTCCTTAATGAAAATTTTGAAAATGAATATCACATGCAAAATTGATAGGTTAGTTGTTTGTGGGACTAATGAGTACCAAGTGGTGGCATTGAGCTTTTTGTGTAATGATGGCATATGGAGTATGGGAAGGTATAGGAGGATCTTGGAAGGAGATAATTCAATTAATTTCCCTTTAAAGATGATGTTCAATAATCACATGAAGTTATTGGATTTGATAAAAGTTGTCATATATATGCATGTCGAAAAGCTCTCTATCAATAATCCTCATATTTCTATAATGGGGAAAGGAATGAATTTAATTAAGGATGTTAATGCTTGCAAGATTAATGATGATTTTTGGGTTCCGGGAAATGTGAAGTTGGCTTTCTTAATAAGAAACTTCTCGAATTGTCATTCTATATCGATTCTAAATATTGCTTGGTGTTTGAGTGTGGTTACATCTAGGGAAGTAAGATTGTGGGGGTAAGAATGAAGAAAATCCCAACGCAACATAAGAATTTGCAGAGGAGTAAAATGGGTGGTCCAAGGAAAAGAACAGAGCTACCAAATTGCCAAGCCCTCAAACAAAATGTGGACCTATGGAGGATGTTTGAGAATGCGGATATGGTCTCGTTCTTCCAATCTCTCAAAGGATACAATGAGAGTTTAATGGTGAAATTCACCAAATCATGGAGGAAAGGTAGTGCCACCTTAGGCATTGTGAATTTTGAGGTCACCACTCATTTCATTGCTGAAGCTATGGGTCTACAAAATTCTAGGCTAAAAGTTGCTAAAAAAAGTAGAGCGGACTACCAAAGGTTTGTTGATAAATTTCTTCATGAAGGTGAAAATCTCAAGCAATTCCAAAATGGGTATGCTAGACTCGAACTCCCTCCTCCTTTTGCTCTTGTGAGTTTTTTTGTAATGCATTATTTTACTCTTGAGGGTAGGTACATGTCGGTTCATGCGTATCACTTCCCTCTCTTAAACCATATTAGGCATGGGGAGCATATCAAATTTGTCATTTTACTTGTTGTCCTCCCTGCAGCTTAACATTGAAAAAGGAGCTAGCCCTCCCCTCCACCAAGGTCTTATGCTCACTTCGTATAAATATGATCTTGCCCTGAATCCTCATGGCAATCCTTTAAATGCTAGGAATGAGAACCCTGGTTGCTCTGATGATGAAAATGTGGAATAGCTAGAGGAGGAAAACCCTAATGATGATGAACTCTCGGTTGATGAACAAATTCCTTGCCACTCTCCTGTAATTGTTGCTAGGCATGTGCTAATCCCTACTAAAAGCAACTCCCCTATGGCTAATGCTTCTAATCCTTCTACCCCTCTGTCACAGAAGAGTGAGGATATGAGAAGCTTTGAATTACAGCTCATTAGAGCAATGCCTGAAAAGAGGAAACACTCTCCTCTGCTGTTAGAACCCCCGAAAGCTAAGAAACCCAGACGTGACATTAATCCTAAATATGTTATTCATATCTCTGAGGAAGGGAACCAAATGGAGGAGAAAAAAGAAATTTTTCAAGGGCAAGGGAGTGGTGGTAGTGGAGGAAGAAGTTCAGCTCGTCTGGTGAAGGTGGCCTCAAAAGAGAAAAAAGGAAAATAGAAATTGACCATGAATGAGGAGGAGGACCTAGGGTATGTATATTTTGAAGCTCAGGAAGAAGAAGATTCTAAAGACTTGGATTTTTAGGACTCTTCCTATGAGATGGGGGAGGATGGTTCGAAGGAGGAAAAAGAGGAGGATGAGGAGGAGCAAGTGGAGCCTTTTGAGGATAAGATAGAGGTCGAGAATGAGCAAGATGTTGGGTTCTCTGGAATGGAAAACAAAGCCGAGGAAATTAGTAATGAGTTTTTAAAAAGCAAACTAACTTTCATGTAGGTATAATTTGAATACATGGAGAAGGCGTTAGTTACTCATGTGAGAGTAACTAAAAGGTTGATGAGAAGAGTGATGCTTGGTGTGGCTTCTGGTGAAACGAAGCTTACCAAGAAACTAAACAAACAGGGGAAACCTGATACCCTAGAGCTATTGGATGAAATAGAGGGCCATGACTGGCATAAATACATTGCTCTCATGGGAGAGTATGGGGACCTATTAAAGAAATCCAATTAATGGCTTGTGTTGCTGCTCTGTTGTTTTTTGATGGGTTTTTTGTCTTTAAATCATGGGACTGTTCTATTAATTTCTATAGGTTATGATGGAATACTACCTGGAATACTGTCGATTTAATTAATGGTCTTCGTAGATTGAAGTATGTTGGTAAAAACTTTATATTTTTTATTGATAATGGCTAGACAATGGTTATACTTTTAAATTTTGGCCTGTGTGCTAAAATTGATGTTGTTTTTTGGTTTAATGGTGGTGTTGTTTCCCACCCATCTCTGCCACTTTTTGCTTTGTTACTATAACTATGGGATCAGGACCCTTCCCTACTTATCTAATCAAAAACATTCTGGTTCACCAACATCAGTTAATAAAATAGAATACAAAGAGGGAGAATATTTTTTTGGGGGTCTACTTATCCTTGAAGATCGTCTAATATTCATTAGATTTTGTGGTATTTATTGTTGTTTTTGTTGCAGAGCATGAGGAACCACTGGAACATCACTATTCGGTGTATCATCCAACACTACATAATCATTTTCTTTCTTATCATGTTGATGCAACTGATCTTTGTACAACACTTTCTCATTGAATATGACATCCCTGCTTCTCACAATTTTCTGATTTTTAAAATCCCAAAGACTATAACCAAATTCATCAATTTCATATCCAACAAATATACATTTCTTTGATTTTGCATCTAGCTTGGTTCTATTTTCAGAATCTACATGTGTGTGAATGCTTCACAATCGAAGGTTTAGAGAGAAAAATAACTCACCTTCTTACCTTCCCATGCTTCCTCTAGAATACAACAACCCAAAGGAGTAGAAGGACCTCTATTAATGAAATAAACAACAATATTTACAACCTCTTCCCAAATGTTTAAAGGCAGCCCAACATGCAATCTCATAGTTCATGCACTCTCCATTATTGTTTTATTCATGCACTCAACCACTCCATTTTCCTGTGGAGTACTTGGAATCATTTTCTACCTACGAATACCATTAGAGGAACAATAATCTTCAAACTCTTTGCTGCAATACTCACCACCATTATCAAATCTGAGACATTTTAGCTTTTTACTCGTCTCATTCTCAACCAAGCTTCTCCATTTTTTAAAAGTTTCAAATACATCAAATTTTTTCCTAAGGAAATAAATCCATACCTTCCTTGTTGTGTCATCAATAAAAGTGGCATAATACTAAGAGCCACCGAGAGAAGATACTTGAGCCGGTCCCCATACATCCATATGCACAAGCTCCAATTTCTCATCTTTCTTTTGCTTCCCATCCTTGAGAAAACTAACTCTCTTTTGTTTGTCATACACACAACTTTCACAAAAATCCATATTAACACATTTTAGACCTGGTAAAACATTCTTTGAATGAAGTACTTTCATACCTTTTGCACTCATATGCCCAAGTCTATTATGCCACAATGCTAATTTAGAATCCACATCAACTATTTGATTTTTTGCCTGTTGAACTACAACAACTGTTCCTGAACATTGATTTTTATCTACAATAGCTAAATTAGAAGGAATAGTAGGACCTGTACAAAGATATAAGGTGCCTAATTTCACTCATTTTGCTACCACTAAGGCACCTTTTGTAACCTTCCAATTTTTATCACTAAATGTAACAACACAACCTTCATCATCTAGTTTCCCTATTGAAATTAAATTTTTGCTTAACTTTGGAACATGCCTTATCTCATGTAGTAGCCAATGATTCCCATTCTACAACTTAATCCTGATTCTTCCCTTTCCAACAATCTGACAGCTTTTGTTTTCTCCCAAATAAACAAGCCCAAAATCCCCTTGGACATAATCAAGAAAATAACTTCTATGGGGCGTAGCATGAAATGAAGCCCCTGAATCTAACACCCAAGAATCATCAGCATTATCAAGGGAAAGAATCAAAGCATCCTCATCATATTTATTACTTACCAAATTTTCCTCTTTATTGGCTTCCTTTTTGTCTCCTTTATTTTTTTGAGATCAACAATCTGTCTTTAAATGACTCGACTTACCACAGTACCATTAATCCTTCTTTTCTCTATATTGGGACCTTTTTTCCTTTGATTTTCCTCATGACTTCCCATGACTTCCAGAATTGTTTCCTCTCTCCTTTGTTTTTCCCCTACTCTCTGCATTCAAAACACTGCCTAATGTGGATGTTCCACCTAAGATTTTCCTATGAATTTTCTCACTCAAAATAACACCAACAACATCATCAAATTTCAATGTATTTGAACCAAAAAAAAAATTGCTAACAGTCATTACCAAGCTATTCCAGCTTTTAGGCAAAGAACATAGAATCAAAAGAGCCCTAACTTCTTCATCAAAGTTTACATTTACAGAAATTAATTAACTATAACCATATTAAACTCATTTAAATGATCAACAACAGACCCACCTTCTATCATTTCTATATTAAATAAATGCTTCATAAGAAATACCTTATTCAAAGCAGAAGGTTTTTCATATAACTGTGTTAGGGTTTGCATCAACTCTTGAGTTGTCTTTTTTATTGTAATATTAAATGCAACTGATTGTGCTAGGAATAAACGAATACTGCCAAGTGTAGGTTTTTGTCCAAAATATCCCAGTCCTCATTAGACATTGCTGAGGGTTTCTTGGTTTTCTCTTCCAATGGCCACCATAAATCCTTCTGATAGAGGTATTCCTCCATCTATATCTTCCATAACTGATAGTTCTGCCCATTAAACTTCTCAACCTTCAACTTACCCTCATCTTCCATTACTCCCACTCAATCATGAGACCTTGTAGAGGATAACTAAACACAACCTTGCTCTGATACCACTTGTTAGGGTTAGAAAGCATATATCTAATAGTTAAATATAGATTTGATCAATAAAACTGAGAAATAAAACACACAAAAAAATAATGATATATGTATATATGTGTAAGAGAGGGGAACCAACCACACCAAGACTCCAGGTCATGGAGAGCCAAGAGCGAAGGGCTGCCCTAACTTACCTCATTCTAAAGGGTATCTTGAGACAAGGATCAAGAATAGTGAGGACTATAATGTACTTCAATCACCCTACAGATCCCAAACTTAGGTTTGGGCTAGGTGAGCTAGTTTTTAGAATCCATACTACACCTCAGACAACTCTTTGTCTAAGGACGACAGCACAATTTTGGGACGATAGCGAGGCTAAACAACCTAGCTAATTAACTTTAATGAAAGTGACAAGATAACAAAATACAAAAAGTAAATACGTAAGTAATAGAGCAAGTAGATAAAGACTAAAGTGATGAATATCAACTCATAGAAGCACAAGTTCGCCAAATATCCCCACACGTACTTTCACCTACACACAAGGAAAAAGGGGAAAATTGTTGGGGCTGTATAGGGGCCTACCTCAGTCAGACCCTTGTTTTAGCTTTCCACCTCCATGGACAACCAAAAAGCAATGAAGTGGAAATATGAGGTAAAGGAAAGAAGAGAGAACAAGAAACATTACAAAGAGTATTATGCTACTCAACCAAATCAAAAAGGAGAGGAGTGAAATGTTACCACCTCCACCCAAAAGCTCATTATCCAATGGAGGAAAATGTAGACTTGGCAAGGTCACCACATCTGCAACTACAATGAAAGGAGGTCTTGCAAGACTTCAAGGCCATGCTTCAATGGCTTGCTTCATACTTGCTATGTGGAGTTGATGGAGTGTTGAAGTGCTGCTTAAGAGTGAAGAGAATGTTGGAAGTGCTAAGAGAATTCTAATCTATTGCTTAGAGAATGAAATGAGATGAAGATGGATGAATTTGAAGAAGAAGTGGGAAGAATCTACCATTTTTGGGGCCAGTCAGTCAAAGAGAGATGTTACAAATCGATCCCAATTGAATGTGTAACACTTCTACCAACTTCAAATGTGAGAATCTGTTAGGGACAAAAGTGCATCGTGCATACGTCTACACATCACACATGTCCCCAACAAATATTCTCTCACTGACACAACAGAAAGATGCCAAGTGGAAGGAAGGCAGTTGGGTGATGTGGAACTTTTCCTTCGGATTTGATTTTCTAAGGTGAGTTCATGTAAAAGGGGAATTTGTGTAAGGGGTGCAAATTCACTCCTATACATTTTGCCCCGACTTTAGCGAGCATGAATATTAATGAGTGCTTCAGTAAAGTAGATTGAAGAATTAGTAGGGTTAGAAATTTATACCTGAACCATCAAGGAAGAAGACCGTAATCTGGCGAACTCTAAAATGTAGGGTAGGCAAAGGACTCCATAGATGCTCTCCTTGAGGAGCTTCGAACAAAAGACTCCCTAGCCCCGTAGAACTATGAAGTTGCACAGGGTACAACGAAGGCCCTTGGATTGACGGTGGATAAATCCTGCAGGATGAAAGCGTCTTACAGGCCTACAGACCTACAAGGAGGAAAACCCCAAGATCTCTCACATGAAGGAATCCCTGAGAAGTAAGCACCCTACAGGCCTACAAACCTGCAAGGAGGTATCCCCCAAGATCTCTCGCATGGAGGAAAATCGAAGAAGCAAGCACCTCGCAGGTTCGCAGACCTACAAGGAGGTGTCCTCCAAGATCTCTCTCATGAAGTAAATCCAAAGAAGTAAACACCTTACAAGCTCGCAGACCTACAAGGAGGAATCCCCCAAGATCTCTCACATGGAGGAAACCCGAAGAAGGGGACTCCGCAGAGTTGGAAAGCGGCTTCACAAGCACACCTACAAAGTGACATGTTTACCCATAGATAAAACATGTTTGAAAATAGAAAGTGGCCACACAGGAAGATAAGTGGATAGTCACGTGGACCATCAATAAGTCGGAAGGATTTCAAAAGGCTCCCTCAGGAACCCAACGTGAAAAGGGGTCCACTCAAGGGACGTGTTGTTTGAAAGTGTAACAGAGACGTTTTTTTCTCAAATTGATTCATCATCAAGGAATCCTTTCGAAAGATGTTCACTTCATCAAGGAATTTGAAAGGGAGAAAATGCCCCCTCATGAGGGGAAGGTTAAAGCTGCTCCCACCTCAAAGGAGATTTCTCAAGTTCTTTCTTCACAAATCCATGATGAAAGAAACACATTTTGTTAGGTCCAAGTCGAGAATGCAATTCTTGAAAAAGGCTTGCAAGGATTCTAGAGAAAAGATTCGTTGGAAACGAATACGTTTTCTAAAAACCAAGTGTCATAGAAATGGCATTGTCACACACGAAAGGGATAATTCAAGCAAAGAAGAGAGAAAGATAAGAAAAGAGCAAAAGAGCAATCATCACAAATAGAGGACATAGGGGTGATCTGATATTTCGGGGTCAAAGCTGCTCATAAATATTATATAAGTATAATAATAGTATATAAATGAATTGTCATCAACCCCCTACTATATCAGACCATGTGAAGAATGCACGAGAAAACAAAGTGAAAATAAAAAATTGGGTCAACAAGGAAGGGAGGCCTAAATGCCCCCAACACTTTGCATCATCCCCCATTTACCGAAAACCAAGCACAAACATGGAAGAATGATGATACAAATAGAAGAAGGTTTACGACACAAAAATCACTCTTGTATCCAAGCACCAATAAGGGTGACAAGGGTCATCTAGGAACACATAACACAGTTACAGGGGAACACATCACAACACACACACATCTAATCTAAAGATAAAGAAGAGGCCTCCCCCTAACACTCATCAACCAAGAGGTCATCTGCTTCCCAATCTAGATCATTATAAGGGGAAGGAGGATGCTTTTTTAATGGTGGAATATTAAGGAGAGGAGCTTTTCACCCTCCCAGAACAAGGGCCAAGGAAGAAGGCCTTGCAAGGTCTTCTCCACTAGGCTCTTGTGGAGCTATGGTCAGTGATATTGTGAAGATCGCTGACAAGGTCAAAACTTCATCCAGAGAGTTAACATGCACTTTACTAAAGTTCCATTTCATACCTCAATGGGAAGAGAAGGATGTGCCCAAGATTCACCGCTTGGCTCACCAAATGACTCAGGAGTGGTGACAAACTCAGGGGAAGCCGAGACTTGTTTCATCACTAAGATAGAACAAGCCAACATAGGACCACCCTTTGGAGAAGGTGGGATCCTCTTATTCCCTCCATTGCTGGAAGGGTCATCCTCTACCTTCTACTTCGTCAAGGGATGTGAACTCCCCATAGATGAGGCAAGAGGTGTGGAGGAGGAAGAGGAGGAGAAAACCATGACAATTACTACCAACGTATTCAACATATCCATGGGTTTAGGGAATGGTGGGATGTCTAGAAGGAACATCAACAGGGGTGGCTCCATTGAAGGAGTGATAAACACCTACACCTTTTTGGGCTCAGGTGCACTTACACTCACAGTGGGAACCAGAAGCAAAACTGAATTTGATTGAATAGAAGCAAAGGGAAAGAGAGAGGAGGATGCATCAGGAGGCCCTAAAGTAGGGGCGGTCATCTCCTCTGCCATCTTCTGCAAATTGTCCTCCTCAGCTGCAACAACCTTTCGCTGGTGCTTGTGCTCATGCGCAAGGTGGTTTTTGTGACTCTTCAAGCTAGAGACTAGAGGCTACGAAGGGACGGAAGGCTCCTGCTCAACTATGGGAGTTTCCACCACAACTATTTCTAGTGGAGGTACATGCTCTTGAACGAGAGTAGGAAGAGAAGATTGAGAAACAATAGGGGGAATCAGCTCTAATGCCTCAGTAGCGGGCCTCTTCCCATTTACAGATTTGGGAGTAGAAGCGATGGGAAACCGTGGAGGCCAAGATAGAGGATTCCTCATAGGGATGCTTTCCCTTTCCATACAAGTAGTACCAAGGTCTAGGTGGTTTAGTAGGGAGGTTTGATATCCTAATCTTGGGTCTACACCAAGTAGGTACCATCGACTTGACGGATAAAAGCCAGGCATATTCATCCAAAACTCTTCTCTGGAAAGAGGATTGGGAAAGCTATCTCGAGGATGGGGTAGCTTCCCTTTTCCCTTTCGAGAAGAGGAGGTAGTTGGCTGTTGTGCTAGCGAAAGGGTCAATTTTGGTTGTCCCTTTCCCTTGGTCTTATACTTCACATAATTCTTGTAAATTAGGTATGTTCTTGGAGGGAGTAGACTGATTGGGGCGGGCCAAAAATGATCCAACAAATAGCCCCCATGGGACACCAATAGCTGGTATCCAGTGTCATATACCACATGCACAACACCTTCATGAGATAATTTCAAACACTTATGAACGACGGAGGTGATTCCATTCATGGAAGCTAGCCAAGGTATGCCTAGCTTCAGCCTGAATAAATTTGACTCTAGGATTACATCAAAGACTATGTCTACGGCCATAGGTCTAACTAGGATGGATAGAGTTATTGAGCCATATGGATTAGACAAAGACCATCGTGCATACAAGTGGTATATTTTGTTTCTTCGTACTCCTCTCTATACAATGAATTCAATAGTAATGTTTCTTCTATAATGACATTCACTCGACTCACAGGGTCAACTAAGACCCCTGTCACAATGTTGTCATTAAGGCAAGCGGGAATGTAGAGGGGAGAGGGATTGTTGTTCAAGGGAAAATCCTATGATGTGAATGTCATGTCAGACGAGTCGATCATAAGCTATACGATAGGAGTAATCGTGACCATGTTAACATATGCCTCAGGCCAAGTAATAGAATCAAAGGGATCGATAATCATGTTGGTAGAATGCGATGGAAATAGGTCCATGTATATTTGTAACTCACTATTCACTTTTGCCACCGATTTGTTTGCATTTTGTTTACTTCCATCAAGACGAATAGTACCATCCTCAATGTGGTCCTATATATCATGATGCAGGTGCATACAATGTTTGGTATCATGTTTTTTAACTCAATGGTACTGAAAGAAGGTATTTGCATCATACCAACTAGGGTAAGGTTCCTTGAGAGGTTTAGGGTTCTCCAAGGTTATGATCTTATCCTTTAGAAACTTTTGCAAGATGGAAGAATAAGATTCTGCTAACTTTGTGAACTTTTTTTTGCATCTGAGGCCATTATCATTTGTAGCGGCTACTACATTTGTGATAGCCTTACCCTTTCCAAAGATCGATACAATGGACTTTCCTTCTAAATAGGAGCGCGAGGAAGATCCCCTGAACTAAACTACCGTTTGTTGATATTCTCATAATGCAACACACAAATGCACAAAAGAAGGGTATTTCATAAGGGAAAACTTATCTTGCCAAGGTCTCTGCAAGTTCCCTATAAACACCTTCTGCACGTCAGAATCGGGTAGCGGGTATGAGATTTGTGAGAAGAGCGCTTGATACCGTGCTATAAAATTAGTAATCTTCTCATTATCCCCTTGTTTGCATTAGACGAGATCCAAAATAAGTTCATCTTCGGTCTGATGTTGGATTGGAATTATTGGAGAAACTAATTTACAAGTTGATCAAATGAGAAAATAGAATTGTGAGGTAAGGAACAGTACCATTCGAGCGTTATGTCCTTAAGAGATTGAGGGAATAATTTTTCCATCAACGTATCGTGATGGAAGAAGTATGTACATAGGGCATTAAAGGCGGACACATGCATTTGTGGGTCCCCTTTTCCACCATACTTCTCAAATTTGGGAATCTCCATTCCTTGTGGGAAGGGAGTGTTTAGGATTTCTACCGACAATGGGCTATGTCAGAAGAAGGGTTGAAAGATAGGCTAGGCAGAGGCTTGGGAGAGACTCGCCAACTGGCTTTACATCTTACCCATATTTTGAATAAGAGTATTCAAAATAGGGTCTTGGGATGACAAAGGTCCAATGGAACCTCCCCTAGAACCACCACCGAAGCCACCTCCAGAACCACCAACGTGACCACCATCGGGACCACTGTTGGAGCCACCACCACCAATAGGGCCTCCACCAAAACCACCTCGGCCAATGCCACTTCTACCACCAAAGCCACCGCCACTACCAAAGCCTCCACACTCAACCCACCAAAACCTCCACCACTAGAGGTGACAAGAGGGGTGAAACTGAAACCTAAGGATATTATGTTTGCTTTGATAGTTTTGGATCTCTTAGAGGTGGAAGGGATGTTGATCGACAGGACTGTGTCGGCCATGTACACAGAAGTGGAAGGCACCAAAATTCCTAACTGTCTCTCATGTTCTTCAATAGTGGCACCTTGTATAATGTTAGCATTGTTTGGAGGGGCACATGCTTCAGTCATACTAGAGAGATTAGCTAGGAGTTCTATGTTTGTTCAATCTTTTCCTGCCATATACTTTATTTCACTGATAACCCGAGTGGCTCTAGTCATCTTCAGGTCCTTTTCCAAGTGATTCTCCAAGTCACCCAATCCTTTGCTAAGGGTAGAGATATATTCTAAAGGAATGTGAATGGCTTCATGCTTGTCTACTAACAATGGTTTAGGATACATAGGAGGAGTGGGGACGTGGTCGGTCTCATCGGAGAACCCTACCTTGCCCCTTGACATTTTCTCTTGGGTAGCAAGACCAATGACAGATCAGAAAAAAAGGCCTATAGAGAAACCAGAAGTGACCTTTGTTCTCTCCATCAGAATGCATCACACACTTCTCCTAACAACATACCTAGAAGTCATGGACTGGGTTGTGATGCTCATAAACCTTCACAACAATCAAGCTTACAATGATTACAAGGTACAAGGGAAGATTCTCAACACCAACGAATAGGTAGACATTGGTTCACATCGAGTTCACCAAAAATGTAAGAGGGGGACCAACCACACCAAGGCTTCAGGTCACAGAGATCCAAGAGTGGAGGGCTTCCCTAACTTACCTCACTCTAAAGGGTGTCTTGAGACAAGGATCAAGAATGATGAGGACTATAATGTACTTCAATCACCCTACAGATCCAAAACTTAGGTTTGGGCTAGGCGAGCTAGTTTTCGGAGTTCGTACTGCACCTCAAACAACTCTCTCTCCAAGGATGGTAGTACAATTCTAGGATGACCGCATGACGTTTTGGCATCTCTCTAGTGCGCTAGTGTATGTACGACCAGAGAATAGTGAGTATAATAAAAACACCAAAAAAATATGGATAAATAACCTAGTTGATTGACTTTAATGAAAGTGACAAGATAACAAAATACAAAAAGTAAATACGTAAGTAATAGAGCAACTAGATAAAGACTAAAGTGATGAAGATCAACTCATAGAAGCACCAATTCGCCAGCTAGCCCCACATGTAATTTCACCTACACACAAGGAAAAAGGGAAAAATTGTTGGGGCTATATAGCAGCTTGCCTCAGTCAGACCCTTGTTTTGGTGTTTCCACCTCCATAAACAGCCAGAAAGCAACGAAGTAGACATATGCAGTAAAGGAAAGAAGAGAGAACAATAAACACTACAAAGAGTATTATGCTACTCAACCAAATCATGAAGGAGAGGAATGAAACATTACCACCTCCACCCAAAAACTCACTAGCCAATGGAGGAAAATGTAGACTTGGCAAGGTCACCACAACCGCAACTGCAATGAAAGGAGGTCTTGCAAGACTCCAAGCCCACACTTCAATGGCTTGCTTCGTACTTGCTATGTGGAGTTGGAGTGTTGTTGCTGCAATGGAGTGTTGAAGTGTTGCTTAAGAGTGAAGAGAATGCTTGAAGTGCTAAGAGAATGCCAATTTGTTGCTTAGAGAATGAAATGAGATGAAGATGGATGAATTCTAAGGAGAAGTGGGAAGAATCTACCATTTTTTGGGTCGGTTGGTCAAAGAGGGATGTTACAAATTGACCCCAATCGAATGTGTAATGCCTCTGCCAACTTCAAACATGGGAATCTGTCAAGGACGAAAGCGTGCTACGCAGATGTCTACGCACTATGCACGCATTCCTGACAAATATTCTCTCATTGACACAATAGACAGATGCCAAGTGGAAGAAAGGAAGTTGGGTGATGTGGAATTTCTCCTTCGGATTTGATTTTCTAAAGTGAGGTAGCGTAGAAGGGGAATTTACGTAAGGGGTGCAAATTTTCTCTTATACAATATGTACGTATTTGATAATGTATACATACATACGTATGTATATTAATATACATATATATATATTTGAAAATATATATGCAATATGATTGGTAATTGAATGATTTTAATATAAACTTTAATATATATATATAATAATGGTAAAGAATTATAATATATATTAATATATATATTTTTAAATATATCAAATGATATGATAAGATATCATCGCATATATAATGTGAAGTGGATAATCAAGTTTAAACCAAGCACTACACATATATCATGTGAACAAAATAAACAATGATTAAATTGAAAGGTATGTATAAGTTATGTGATACTATAAACATAGTATGAGCAATAAATAAATCATAAACCATGCGCATATGTTGAAATAATGATAGCACATTAAATGTAGCACATAAAGTGATTCAATTCAAAAATGCAAAGTATAAGAATTAAAGTTGAAATTGTATTGTTGTGCCATGTTAATAGGAATGCATTTAAATGTTTTAAACTATTGTGTAAAATAAAATCCACACATAGCTATTGCAAGTCGTTGGACTTAGTCAAAGCCATGAAATTGGAAAAGAGTAGAGAGTTTGTATTGTATCATACTGGAATCCATCATTATAGGCACCATAAGCAAAGACTTGGCATGAAAAGATCCATGTTGAGTGATAGAAAGTTGTAAGGAAACCATAGCAGATGTTTCACTTAGTAAATTGCCTTTAACTGGCTATAAAGTGGTGACTCAACCATGATTTAGAAGTTGTTTTTACTTGGACTATATATGTGTTTGAATTTTGATTCTCTTAGTTGTCATATTTCAACCATTTTTTCTTCTAGTCAACCTTTTTAGAGGTGGAGTTAGTTTTGTATTTGTGTTTTTAGTTTTAGATGTGCCAATAGGATGGAAAGGTGGAAAATTTGGGAGCTAAAATGTAGCATTAATTTTATCAAATTTTCTTATAAATAGAGGGAAACTTCTTAGTCTTTGGCATTCATTCATTTGGAATTCAGTTGTTTCCATTTTTGTGTAGTTTTTCTTTGTGCAAGTAGTGCTCGGTGCAAGTAGTGAGAAGTGAGAGATTTCTTGAGAGTTTGTGAGTTATTTGTTGAGAGTTTTTTGGTGTTGGAAAAGAGGTTGGATTGGAGATAAGCTAAAGGAGGAAGGGGCAACAAGAAGATTCTTTGGAATTGAGCTTTGAGAGAAATTTCTCCATTGGAAGCTAAATTTTCAAGCATGTTAGTCTTTCTTATTTGTTATTCTCTTCTATTTGTTGTCATGTGTTTGTAATTGTTTGAGGAAATGGTGATCGTATGTTATATAGAGAATTTTTTTGTATTTGATTGGTTAAATATTATTAGATTAAATATGTATATATCTATTATGTCAGAAGTATATAATTGCACTTGCTAGATGAAGGTAATTGGAATATATTATTATAATATCTAGGTTATCGTAAGTCAAATGTATAATAGCAATGTTGGTATAAATGTTGTTGAGAATGTCAATTTGTGATGTTATGTAAACCTATATATGAAATGAGGTTTTTTCCTAGAATTAGGATAAACCAAGGTTAGGAGTAACCTAGTTGGTCAGTTAGCTCACTTGAATACCTTTGGGATGGAATCATGTTATGTGGTATGTGGAATAATTTCATCGAGAGTTATTATGGTCATGTTATTTACCAAATTGAGCAATGGGGTGGGTGAGCATATGACATCCATTTCTTAGAAGTGAGACACCACTCCTTATAAAGTGAGTTTGATATATATGATCAAATCTTTGGCCAAAGTAGTGTAAGTTACCATTGTGTACACTTTTTGATTCACTGTGAGCCAGGATTGCATAACTAGGATGGGAATGTTATGCATGTAGGTGGGTATCCATTGTATGGTAGCACTAGTTATGTAGGACACAACACCATGATCAAGTAGGCTATTATTATTATGACGGTTACCAAACCAATCTCTTTGTCGAAGGGTAGGGTCATCTTACTAAATAGGTAGGTGTGTGGGGGACCACAATAAGTCCATGGTTGGAGGAAAAAAACTTGGGTGATACTCTCCCTCATGCATTCAGTAGCTGAGATTTGAGGATGTATGCCCAGGAAGGGACATATGGACCATCTGCACTTTGTTTCACTAAGCTCTTGAAATTTATGTATGTAATCATGATCTTGTATCCTTATGAAAAATATATTTGAAAAGTGAAATCATTACTTGGGCTAATGTAATGTTACTTTATGAATGTAATGGAAATTTGAAATGGGTTTTTATTTTGAATATGCATCTTTGTTATTGAAAAGGGAAAAAAAATTATTACTATGTGATGATAAACTTAAGTTGTTCACATTGAGTTAAAGCTTAGGTGAAAATAATAGGTAAAACATCGGCTTGTTACATGTATGAAATAATCTATTTATTTTTTGTGATGTACGACTACATAACCTCTAAGTTGCTTTTATATTAGATGCCCTGGTTGAAAATAAATTAATCTCGGTTCTCAAAATGAGTTATACATGGAAGTGTGATTTGCTATTGTAGACACCCAAATTTGATCACTCCCATATAATCAAATTTACCTCTTTATTCATCAATTCTGTCAACATTAATTTATTTAATTAATATTACACTTCCCACATAAGACTCTTAAAGTATTTAATTTAATAATTAAACACTTTATCTGGTGCCTTTATCTTCTGTAAATTAAATGAATACACCAATTTATTTAATTTATTCATCCTAATCTATTGAATTAAAATCAATTTAAAATTCTTCTTTTCTCCCTCCTTGTCACATCCTCCATAATCCATCTCTAATGTGAATTAATTTAATTAATTCATATTTAGGGTGTGCATCCTCTTAATCAAGGATTAATGTCACATCCTCCTACATTTTCCACTTGCCTCTAATCTTCCATTAATTATCATAATCAAGTATTTGCACAACTTTAATCAAGGTCATTAACCATTTTTAGCACCACTTTTTAGTCAATCTTTCCATTTTTCCTTTTTAGACATTGACCCTCTTTCCCATGAGAATTTTTAATTCTCATTTATTCATCCTATGTTTCTCTCCTCCCCATGTGAATTTTTAATTCACATTTTGTCTTTCCGAGGCTTCTAGAATGTTTGACATGTCACCTCATGCACATGTGACCAATTCCCACCTTTTTGGAGACCCTCTCTTATCCTTTAGACTCACATTTATTTCTCCAACCACCTCTCCTTTTCCCATGGAGATTTTTGAGGAATTCCAAAATACCTCAAATGTCCCTTTCACTCTCACTTGGGGACAAGAAATTCCTTTTTGAGGAGATCTTCTCACTCCCCAAGGTACTTGGAAGGTACTTGTTCTTCCTCCACCTCATGTACCTTTTGGCCACCTCACTTACACCTCATCTCCTCTTAGCCACTTCACCATCCACATGTCAAGATGTGAGGGCTTGTGAGTTCTCAACCCACCATAGCCCTTCATCTTGACCTTGTTGGATGAATCTCAACCGTTGAATTCTCTAGAGAATTCAAATTCTCCTATAAATACCCCCTCCTCAAGGGCATTTTCAACACTTAGCCATTTTGCAACTAAATGCTGCCATTTTGTGCACTCATTTAGCCATCAATTTCATCCATTTTCATTTGCATCCAAGCACATAGTCAAATCCTCCATTTAGCCACATCAAGAGCCATCAAGGAGCATACAAATCAATCCAAATCAAGGGCCAACCAAGGAGTTTCAGCTGCAAGAAGGAAGGTATATCCATTGTCATCATTTAACATTTTCCTCTTTGCATTTTCAAATTCCTTAGGCTAATCTTGAGGTGTTTCATTATGTTTTCCATTGCATTTTAGTTGTTTAGAATAGGTTAAACATTTTGATATCACAGCTGTAATGCCCCGCCAAGCAACCCCAAAGGATACTAATACATCTAACATTTATAGCACCAATTTTTTTTTTAAGTACTAACATACATCATAATAATCATATATCACATGAAATGATACTAAACATGAACTACATATAACAAATCCCTCGGGTTTACATGACTGCATTACTTTTCACAACAACATCATTACATCACATGGAAGGTAAGTATACACCAGTAACCATAAGATAACATGAACATGGACAATACATTAATCAAGGATTACAATATTACAATGTCGCTTCCCAACATGAATGGGGAAGATACAATAAAATGGAATGATACATTTGAAATGAAGGAGTACAAAGCTACAATACTGGATCCAACTCTGGTTCAACTCAGGAGTCACTGCAAGGTACAATTTCACACTTCTCGATCGATGACTGGGGACCCAATGGGGTGCATAGCACGTTCCACCCAACCACGTGGACCCGAAGGCCCACCCCCCGTGCTAAGAGATGACAAGAAGGACCCCAACAATAACCATCAAACAAAACAAGGATACAAGACTTCACAACAAGATCCACAATAACATAAGGCAATCTCCAGCACAAGATATAACCAACACAAGATGTGCCCAACATAAGGAATAACCAATAAAGCATCAACATACAAATGCCAACATGTGCTTCCAGAGGCCCAAGAATAACATAGAGGGAAACAAAGCATACATGGTTGTTAAAGGAAGAGTGTCATCGCAATGTTGCATCAGGTATTATTTTGATAAACATTTATGCATGTGGTAGGCGTGATGAGGTTTAGTTGGTAAGGAGAATGACGACTGATAGAGAATTTAAAAGACACCCACGTGTAGATAGATAGAAGACCATAAAATGGTACATACTTCATATGTGTGAGACAAACCACATTCTCAAACACAAGAGATCTAAGCACTAGTCGAGAAATATGCTTGGAAAATTCTTTAAAAACAATGTAATAGTAAATCAGGCTCACATTGATGTCTTAGTGCCTAAATGAGAGTGGTGGAACAGGCATAAAGGTAGAATGCGAAAGCATAGATATGGGACACAATCCAAAATATTGAAGAAGATTTACACGCATCAGGGTGCAATGAAGACTCAAATCAATTAACAAAGCATACCTTTTGAAAGAAGAGAAAGCCAATTTTGCACTTGGTCTACTCTATAATGACGGGATTACAGTTTATCTCTCATTGCTCTATCTCTCTCAAGTCTGAAAGTGATTGGTAACAATTATGCCTCAATCTATTTTTTTTCCATGTCCCACAGAGACACTCAAAACTCTGCACAAACTATGTTACGCATGCAACACACCAGATTCCTCAACCTTCGCCATCATCTACTCTGCCTAGAATGGAAGGAACTTCCTCATAAAAACCCTTATTGAATGGCTCATAATCGATCTCCTCCTGATTGAGAGCAGGAATGGGTACAGTGTTCTTATCAATAGTAACCATAGGATTATCCTTTGAATCATACTCAATGAATCCTGCACCGACCCCCTTGGCGGTAGCATAAACCTCATTCACTTCTCTTCCCCCCTGAACTACCACTCCCCGTGCCTATTTTTGGAGGAGTTAAGAAAAATCCCCATTCTCATGCATGTTCGTTACACTTTTCATGCAAAACTCTTCGAAGTAAGCTTCTACACCCCTTACTTCATGCACATGCACTACTAAATTTGGTAAACAATTAGAGTCATCCCTTCCATGCAAAGTTGTTACAAACTAACACTCATGCATATAAATGCATTTAATTGTATTCCAAATTAACAATTTTCAATAATTATTTTATTCATTCTTTAATATCGTTAACATCTAATTCAATTATCTAAAGGATTTTAACCTTAATAATCTTATTTTGATGTAATGATTAATCAAAGTACTAATAACTAGGTTTAAATCAAATGAGCTAAATACCCGACCATAAAAGAAGTTGCAACAATACTAATGGACTACCCGACCAACACCAATAAGGTGAAATATGGAGGGCATTACATTTTCCCACACAAGTAACCTACTTTTTATTTAAATATCCATAAGTCCTCTTTAGGTTTATCTATTCCACTTGGTCTTATGTACAATGCACATGTTTAAAATATATGTAAATTCGTCTTGTTTCTTTTTAATTTGCACTCTTCAATCTATTACTTATTGTATATGTGCATTATTATTGATATTTTATGCATGATAAGAGTAGAAATTAGAGACATTGAATATTGGTGATGTGTTTATCCCTTTTAGTGACTTGATTTCATCTATGTCTACTAATAATCTACAAAAAGGTTTACAAGGACTGTTTTTTTATTTTTCAACTTGTTATATGTTCCATGTGGGAACCTTTCCTTCCTCAAGTATAACATGATTAATTGTCTTTTCAAGTAAGTATTTTATTTTCACTTCTCATCTATGAATGCCTTATAATTGGTGCTACTTTATCCTAACTACTTAACATGTGCATTAATTTATTTTCATTTAGATTTGGTACTAATGTATTTATCATCTTCAATCTTCAAAAAATCTATGATACTATTTGTTAACATCCCATACACCACTTGGAACGAAGTTTTCCTATTATATTGTTTACTAAATTTGTTATATGAAAATCGAATCTACACTAACAAAGAGTCCCTTTATATAGGTCTTTTCTCCTATAAAAAATCTAAGTATATTTCCAAGACTTTAATTGATAGCCTTTATTTGACTATTTATTTACAAATGGTATGAAAAAATCTAATTAAGTTGTGTGTCCACTTTATTACATAGAGAGAACCAAAAATGGTTGTAAATTTCTATTCCTATGTGAGGTAGTGCTCTATGACAACCAATGTAATCACTTAATCTCCTTAAAAAATAAGTTCACAATACTAGATGCATCATTTGAGTTCTAACAAGGAATAAAAATATCATGTTTAAAAAGTTGTCAAATACTAAGAATATATAACCATTACTTCTGGGTGCATGATAATCCAAGGGAAAAATCTATGGTATATTCCTTATAAGGATTATTTGGTGTGCACAATGGCTTATACATCCCTATATTTTATACTACTTTTTCTACCTATAATATTTTACAATTCTTTACAATTTTTATAACCTTGTACAAACTAGGTCAATAGTGTCTCTCCTCTAGCATGGTAGTGTCTTGTATAATCCAAAGTGACCTAAAAGTGTACGATTATGCAACTCATGAATTATTTTCTCCCTTGTTAAATTATGTGGAATACACAACTATTATCCTCTTGGAAAAGTAATGTTTAAATAGAAAATTGTCTCCAACCTAAGGCTCTATGCATGCATTGCATGCATATAAAAAATATTTATTTGTGGCATATAATCCCTTCATTCATTTCATATCCACTAATTTGGTAATCATCATGGATAATAATTAAAGCCTCCTATTTAGTTACAACTTTTTTTATTGTGTTAGCTCTATGATTCATAATAAAAGTAACCCTATAGATATGCTACCCATCTCATGTGTCTCTAGTTTATCTTCAATTGACTATTGATAAATTTTAGTACCAAGTAGTTAGTGTACAACATAAAATTATTTGAAAAAATTTAATGTCTCCATTTGCAAAAAATATTGCACATGGAAGAGCATTCTTGTTCATAGATATATTAATTTTACCTAGCATCATGTATGTTATCATTCAAATGGTCAATTGAACAACCCTCTTGGATTAGTATTGTGTCAATTGATTTTTAATTAGCATCACAATCAACTTAGAATTTTTTTCAAAATTATGGAGCATAAGCACAAGATATTATATCACTTTGTTCTTCAAGAGTTCAAACATCTCAGTGTATATGCATTATTTTATTTACTTGCATTTAGTTAATTTCTTTGTTGTATTATATGCATCTAGAATAGGATAATATTTATTAGGTAGTTAGCTACTTAGGTAGTTTATACTTTCTTTATTTAGTAGAGATGTATTACATACATGTGACTACGTCTCCTTTATCTCATAGTGGTTGTGGATTCACATTTCCTGGTGGTGTATCCTATATATACACATGCAACTTTGAGATATTCTAAAAAGTGGTCACAATAAGCATTTGGAGTTGTAACGAGTGAGATATGATGCTCTAAAGTTGACCTCTAATGTTTTATTTTTAGAAGTTTTTTCAATTATGAATTCTAAGAAAATTGCTATATCTTGTTACATATTTTAGGTTGAAGTAGATCTATAGTTTCAATATTATAGACTTATTTTGGCATCTATAACATATTGAGATCAAGGCCACTAGTGCACATTTGACAAGTGGCAATTGTATATGTAAAGTGTCAAAATCATTTTGTGTTGGGAATTTCATGACTATGTAATTTTGGAGGGTGAACTTGTGGTGGTTTATTTGCATTTGGTGATCAGTCTCTTCATTAGTTACATTTAATTTATCTAAGGAGAATATCATTATTATTCATGGGGATTTCATGTCATCCTTTTGTTATTAACTTCGAAAGAGGGAACTATAAGTCTTAGTGAGATGGAATTGTGAAACATTTTAGATGGATCAAACTCATTCCTTATCTCTATGAACTTGTTCCTTAATTGAGTACCTCACATCATTTTTTTTGGCATCAAGATAAGACTAGTCATGTCCTAGGATTATTATTTATGTTTAATACTAGACTTGACACTTGTCACAATAGGCATTAAGTTCCCTAGCTCTCTTTAGATGAAAATTTGGATATGTATAGATATCTAATTTATCCTCCATTCCTATGTGAGCTTAATTTGGACTATATTTTTCCCTTAGATGATTTTTAGAGTTCACCACATGATAGTGGTACAATTATGGTGCTTGATCATTGGGAAATTTGTGAACATTTTAATGACATAATGACCTCCTAATGTTTCTTCTCCTTCTTTAGAGACTTCTTTTTATTCTTCAATTGTTATGACTCACAATATAGAATCAAATTTCCCACACTCTTTATCTACAAGTCAACATATTGATACTAAGGAATCTTATATTCCAATATCAACAAATACATGTAATTTTCATACTTGTTTACATCTTGTGTGGACACCTCATTATGGGATGAGTAGTGTAGTTATATGAAATGTATTGCAATCTCATCTCTTGTTTCTACCAATTCTATCATTGCTTCATCCACAACTCCAAGACACTTAGTGTTGTAGGATCTACATGGTCTTCTAGATACAACTCCTTGGGATGAGTACCTAACTAAATTCTTAGGTTTGTTTTGTGTCTTATTTTACAAACTTGGAGGACACTATTCATCTCCTCTTTGATTATAAATCCCATGGAGTTTTATCTCATTATTTGTATGTTATGAGGGCACATTTAGACCCTCATATTCTTTATCCACCTATTTATGCTTCCCTAGTGATACGTTTTATAGACCTTAATGAGTTGATATATCCAACTCGGTCATCAATCATGTTGACACCTTATTTAAAAGTACCAAGTTCTCATTGATTTAGTTTTCTTTCCTATTGTGAACACCATACATCCATGGTTATTATACATGAATCTTACATGGTTCCTTTTATCTTATTAGCATGTATCACAACATAGCAATGGTTAGAAAGTTTTGAGTAATTTTTTGAGAGATCATCTTCATCTTTGCACATGTTCCTACATTAGTTTCGATATGATTTTGTATATTCACTTTCTTCAATTAGACTTGGGACCCTTAATTTGACTACAAAATCTTTCAATATTAGCATGACAATGTTTGAGCAACTTCTAGAGATATACATTGTGAATTTTTTTCCCCCATGTTCCTTTTAAGAATGAGAAGATATCACCTTTGGGTTTATTTCTTCCCACCAAGATAAATGTATTGTTTGATGATATTGGATTGTCTTCAACATTCAGTGTCAAGCATCTACGTTAATGTAGGAGACACAAATTTGGTGGTTTACACATGGTCTCTCTTCTTTTCTCTTTTTTTGGGGTGATGCTTTTTTCCTTCCATAGGATTTTAACCTTCTCAATTCTTCAAGTGGGGTCACCCAACCCAACTATATTTATCCTCTTTTGGGAGGGGGATTTTCCTACAAGTTTTCTCCCCTTCTTTTTGCATGAATAATTTTGTACAAGGGTACCTACATGGCTACACAATTTTCATGACCCATCCATCTATATTTCCTACCCACCTAATTTATGCTTATGGAGGATGTTGGTGCATTATTATATTTTCTTGTATTTAGATAATTAATTTATTGTATTAAATGAGCCTAGGATAAGATAAGCTTCTTATGTATGCATCTACTTGGGTAGGTTGTACGCATGCATCACATGAATACACACATATAACTACATATTATTTATCCCACATTTATTATACATTCAAATATCTTGGTGGTGTATCCTATATATACCCACTTGTACCTTTTTTATAATTAATCAATTTTAAATCTCTCAATCTCAATGTATTGCATTCTTTGATTGGGGTGTAGTTTTGATGCAGGAGCATCAATCAGCATCAACCAAAAAAAGGAGTATTTTATTTTATTATTTTTGTTTTGTGGAATAATATTATGAGGTGAATAAAATGCAATATTAAGGCTTAAATAATTTATATTAAATTATTAACTATCTTATTTTATATTGCAAATTATGAGTGGGAGATAATGGTGGAGGTGACTTGGAAATTTTGAAAAATAAAAAAAATAATGTGTGAATTTTTGGGAGGTTACAAGTTTTTTTGAATTCTTTTATTTCACCTCATAAAAGAATTCAAAAATTTGGGTGTCTAAGATTGTGATGATAGCTTTTTCTATTATGGGGTCTACTGGAGTGGAGTGGAAAAATCAATTTATCTTCTTGAATTGGAAATTTTCAAAAGTGAGTTCAAAGATTCTTTTATCATTTAATATTTTCATTATTGCATTTTATGGATCATCTTCTTGGATTGGGAGTAGCATTTAGAGTTACAAAAAATGATGGAAGTCTTTTTTGGAAAAGGCTTGATTTTTTTTGCAATTTTGAAGGGGTCTTGATGCCAGAAATTTGAAGAGGAAGGCTTGGGGTGTAGCCATTGGAGAGAAGACCAAAACACCATGAATTTGCAGGTCTAAAGATGAAGTTACAATAGCATATAAATGGGGTTACAGGGGTTTTATTGCAGCAAGGTTGCACATGGTAGTTTGCAAGTTACAAGAGCTAGAATCTAGTAAAGGAAGCCGAGTTGAAGAAAATCAATTTGTATTTGATTTTTTTTGTTATTTTTCTGATTTATATGAAATTTTAGATGGTTTGAATCAGCCCATATGGCTGCAAAAATGTAATTTCAGTTTGGCGTTGATTTCTATGTAAAACATGAGAATTTGAATGAAAAAAATTGAAGTCATTTCATGCAGATTTGTGTTATTACAAAAATTGTTTTGAGTTGCTTAATTGTTGTCCAACAAATGTGTGTGTGGTTGTGAGTTTTCAGATTGTAAGGTTTTTTATCCTCTTCATCAATGGTATCAGAGCTAGTTGTTCTTGAGTGTGCAGGAAGAAGCGCCAATGTGAGGCAGTTTGCACCAGGACCTATAGGTAGAGAGTGAAGCAGTTGTAAAGAGAGTGTGGAAAGGTGTTTGACAAAATGTCTTGGAAGCCAGGAGAATGTTTTGTGATGAAGAAATAATTTCTAGAGCCACAAATAGAGAATCAAGAGCCCATCCAGAGGAGTAATTTATTTTGAACAAGGTGTAAAGTGATTGGGAAATGTTGTTGTATCCGAAGAGATGGTAGACAAGTTGAAATTGAAAAGAATCAAGCATCCTAGCCCATACTACATTTCTTGGTTGCAAAGAGATTTTCAGATATGGGTAAGTGAGCAATGTGTGGTTGATTTTCAAATTCATAGATATAAGGATGTGATTGTATGTGATATAGTACCTATGGATATATGTCATGTTTTGTTGGGTAGACCATGGTTGTATGATCAAAGAGCTCTACATGATGGTAGGAAGAATACATATATAGCATCATAAAGGATGGAGAAGAATATGTTTTGAATCCTTTGCAAGATAGGAAAGAGGAAATGGCAAAATAATTTGTAGCAAATAATAAGTATAGAAAGGAAAATAAAATGGGAAGGGTTAAATCTTATTGTTCTTTTGGTATTGATATGTTTGCAAGTGAAACTTTGTGTGCAGGGAAGAAGGATGAAAAGGAAAATGTGGAAATCCTTGTTCAAAAGGATAAAGAGGGAAGAGAAGAGGGAAGTGCAGTAATGATTAAGGATGATGAGTGTCCTTGGAGGACTTGAAAGTAATGGAAAATGAAAGTGCAATTAAGAGTGAAGGTGAAGAAGATATGGCAGTAGGCAATGGTGAAGAAAAGGTTGAAGAGAAAGAGGTAATGCATAATATGTTTCATTTTTTATGATGAAGATGAGAGTGGATCTTGTGTAGATGAAAATGTTTCAGTGGTAGAAAATGAATGGCAAGTGTTGATAGAAGGTGGAGTGAAGATTGTAGAAAAAGGTAATGAGGTGAAATCAGATTTTGATGAATGCTTTAATGAGGTTGAGAATGATATTGCAGCAAGTAGTGAGGAGGTAAAACCTTTTCTTTTTAATTATTTTCATGATAAGTTGGATTATTTAGTGAATTCAAATGAGATGGTTCAGTTAGAGATTGCTAGTGAAGTATGGAAGGTAGAAGATTTTTTTGGAATTGCAAAGTTTAGTGCAGGTGCATTTTGGAGGAGGTGGTCAGAATATGGTGGGTTGAATCCCATGATATTGGAAGATGTTGTGAGTTTCATTTGGTGGAGGTGGTTGGTTTATGGTGGAGTTGATTCCACATTAAAGATGTTGAGCACAAAGAAGAATTGTCAGAGGAGGACACTTGTTCCAACTAGGTGCTGGAAGAGGAGAAAGAAGAACTCATTGGTGTTACTAAATCCAATAATAGAGTTTGTTGAAGGTTCTTTACAACCTAAAAGGATGGTCCTACCATCCAACTCCATTTGTGATACCAAGCTCACAAAAATTTTCTACCTTGGGTGTTTGATGCAGGAGTATCTTGGGGTGTAAGTGCAATCAACATCAACAAAAAAAGGAGTATTTTATTTTATTATTTTTATTTTGTGGAATAATATTATGAGGTGAATAAAATTCAATATTAAGGCTTAAATATTTTACATTGAATTATTACTCTTATTTTATATTGCAAATTATGAGTGTGAGATAATGGTGGAGGTGACTTGGAAAATTTGAAAAATAAAAAAAAATTGAAAAAGCAAAATTGGGTGTGAATTTTTGGGAGGTTACAAGTTTTTATGAATTCTTTTATTTCACCTCATAAAAGCATTCAAAAATTTGGGTGTCTAAGATTGTGATGATAGCTTTTTCTATTTTGGGGTCTACTGGAGTGGAGTGGAAAAATCAATTTATCTTCTTGAATTGGAAATTTTCAAAAGTGGGTTCAAAGATGCTTTTATCATTTAATATTTCCATTATTGCATTTTACAGAGTATCATCTTGGATTGGGAGTAGCATTTAAGGGTTACAAAAAATGATGGAAGTCTTTTATGGAAAAGGCTTGATTTTTTTTGCAATTTTGAAGGGGTCTTGATGCCATAAATTTGAAGAGGAAGGCTTGGGGTGTAGCCATTGGAGAGAAGACCAAAACACCATGAATTTTCAGGTATGAAGATGAAGTTGCAAAAGCATATAAATGGGGTTACACGGGTTTTATTGCAGCAAGGTTGTACATGACAATTTGCAGGTTACAGTAGCTAGAATCTAGTAAAGGACGCTGAGTTGAAGAAAATCAATTTGTATTTGATTTTTTTTGTTATTTTTCTAATTTATATCAGATTTTAGATGGTTTGAATCAGCCCATATGGCTGCAAAAATGTAATTTCAGTTTGGCATCAATTTCTATGTAAAACATGAGAGTTTGAATAAGAAAATTCAAATCATTTCATGCAGATTTGTGTTATTACAAGAATTGTTTTGAGTTGCTTAATTGTTGTCCAACAAATGTGTGTGTGGTTGTGAGTTTTCAGATTGTAAGGTGTTTTCTCCTCTTCATCAAATTTATTCTTATCAATTTGTATTTCTAAGTTCTATGTGATTGTTTTAGGCCTTCTTGATCTTGGGTGGCTATCTCCATAGATAAATAATATACATTAATATCAATCATCAAATTAAACCCTTATTTATTTATGTAGTGATTCAACAATGTATATATACCACTAAATTTCTTGATGATTTTTTTGTAGAAAGCCACCAACCCATGAAAAATGTAAATAATAGTTACAGTCTTCAAATTTAGACACTCAACAATTAAAACTCTATAATTTTCCAAAGCTTATCCTACCAATAGACTTTATTTAATTACCTCTTAGTATTAGTTGAAGCCACTTTGTGTCTAACTTGTATATACCAAGGTTTTGTTTGAATAACACTACATAGGAGGATTGTGTAATTGAAGAAAATTATGAGATATAGAAACATGGATTAAAATGGTTTTATTGGTTGCTTTCACTTCATTTATACACATTACATTACATTATATAATCAACCTATTTAAATAGTTTCACTTGGCTAATGACCTTTGATGTATAACATATATGGGATAAATCCATAGAATGTAATATTAATTATATTCTAGCATCCCCCTATTAACTTGAAATTGAGGATTTACAATAAATTCAATATAACATAATTATTACATTGATAAGTAAAGGTTATAATGAAGACAAATCCCCTTCATGAAAAGCTTGTTCAACTAATGCCAAAACTTGACAAACTTATTCTCCATTAGTAAATTTATGAAGATATATGCCACTTAGTCCTTTGTCCCAACATATCAAATTTTAATCTTCTAAACTTCTAATATTTTATGAACCTTGTGGTACTTGATCTTGATATGCATGGTCCTCACACATTTTTTCAAACATGCAAATGATTTAGCATCTTATGCAACCACATTATTTTATTTGACACTTGACCTAGTCCAATGTACTCTACCTAGGTTATATATTCTAAGACATTATTTTTCTTCTTGGAAAACCATAATATTGATAAATATCCCAACATAAAGGCCTAGCCAAAAGTAAACCTCTAATCATCAAGATCTCTTATCTAATTTTAATCTATGTAGCCTTGTAAAACATAGTAACTTTGTAGCTTGAACTCAAGTCCAAAATTATTAGACCCCTTTACACGTGGAAACTTTGCGGCTCCAACATGGACTTGGTTGCCTATCTAAGAACAAAAGAGATATGTGTTGATAGTGGGTAAGATACAAAAAACTTTCCAGTAGGCTTCAATATTTTATAAGATCAACCTCTTTTATCCTTGTAGCTATTTTCAACTTAATATCAAAATAAAATTATTTTTTATTAACTTTCACATTCTCCATCCTAGATCTTGTTGATTACTATTTTGCATACGTCTATGGAGAGATAACCAACTAATCGTGTTCCTACCAAACTTGTAAAGCCAAAATATAGTGAAGCAACCCCAAATTTGTCATCTCAAACTATAAGGCTAGTTGCTTCTTCATTTGAGTAATCAAGTCATTCAAATAGAGAAAATAACAATATTTTTTATTAGGTTTCTTGACATCCAAATTGAGCTCCTTGAAAAACATTAAAACCAAACTTTTTAGTATATTGACTAGTCTTCTTATTCCACACATGAGGCCCCTAATTCAAGCCATATAATGAATTATTTAATTAGTAAAGAAAATTTGTCTATTCCTCCACAAACCTAAGAGGTTGTTCCATGAAGAATCCATATTTAAAATTCTTTTGAACAATTGAATTATTTATATCCAATCAATGCACTACCACTAATACTTCATAACAATTGTAAGAACTATCCTCACCATTATGAACCTTGCAATTGGAGAAATCGTCTAATTATATATAATGTTTATATTTTGTGATTATAATTTGGGTATAAGTCTAGTTTTACATTTCTCAACTTCCTCTTTAGAGGCGAAGTTGGTCATGTAGACCCAACTACAACCATTGGCCTTCTTTCTTTTTGGAATTTGTCATAAATATCTATAGACACTAAAAATTTCCTAAATGATATCATACACTTGAAACAGGTTTACTAACAACATTTCCTCTTTGAACCCATCCTCATTTCGCTTAATTATTTAAATTAACCTAGCTAATTTAATTAATGTCATCATTTTCATCCATTAACCTAATTCATCAATTCAGGTTAATTCATTCCCTCTTCACACTAACATTTCATCTCATTAAATTAAATAAATCAAAATATTTAATTTAATTTCCTAAGTCATCTTATTTAATTAAATAACCCTAAATTATTTAATTAAATATCATTTCATCTATCCCCCATTCATTAGATTATTTAATTTAATGAATATCACCTTTAATTCTTCAAATTCCCTAATTGCACAATTAAACCTTGTTTAATTAGCAATTAAACTATTTTTCCTCTAAAAGGAGAATATTCCCATGGAATATTCCTTATCCCCTTTTTCGTACAATTAAAAAAATAATAATTTGCAAAATAATTTTTATCCTCACCCATGAGAATATTCCAAAGAATATTCTCTCTCCTCCAATCAACTCACTTGGCTTCTTGAGCAAGCTAAACCTTTAACCTTTTGAACAAGTCACCTTTAACCTGTGTGAGCAAGTCAAAAGTGTGTTTTTTTGGAGCAAATAAGAGCCCTTGATTAAATCCCATCATGCATTCTCATTTTTTTATGAGAATCCATGATTCATGCCTCTTCTTCCTTTCATCCTTGACCATTGATTGATCTTTTTTATCTCAACCCTCCATTTATCATTTGCTTTCCTATAAATAGGACACTATTTGGAGACAAAGGGATCCATCTTTCAATTGCAAAGTCATGTTGTTGAATTCACTCACACTCACACTCTCAATTTACTCACTTTTAGCTTAATTCAGTTCATTTTAGTTGCATGGTAGCTTAAGACATCCATTAATGGCTTCCATGTATCCATCTTAGTTTGTTTATAAATTAGGGTTTCCATCTTTTAGCTTAGAATTAACTTAGATTAGCTTAGAAATTGCATAATTAGATCAATTTTACAATAGAATCATGTTAATTTAGCTTCCATCATGTTTAATTTAGCATAAATCATATTTTCATTCATTTATCACAATGGTTTCATCGATTCTCTTCCATAGAATCAATTGAAATAGGCTCACTAATCACAGGATTGGGAAAGGTTTGTTGTTCCACATCAACACGACACCAATTCCAAAACAAGATAAGTTTCAAATGGGTTAGAGTAGGAATTTAACTATTTTTGTAGTTTATAACTTTCATTTTTTGTAAATGCTTAGTTTAACTTTCAATTTGAATGATCTTGTTTGTGATTGAGGTGTAGTGGCTAAGTTATGTTTTGATTCATCATGGATCAAGCGTAATCGACCCACCCTGATAATCCTCATCTCACATTTTGGCGCTAGAGGGTAAACTGTTAATTTAACTAGTTTTTAGCTCGAATTTCATTTGTTTATTGTTTTGTAGGATACAACGCCCAAATCACAAACAACAACGCACTTTGAAGAGCATCGCCATATAGCGACGCTATTGCAATTTAAAACACCGATGTTAATTAAATGCACTGGTGTTGATTTAAAATATGGTGATGTTGATTTAATATAGAAGTATTGAAGACTTCAAATGGCGAAGCCCCCAAATTCATTAGAGTGACACCTGAAAAAATCTCGACGCTATCTTTCTCTCTATTTCTGCTATAGAGTGATGCCCATTTTTCACCATAGCGATGCTCACTTCAAATCATGATGCTATCATGTGCAGCAACGCCCAACCAAGGTAAGAAGTTTTATAATAATTTTTTTGACATGTGCTTTAATTTTCTTGATTCATTGGATCATTGATACACTTATAACTATGTTCTGGTTGTTAGACTAACAAGGTTTTGTAGGTTGAACGACATGGAGCTAAAGTGTAGAAAGCCTTTCTGTCTTAAAATTTTGTAATTGTAACAAGTGTTTGACGCTTTGGGGCAATTATAACCCAACTTTTATGCTTTCTACTTTACGTTCTAGGACCTCACTAGATTTCAATTGGGTTTAAAACAAATGCTCAAACAGGATTAAAATTGAACCCTCATCTCATCATTGTCTTTTGGGTTTAAAATTGAACAAGACAACTTTATATTTCGTTTGGTGCATAAAATGAAGACATCTTAGCTTTAGGGGTTAAAATTTACAATAGTTTGTTATGTTTTGTGATTTACAACGTTGTTCTTGAATGCGTATATAATTCTCTCATGCTATTTGGAAATCTTGAGAAACAAAAACATTCTTCAACACTTTGTATAATCACCTACATCTTTCAAATTGGATTGAAACTGAACCCCCTTGTGAGTGTGAGAAAAAGGAATAGCATGTGTTCTCTCTTTATTCATACAAATGAAGATGATCGAACTACGGATGTACTTCCTCACTATTTTTTATCATTAGAGGGTCTGCCTCCCCACTTCAAAAGGAGGGAACAACCTAAGCGATAACGAGCTAAAGCCAAGCTCTTCCAAACCGCTATATAAATGTGTGGTTGCAATGAAAATTGTGATCATTGGGAAGTAGTAGATGATAGCTCTCCCTCGGTATCTTTATGATTCGTAAAGCCCTTGTTCTAAGGGTTGGGAGACCGCTTGACGAATTTTATCAGTGCACCCCCTAAACTGGAAGCCCTTACTACAAACCCTTGTTTAGAAGCCAAAAATCCTTAATATTTGTTAGTGCAAGAATGGTCATTTTGAAATTGTCCCGCATTCTTACTATTCAATTGTACAAACAAAAAAATTTCTTTTGATCTCTGGATTTTAAGTATTTTGAGATTTGGTGGTCCTAAGAAGTGTGTGTCATGGAGGGGAGCCAGTGACGCCAAATCTCTTTAATTGTTCGCATTGTTTACTATTTGGAGAAATCCAAGTGGGGACTCAACAAATATAGTTGTTTCGAACCTAGGGTGTAAATCATTGTGAGTTAGTTAAATACTTTGCTTGGTTCCAAAACGATGCAAAAACAAACATTCACTATCTTTCTCAAAATTTCAAACACTTTGGCCTAAATAAGGATGCCTCTTGAAAAAGCCTTGATATTGCTGCTTGTCTTAAGGATTTTATCCTTAGAGATTTCTAAATATCTTGACTTATATAAAAATCCATATTTTCCAAAGACAACATAGGCAATTATGGCTTCAACCTCATGATTCTCACAAAATGGACATTGTGAAAGTTATGGTATTTTTGACATAAGCATTTAGTTTGAAAACTTAATCTAGACAAGTGATTGTGGTAAAATAAACCCATTTAAGCAAGATAAATTGAAAAATGAACCCCACATGACTATTTGGAGACTGATTTCTCCCGTTGAACAACCTGATCTTCTAGGTACTATAATTCAACCAAACTTTGAACTCATTAACAGAGAACAAACTGATCTCATTAGCAGTTTCAGAAGCTTCACTTTTGAAACAAAAGAAACAAATACCCATGGGAGAAACGTATCAACCATCTTATACAAAGAAGAGGAACAAGCTGATATGGAGGCTAGAAGTCCCACATTACCACCACCTGTGCAATAATAAATATCCTCCTTTCTTCCATAAACTTGAACTGTTTCAACATGATCTCACGTAAAGTTAGGATCCCTAAAGTAAGGTCTACAGGTCATCATTTTATACTTAGGAATCTCAGTCCAAAAAGCTCTCAAGAAACATCTTTTAACACTTCACAAGAATAGAGACAAGTTGGTAGCAAATTTTTACAGACACATTTCAAGAAATAATCCAGAATTATATGCATTCTTTTGGAGTCAAAATCCTAGTCTTTTTCACGATACTGAACTCCTCTAAATCATCCATCACACAATCAAAATCCATAGGGGAAGATCTGTATCCCATCATTGCAAACATAGGTATCGTAATTCACAGTTCAGTAGGAAGTGGGCCTCAATACTTTATCGTAATCATTACCACTTGTTAAGGAACTTTTTTGCTCGAGCTAGGAGGAACCAAATAGGTCTAAACATCCCCATCCATCCTCTCATCTAAGTCAACATTGGGTCTTTAGGATTTAAACAATTTAGAGGTCTAGCATCATTCTCACTACCTTGTTGTCAAAAATAAAGGTTTACTTTAAAGTCAACATTGGGTCAAACATCTCACTCACCCCTTCATTAAAATTTCATCTTTCACTTCATCATACTTTGCAAAATTTCAAATACACCAACACTTTGTGACTTAAACATCAATCAAATCAAACCCTCGCTTGCCTATTTTGTATGTGAAATGCATCCTTTTCCATGCATTTAGACAAGTTATTTATCATCCTTGAACTAGTTCATCTTGAAGGTCATGAGTCTACCCTAAAGATTTAAAAGTTCATAAACATCATGTATCCTAACATCAAAACATCAAACTTAATTCAAAAGTATTGTTCCAAAACATTTACAAATATCACTCTCCACATCACTCATCTTTTCATCCCCCACTATCATTATTTCCCAAAAGACTTAGATCGTCTCTTTTACCTAGATTTGAGTCAACTAGAGAGTTCAAACATCACAAATCCCAACATAACTCTCCCAAACGTGACACAAAATTTATGGTAAAGACTAGATCACAACACAAGAGAATCATGGAGAAATCCAAAGTTACATTCACCTCAAGTGATCCAAATCCTTTAGAATTCGATCCGAGAAGTCAAGTTACACCATCACAACAGCCTTCATCCCCATTAGGACCATATGAGATAGAAGATGTCACAAACAACCCATTTAAACTCACTAGGGAGGAAATTATGGAACATAAAGCCTTTGAAAATGTAGCTCCTATCTCCCTGACATTTGTGGCACAAAATTTAACACAAGTTTTCACAACCCCATTGCTAGGGCTAAATCAAACCTACATTCCTAGTATTGTAACAAGCCTTGCTAAAGACTTTGGTCACGCTCTTTCATTTGAAAGCAACACACTTGTGGGAACACTTGAAACCAATCCTCCATCTAACACAACTAGTTGGACAACTAGCTTTAGTGCTCCTCTTGTTCCTAAAGATCCTAAACAGATATACACACCTCTTGATCTTCATTACTTGACCACGACTTTGACACATCGAGGCAATCCCTCTTCATCCATACCCATAAGTACCACAAGTGTTCCTACCATCACACAAAGCAGTACGGATCAAGTATCTCAAAACAGTGCACAAGGGCATATCAAAACCATACCACAGAGTTAACCCTTGAAGAAAATAGGGACAACCTTACCCAATCCTCCAATGGTTTCATCCATAGCATTGGTTTTGCAAAACACATCCACACCACCCATCATCAACCCATCTCAAAAAAATCCCTTGGTAACAAATCCTGTCAACACAGGTAATACATCCCTAACACAAGGAAATCCTCAAGACATGGGACAAGGAAATATTTTCAACCAATGGACTCAAGGTCCTAGTGTGTCATTTCCATCGCATAATTTAATGGCACCATCCTCATCTTTTCCCACAGTCTCCTTTACTATTGCAAATCGAACAAGATCTCAAACATACATTCATCCACCTCATTCTACCATCTTACAAGGAATGATGAACCAAGGGAATCCCAAACATTTCGTCACCAATCTATTACCCACTCAAAACATCAATATCCATAATCCTCCACAAGTGTCTCAACAACCACCTGATCCCACATTACAAGCACACACCTTAGCCTTACAGCAAGCACAACAATCTTATCAACAAGTAGCCTTAGCACAACAACAACAAGTAGTAGCACAACAAACAACCTTATCACAACAACAATAGTAAGAAACAACACTGCAAGCATCCTTAGCACAATAGCAACAACAAGCAACAACACAATAAGCAGCATTAGCACAACAATAAGCAGCCTTTGTAGCACAACAACAATATCAAGCCCATCAAGCCACCTTAGTAGCACAACAACAACAACAACAGGCCCAACAACAATCCTTAGTGGCACAACAACAACAACAAGCCTTACTAGCTCAATACTATTCCCAACAACACCAACAAGGTTCCTATTATAATCCTCAATCAAACATCATCAATCCAAAAGCATTAGGAACATATACATTGATACCCCAATCACCATCACCAAATATTACACAACCATACACCCCATACAAGTCATCTGTCATCCCACCATATGTTCCTCCACCCAACCTACAAGATGATCTAGCATTTCAATTTAAAGCACTCTCATAAGAAATGTAGGACCTTCACATGGGCAAGGCAAAGAAGCCCCACACACAAAACTTGTGCCCATATCCATTCGATCAAAACATTGCAATGGTACCAATTCCTCTTGATTTTGAAATCCCCAAATTAAACAAATACAAAGGGAGAGGAAGTCTTGTGGACCATATCAAAGAATTTAATGTCATGTGCATGGAGGTGGCCTACAATGATTCATATTTAATGTGCCTCTTCCCTCAAAGCTGAATAGGTCCTGCTATGGATTGATTTTCTCATTTTCCTCCTGGTATCAAAACTTTTCAAGAAATTACTGACAAATTCATTGATCACTTCTTCTTCAATCTTCACATGGACATCAACCTAGAGGAATTATACTCTTAAACAAAACAAAGGGGAAACTTTCACTAATTTCTTAAAATGGTGGAGACAAAGATCTAGTAAAAGCAAGTGGCCTCTTCCCGATGAACAATAAGTGGGAATCATCATAGCCAATCTAGATCCAAATCTATCTTTCCACTTGAAAATGCAGTGCATCACATCATATGATGAGCTTGTCCTTGTTGGAATATGTGCCTCAATCCATACTAACATGGAACTCCTGAAGGGAAAAGTCATTGTGACATTAATCATGTCTGGCCGACTAGCTGTTCTGAATTCTCTTGAAATGTTCATATCGTCGAGACAGAGCTGATGTCTTGCTGACAAGTCTATCGCTGTGACCTTTTGTGTTCAGTGTGACCTTTTGTCAAGTGGAGACCTCTGGCCGATAGAATGCTCTTATCAGGTGTCGGGGAAACACAAGAGTCTTGGGGAGAAGTCCTAGTGACTGGAGAAAGTCTCACTGATAGCATATGGCTATCGGGGAAACACAAGGGTCTCGGGGAGAAGTCCCATCGACTGGAAAATGTCTCAACGATAGCATATGGCTATTGGAGTAACACAAGGGTCTCGGGGAGAAGTCCTAGCAAAAATGGAAGGTCTCATCGACAGGGATACACTTGGGGTCTTCGTGGTGACTCAAAGACTTTGGTATGAAGTCTTGGCGACTAATGGAGAGTCTCACCGATAGTTGTATGGCTTCGAAATAACATAAGAAATCTTGGTGAAACCTCTTGGCGAAGGTCAAATGTCTTGCCGACTCGGTAAGACATGGGTGCTCAATGTGAGGTCTCGGTGAAAGACAAAAGTCTTTTTGACTGGTGATTGGGGTGCTCGGTATGACTTAGGACCTCGGTATGAAGTCCTAGTGAAAGCGATGAGTCTCATCGACCAGTGGATGCTTCGAAACAACATGAAGACTTGGTAGGAGGTCTTGGTGAGAGAAAAATGTCTTGCCGACTCGGTAAGACATTTTTTCTCAGAGTGAAGTCTTGGCGAAAGACGAATGTCTTGCTGACTGTCAGGTGCTTCGGTGAAACTTGAGGAGACTCGACGAAACCTCTTAGCGAATGGAAATAGTCTTTCCAAAAGGAAAACTAAAGTCGATGTGACTTGTGAGCATTGGTATGAGTCTTTTCGATGAGAAATATCTTATCGATAGGAATGCATTGGATGTCGGTGGTTTCGGTATGACTTGTGGCTTTCATTATAACATCTTGCCGACTGTTGGAACCTATGACGATATAGTGAAGAATTTGTGGCATCGGGGAGACACTGTTAGTGTCTCACCGATATGCCAACAAATTTTGAATGCCTTTGACAAAATTGACCATCCTATGTGGAGCCTCGTGGACCAATCAGAGGAAGTGAATTTCAAATGGATGGCAGTTAGATTTTTGCAATAGTTGCGACACTGGAGCTAAACTGCATGCAAGGAAAAATCTGCAATGGGATGGAAACTTTCTATGATGGGGCAATGGCGGATAAGGATGAATAGAAGATAAAAAGAGATCAATTCTGAGAATGAAAATGATCGGATTATTGAGACAATTTCTATAAGAGATTGAACAGTGAATGAAGCTACTATGAACTGATACCAGAGAGTTGTATCTATGCATTGTATGTAATTGTTGTTACTGTAATACAAAGAGATTTAGCTTGGTGTGGTGGGATTTTTCCCAAAAGGGTTTCCCACGTAAATCTGTTGTTCATTGTCTTTGAGTATCTTCTCTATTTTTGTAAATCTTTCATGTGTGTCTTAATTAGATTGTAATTTAAAAATTAAAAGTACTATCTTCTACTTCCCTATGGTTTTGACGTTAGGAAAGTTGCTTCCGCACCTCTGTTTTTCTTACAAGTGGTATCAGAGCCTGGCCAGTTGTGTTATCCTTGTAAGTGGGTTGGGTTTTTTGTGTCAATTCTTTTTCAGTGGGAGTTTGTTAGAGGTCTAATAATTTAATTACAGATTAAGATGGTGAGCACATCCAGAAAGATGGAAATAGATAAATTCAATGGTAGCAATTTTGAGTTGTGGAAACTCAAAATGGAAGATCTGTTAGTGGATCATGATCTGTGGCTTGTTGTGTCTCGAACAATGCCTCAAGGCATGAAGTAAGAGGATTGGGATCTTGTAGATAGAAAGTCTAAGGGGTTGATAAGGCTCTATTTGGTAGACTCTATTCTTCTGAATGTGCATGAAGAAAATACTGCATCTTCCTTTTGGAAAAGACTGGCATCTATTTATCAAGGCAAGTCCTTGGTGAATAAATTATTCTTGAGAAAGAAATTGTACTCTTTGAGAATGCAGGAGGGAGGATTGGTTGCTGATCACTTGAATGCTTTCAACATGTTGATTGCTTAGTTAACATCTGTTGGTGTGAAGATTGAAGATGAAGATCGCTGCATGCTGCTACTATGTTCATTGCTAGATTCTTGGGATCATCTGGTGATGGCTATTGGGAGTACGACATCCACTTTCAAGATGGAAGATGTTGTTGCTTCTTTGTTGTCAGAAGAGATGAGAAGAAAATATTCTGAGATGGAAAAGGAGGCTCTGGCTATTAGAGGCAGATCGAAGGAGAAAGGCAAGAAGAAGGACAAGAAATCCAGATCGAAATCAATAGGGAGATCAAAGTCTCCTGGCAAGAATTCCAAGGTGAAATGTTGGAATTGTGGGCAACCTGGTCATGTCTGAAGAGATTACAAGGAGGAGAAAAAGAAGAAGAAGAAGACCTCTTCTAAAAATGATTCTTCTCAAAGTGATGCAGATGCCTTCATTGCAGCCTTGGCTACGCGGGCATCTAATGATGTCTGGCTGATTGATTTTGGAGCATCTTTCCACATGACATCTCATAGAGACTGGTTCATGAAGTATGAAAACTACGATGGTGGAAATGTGTATTTGGCAAGTGATTCATCTTTGAAAATTGTTGGTCGTGGAAGAGTCAAAATTTAATTCCCTGATGGAAGAGTGAAGGGAATCAATGATGTGATGCATATACCAGGTTTGGCTTGTAATTTACTTTCTGTAAGAAGGCTGAATGATATTGGAGTGCATGTCACATTCTCTAGAAATGGCTGCAAAATGACTAGAGGCTCTATGGTGCTAGCAAGGGGTGCTCATATTGGTACCTTGTACAAGTTGGATGCACAAGCTATTCAATGCAATAGTGTCTCTATGAAGTCACAAAAAGCTACTCATGGAGGAAAAGAGGGAAACGTTCATAATGGTGTAAACTCCATGGAGGTTAAACTTCCAGTAGAAAAGACAATGCTCTTGCATCATAGGCTAGGCCACATTGGTGAGAAAGGTTTAAAAACCTTGAAAAATAAAAACCTGGTAGAAGGGCTTGAAGATTGTGACCTTGAGTTTGAATTTTGTGAACATTGCATATATGGTAAACAACACCATGTTTCATTTTATTCCAGTCCTCACAAATCTTCTGGTTTGCTTGATTATATACATTCTGATGTGTTTGGTCCAGTGAATGTTTCTTCTCTATCTAAATCAAGATACTATGTGTCGTTTATTGATGATTATTCAAGAAGAGCATTTGTATATTTTCTAAGTAAATTAGAAGTGTTCAGTTGGTTTAAGGAATTTAAAAACCTTGTTGAAAATTAGACTGGTAGGAAAATAAAATGTTTAAGGACTGACAATGGTAGTGAGTTTTGTTCAGATGAATTCGAAAGGTACTGTACAGATCATGGGAGTAAAATACATAATACTACACCTTACACTCCACAGCAAAATGGAGTTGCTGAAAAGTTCAACAGGACAGTAATGGAAAGAGCACGAAGTATGCTGAGCAGTGCTGGCTTGGAGGAGAAGTTTTGGGCTGAAGTAGTCTCTACAGCATGTTACTTGGTAAATTGTTCTCCTAACTTTGCTCTTGTTGAGAAGACACCTTTGGAAGCATGGTATGGAAAGAAGCCCTCTCTAAGACATTTTCGTGTCTTTGGTTGTGAGGCATATGCATATGTGTCATTTGAAAAAAGATCTAAGTTGGAAAACAAAGTTGTAAAGTGTATTTTTATTGGCTATAGCACTGGCATAAAAGGATACAAGCTTTGGAATCCTGAGACTGAGAAGGTTTTGTACAGCATAAGTGTTATCTTTCATGAGTTGAATCCTTCTACACTCGATCCATAGTCAAAAAAGAAATCAGAAAATGAAAAGGATGTAGCAGAAATTCCTCCGACACTAGATAAAGAGGAATTGAAAAATCAAAATGTACCTGATACTGAGGAAAGCTCAAGTAGCTTTGAAAGTTCTAAAAAAGATGGAGAACCACCTCAGCCTCAGCTTGTGAGGAGGTCAACTTGTGAAAGAAAGCAACCTGATAGGTATGGGTTTTCTTTGATAGAGTCTACTTGTGCATGTGCTTTAATTTCTAGCACTGATGAACCTAGGATTGTGAAAGAGGCATTTAAAATGTTTGATTCAAACTCTTGGTTAGAAGCCATGAATGAAGAAATGGCATCATTAGAAAAGAAAGATACCTGGAGTTTGGTGCCATTGCCTAGAGGCTGAAAAGTTGTGGGCTGCAAATGGGTTTTTAAAAATAAAATTGGTCTGGAAGGCAGTGTAGAAAAATATAAAGCGAGGTTGGTTGCAAAAGGTTATTCCCAGGTAGAGGGAATTGATTATGGAGAAATCTTTTCTCACGTAGCTAAGCTGACATCTATTAGATTTCTTTTGTCACTTGCAACAGCATATGACTTAGAAATTGAACAGATGGATGTGAAGACAACATTTCTTCATGGTGATCTTGAAGAAGAAATTTATATGTCCCCCGGAGCACTTTGTGGAAAAAGGTAAAGAAAGACTAGGCAAGTTGAAGAAATCTCTGTATGGGTTAAAACAGTTCCTTTGAATGTGGTACCAAAAGTTTGACACTTTTTTTTTGTCATTAGGATTTGTAAGATCAAAATCTGATCACGCGTGTATTATAACGCGAAGTGACTGTTCTTATTATTGCTCTCTATGTTGTCTTATATGTTGTCTATAGGCAATAGTAAGCTAATGATTTATGATCTTAAGTCTTAGTTTCACAAAGTTCAAAATGAAAGATCTTGGTGTAGCAAGGTATATTCGGGAATGGAAATAACTGGGACAGAAGAATAGAAAACTTTGGCTCAATCAAGTAAGTATATCCATGACTATTCTAGAGAGATTTTGTATGACTGATGAAGCAGCTAGTTGTTCCAGTTATGGGGAATGTTATCTATTGAAGACTATCCAAAATCTCCACTAAGATGGAGGACATGAAGAAAGCCATATGCTAGTGCGTTGGAACCTTATGTATGCAATGGTCCTGTATAAGGCCGACATTTCTTGCTGGGAGTCTTAGTTGGTTTATGGCTAATCATGGAAGGACACATTGGGATGTTGTGAAGAGAGTGTTTAGATATCTGAAGGGAACTTTAGACTATCCTTTATGTTACCATGTGAACTTGGTTGAATCACAGAGGACTCTCAGTATTCAAGGTTATGTGGACTCCGATTGGGTAGGGGACATTGACAGCAAAAGATCCACCAGTGGATATGTTTTCATGATGAATGGTGGTGTAGTGAGTTGGATGAGCAAGCGGCAAGCTGTAGTCGCTTTGTCCACTATAGAGGCAGAATACATGGCAGCTACACGTGTTTGTAAAAAAGCAATCTGGTTAAAATTTTTGTGTTCTAACATTGGTTTTGATGCAAGAAAAATTACAATTTACTATGATAGTCAGAGTGCTATATGTTTGGCGAAAAATCCTACTTTCCATGCCAGGACGAAACATATAGATGTACAATATCATTTTGTATGAGATATGGTGGAGGATGGAAAGGTCTCTTTGGAGAAAGTGGATACTCTTGAGAATGTTGCAGATGCATTGACGAAGCTTGTGAGCACAGAAAAATACAGGTGGTGTGCCAGTTCAATGGGCCTCTTGGCCCATGAATTTCAATAGTTTTATTATGCTCTGGAGTTGTCAGTAAGGTTTTCATCAAGTGGGAGATTGTTGGAATATGTGCCTCAATCCATACTGACATGGAACTCCTGAAGGGAAAAGTCATTGTGACATTAATCATGTCTGGTTGACTAGCTATTATGAATTCTCTTGAAATGTTCATGTCGCCGAGACAGAGCTGATGTCTTGCCGACAAGTCTATCATTGTGACCTTTTTTGTTCGGTGTGACCTTTTGTTGAGTGGAGACCTCTGGCTGAAAGAATGCTCTTATTGGGCATTGAGGAAACACAAGAGTCTCAGGGAGAAGTCCCAGCGACTGGAGAAAGTCTCACCGATAGCATATGGCTATCGAGGAAACACAAGGGTCTCGAGGAGAAGTCCCACCAACTGGAGAATGTCTCACCGATAGCATATGGCTATCGGGGTAACACAAGGGTCTCGGGGAGAAGTCCCAGCGACAATGGAAGGTCTCACCAACAGGGATACACTTGGGGTCTTTGCGGTGACTCAAAGACTTCGGTATGAAGTCTTGGCAACCAATGGAGAGTCTCACCGATAGTTGTATGGCTTCAGAGTAACATAAGAGATCTCGGTGAAACCTCTTGGTGAAGGTCAAATGTCTTGCCGACTCGATAAGACATGGGTGCTCGATGTGAGGTCTCGGGGAAAGACAAAAGTCTTGCCAAATGGTGATTGGGGTGCTCGGTATGACTTAGGACCTCAGTATGAAGTCCTAGCGAAAGCGATGAGTCTCGCCGACTGGTGGATGCTTCAGAACAACATGAAGACTCGGTAGGAGGTCTTGGAAAGAGCAAAATGTCTTGTCAACTTGGTATGATATGTTTGCTCAGAGTGAAGTCTTGGCAAAAGACGAATGTCTTTCCAACTGTCAGGTGCTTCGGTGAAACCTCTTGGCGAATGGAAATAGTCTTGCCGAAAGGAAAACTGAAGTCGATGTGACTTGTGAGTATCGGTATGAGTCTTTCCAATGAGAAATCTCTTGCTGATAGGAATGCATTGGATGTCGGTGGTTTCGGTATGACTTGTGGCTTTCGTTATAACGTCTTGCCAACTGTTGGAACCTATGACGATATCGATAGTGAAGACTTTCTGGCATCAGGGAGACACTGTAAGTGTCTCACCGATATGCCAGCAAATTTTGAATGCCTTTGACAAAATTGACCATCCTATGTGGAGCCTCATGGACCAATCAGAGGAAGCGAATTTCAAATGGATGGTAGTTAGATTTTTGCAACAGTTGTGACACTGGAGCTAAAATGCATGCAAGGAAAAATCTGCAATGGGATGGAAACTTTCTATGATGGGGCAATGGTGGATAAGGATGAATAGAAGATAAAAACCAAAATGTGATAAGATAAAAAGAGATCAATTTTGAGAATGAAAATGATCGAATTGTTGAAAGCATTTATGTAAGAGATTGGATAGTAAATGAAGCTACTATGAACTGATACCAAAGAGTTGTATCTCTGCATTGTATGTAATTGGTGTTACTGTAATACAAAGAGATTCAGCTTGGTGTGGTGGGTTTTTTCCTGAAATGGTTTCCCACGTAAATCTGTTGTTCATTGTCTTTGAGTATCTTCTTTGTTTCTGTAAATTTTTCATGTGTGTCTTAATTAGATTGTAATTTGAAAATTAAAAGTATTGTCTTCTACTTCCCTATGGTTTTGATGTTAGGAAAAAAATTTCCACACCTTTTCTTTTCTTACAGTCCCTAGAGCCCTTAACATCAAGAGAGCTCTAATCTCACAAGGAAATACTCAAACTTACAAATACAATCGCCCATCAACTAGTTCGAATGAGAAACCTCATGTCTGGGAAAAGAACAAAAATGTAACTAATGATGGTGTGGTAGATGCTAAGGTAATCCTAAGTGCTCCTAGACCCAACAACAATCAAGTTGCTAACATCCATCCAACTATACAACAAACAACACCTCCTCAGAATAATCAAATCAATAACATTGAAATGCAAAGGTGAACCACTAACAAGAACAATTATCCCAAATGCAAGTACACAGTTATCAGAACCTATAGAAATGATCATGAAGAAATTGGTAGAGTCAAATCTGATAACACTTCCCAACTTTGAAAACTACTAGGAACCGCAAGAGAAACCATCCTAGTATAACGAGAAGGAACTTTGTGACTTTCACAAGATCAAAGGACACAAAATAACAAACTGCATGAGGCTCAAAAATATTATCCAAGATCTCATAGAAAATGATACCATATCTATTGAGGTACCAATTGGGAATCAAGATCTTAAGATATACAAGAACCCTATGCCAGATCATAACAAAGAAAATAACAATGGAAAATCTAAGGATTACACAAATGTGCAACACACCTATTCCAATGTAGTTGCCTCCTACAACAACGTCATCACTATCATGACCATCAAAGAGCATAGTGTAGAGTGTGGAGTTACCACACAACATGGAAAAATAACCATTCAAGGAGTCACATCTCAATCTAGGACACAACCTACTTTTCCCACATCTAATCCTAGCAAGTATAATCTTCTAGAGCAACTTAAGTAGACCCCCACACATATATCAATCTTAGAACTCTTAAGGTTATCCCCTGCACATAGGGAAATCTTGGAGAAAGCCTTGTCCAAGTCATCCATCCCTGAGGATATTGGTATTGATCAGTTTCAAGCTATGGTAGGGCATATCACCAATCATCTTCTCACCTTCTTAGAGCAAGACCTACCGTCACAACCATCTCATAGCAGTGCTTTACACCTTGAGGTTGTCATTCATATAAACAAGGTCAAAAGAGTCTTGGTAGATGGAGGTGTTGGTCTGAACATTTGTACCCTTCAGCTGATCAAAAGTTTGGGCTTTTTAGAAGACACTATTGAGAGGACAAAGAGTACCACCATCAGGGCATATGACAATCAAGAACGGGTATCACAAGGTATTATTGCACTTCCCATTCAAGTGAGACCCCTTATTACAGAAACTACATGCCAAGTGCTTGATCTTGATCTTCCCTATAACATCCTACTTAGACAACCATGGATTCATGCCATAAAAGTTGTAGCCTTGACCTATCATCAGTGTGTAAAGTTTCCTTTTGAAGGTAGAGAAATCACTATCCATGGAGATCCTGAGCATTTTTACTATTGCAAAAGTCTTGAGGTTAAGTTCTATAAAATCCCCCAAATACCCAAGAATGATGGACTTGCACCATCTACCTCATTTGTTGACCCATCATCCCTTGCCTCTACCTCAGCAACAAAAATACCCATTGTGTAGAGCATACCTAACATCAAATTAGTAATCTAGGATGATGATTGTGGGAACTACAATCTATTGAAAGACACTTTTGTCTTAGAAGAGTCACCTATTTCTCCTCAATCTCATGGGAAACCCACATCTAGCACCAAAGAACTCGAAACAATCAAGATGGAAGCTACTACCTTCACCAAGTGGGGGGATTTGAACTAGGAAGATATCTCTAAAATCCTCTATCAAGATGAACAACCTATCCCTATACTTCCCATGGAAGATGATAATAAAGGCTTGCAGCTCATGTAGAATTGGGGATATAACAAGAATGAGAAGCTAGGATAGAATGATAATGGTTTGCTAGAACCCATCGCTCCTAAGAAATGCTTAAAGAATCTTGGTCTAGGTTGTACTACTAGCAAGGTCACACTTATTGGCAAAGGTATTTCTGCTAAATGAGTTGAGGCTTCCTCTTGGTCACCTACATCACGTGATACAACCTTAGATGACTTCCCCTTGGATGTTGTTGATCTATTTGAAAACAAATCCCTCTTCATGATATACATTACATCCTTTGCTCAAACCAATCAACTAACTGGAATACACCTAGTCTACCCACAACTCATCGACATGGACCAACAAGGACCACCAATTTTGGATTTATTCAAAAATCATGAAGCAATCTTAGAATTCATGGGACTTTGTGATCACTTACCATGGGCAGATCATAAAGCAGGTTTTGATATAGAGATAGATATAGAGGCATACTATGGGGAGACGATTGAATCCCTTAGTCACAAAATAAATGAAATGTAGCTAACGTGCAGATCTTTAAGTGAAAGCTACACTGTGGCACTTTCTCTTCCTAAAAAAGTAAAAACAAAGGACGCATCCGATGGTGAAAACCTCTCTAAAGAACCCAAGGATGAGGGATTCAATCTCCCCCTTAGTGCAATGCATCCAAAGAAGTCAACGGTAGTAGTAGAAAAGGCTACATCAGTCAATGTGGGAACTGAAGAAGCACCTAAGATCACTTTCTATGTTGAATATTTGTTGGACGAAGAGAAAAATAACTTGCCAGCCTTCCTAAAAGAGCATAGAACTAACTTTGCATGGTCATACATAGATATTCCAGGATTTGACCTAGAAGTGGTTGTGCATCACTTAGCAGTTTATCCTGAAGCTAAGACAGTTAAGCAAAAATTAAGGAAGATGCACCCTCAGATAGCACTCTTGATTACACTTGAGTTACAAAAGCTTCTTGGTGTTGGATTCATCCAACCGATAGATTATCTTGAGTGGGTTTCAAACCTGGTACTAGTCTCAAAACCCACTGTGGGCATTAGAATATGCATTGATTTCAGAGACCTAAACAAGGCATGTCTGAAGGATGATTTCCCTCTTCTGAATATCGATCTCATTGTGGACTTAACATCTAGGCATGAAATGTTGTCGCTTATGGATGGTTTTTCAGGCTACAATCAAATCATAATCGCTGAGGAGGATCAACACAAAACTATGTTCACTTGTCCATTGGGATTCTATTGTTGGAATGTGATGCCATTTGGGCTGAAGAATGCAGGAGCAACCTATCAAAGGGCAATGACCCTCATCTTCCATGACATAATCCACAAAATAGTTGAAGATTATGTGGACGATATTTTGGAAAAATCAAAGAAAAGAAGTGAGCACATACAATTCTTAGGACCTATCTTTGACAGACTTGAAGAATACAAAGTAAGGCTCAATCCAAAAAAATATCTCTTTGGGGTCACATCAGGGAAACTTCTTGGGGTTCATCATCTCGTAAAGAGGGATAGAAATTGATCCAGCAAAGGTAAAAGCCAAACTAGACATGGTACCACCGCAAATGCTAAAGCAAATGAGAAGATTACAAGGAAGATTGCAGTCTATCAGGAGGTTCATAGCACAACTATTAGATAAAATTCACCCCATTTCACATCTTCTTCATAAAGGGATAACCTACAAGTGGGATGAAAAATGTGATAAATTAGCATTCCAGTAGATCAAATATTACCTACTAACACCTCTAGTGCTCATGCCACCAATACCGAACAAGCCACTAATCTAGTATGTCTCAGCAACACCAATAGCACTAGGAGCTCTTTTGGCACAACATGATGAAAATGGAAAGGAAAGGGCCATTTACTACATTAGCAGAACCTTGATGCGTTATGAAATGAACTATTCACCTATTGAGAAAGCATGCCTAGCAGTAGTTTTTGCTTCATAAAATTTTAGGCACTACATGTTGTCACATCAAATCAAGCTCATTGCAAAAATCAATCCATTGAAATACATGTTATCCAAAGCAACTATCATGAGACGAATGGCCAAATGGGTTATGATCTTAACAAAATTCAACATAGAGTATGTAGAGCGCAAGGAAACCAAATGATAAGTGATTGTAGACCAACTAGAAGAAGCACCTATCTATGTTGAGAACCCTTTGATATCTGAGTTCCCTGATGAATCAGTGTTCCTTATCAATCTCCCAGCTCAATGGAAGATTTACTTTGATGGATCATTCACCCAACATGGATCCAGAGAAGGAATTATTTTCATCACCTATCAAGGTGATTGCATCCCAAAGTCCTATTGACTATCATTTCCCTATTTGAGTACGAAGCCCTAATCACAGGTCTAAGGATATCAGTTCAGTGGTGATACAAGAGATGAAAGCCTATGGAGATTCACAGTTGGTTATCAACCAAGTCAACAATGACTATCAAACTAAGGATGACAAGTTCACCCTTTACAAGAAGATGGTGGAAAATCTCAAGGACCTTTTTATAGAAATAAATTTTGAGCAGATTCCTCACATAAATAACAAAGCAACATACACTATGGCAATGATTGGATCACTGCTAGACATGTCAAACAATGTCCTCCAATGTGAATTATTGGTAGAACAACTTCTCATACTAACTTTCAAAATCCTCGAATATAAATTCATATGTGTCATTGTTGGTCCTGGATTCCCATGGTACCATGACATATTCACTTACCTAAATAGAGGAACCCTCCCATCCGCTATCACCCCAAACTTTAAAAATACCTTTGTTAAAAAGGCATCCCGATTCATGATCCTAGGTGATACCCTTTACTGTCGAAGCATCAAAGGGATATTACTATGATGTCTTAACCAAGAGGAAGCCTTAACTGCTTTAACAGAAGTACATAATGGCATATGTGGGTCCCATTCTAGTAGTACGACATTAGCTAAGAAACTGTTGAGGATGGGTTACTATTGGTCAACCATGGAAAAGGAAGCTCATCAGTATGTGCAGAAGTGTGTCCAGTGTCAACAACATGAAGATCTGATTCATACTCCAGCTCAAGAGTTGCAACCCATGATTGCACCATGGCCTTTTTTGTAGTGGGGACTTGACCTCATAGGAAAAATCACCCCAACTTCATCCAACAGCCACAAGTTTATCATAACCACCACTGAGTACTTTACTAAGTGGGTAGAATCCATTCCTATGACTTACATAACAAGGGAAAAAATTGCAAATTATATCCTAAACTACCTCATATGTCGTTACGGTGTCCCACAAACTCTCATCTCAGACAATGGAACACCCTTTAAAAATTAGGATGTGAAAGAGTTGTGTCAAAGATTCAATATCCAACACCGATTCTCTACCCCATATTATCCCCAAGGCAATGGCTAGGCTAAGGCTACAAAAAAAAACTATCCTGAAAATCTTGAAGAAAATAGTCAACGAAGCTGGTCATGACTAACATTTGTAGCTAAATCTCTCTCTAGGCTTATCGAACCAGTATCTACATGCCTACAGGTGCAACCCCTTTCTCCCTGGTCTATAGATCAGAAGTTGTCCTACCTATTGAGGTTGAGCTCCCATCATTGCGAGTGTCACTACAGAACCTGATCACTAAGGAAGAATACAGACTGTCTCAACTGAATATGCTAGAATTTATGGATGAGCATCATCTTGACGCTCTTAATCACTTACAAGTATATCAAACCTGACTAAAACGGAGCTACAACAAGAGGACCAAATGTTGATCATTCCAAGTAGGGGATCTTGTCTTAAAGTAGAATCAGAAGAACCTTCTAGATCAAGACAACAAAGGGAAGTTTGAGCCTAACTAGTTAGGTCCTTTCGTCATCACATCAAGCTATGGATTAGGAGCATACCAACTGTCAACCCCTAAAGGTGAACCCTTATAGGAACCAACAACTTGCATCTCAAAAAAAATTATGCCTAGTCTTGAAGGGTATAAATCTAAAAATGATCAAAATCCAAAAAAATGAGAAAAAGGATTGAAAAAAGTAAAGAAAAAAAAATCATCCTCTAGTGAAAACAACTTCGGTGGCGCTTTGGGAAAGTACCTTGGTGAAAACCCCGCAAATAGGTGCCTTGCGTAAATAAAGCACCTCCATATATTCTTTGGCTATTTTGTCCTATCATTCTTTGCACCACCATTTATCCATCGCTTATCCATGTCCTTATCATAGCTTAATGTCATGAAGTATCATAAACCCTTTAGCACTACTTGGCATATTTCAAAGGTCAATTTGTCCTGCCTTTATTGAAGTAGTCTAACATGTCACACTAGGGGCATTTGGTTATGGATCATAATCAAGTTCTTGTATATCTTGTGGCCATCAAAACTCATCAGAAAATACCAAAAACATTCATAAAATCTAATCGAAAATCCCAAAAACATTCGTAAAGCAATCATTGGAAAACCCAAAAACATTTGCAAAATCCTGTACAGGTAAAATCCAAAAACATTCAGAAAATTGTAAAGTAAAAATCCAAAATATCCAAAAAACATCAAAAACCAGGCTAAAAAGGTCGAACATCAAAAATACAAAAACAGAGTCCCCTTGTCGAACTACATTGTCTCTTAGCTTGAACATAGGAAAGGCCATCATTGATGTTCCCTCGAGATACCCTAGGTCAGTCCTTTAGGAGTCTGTCATAATAAACTGACATTTCTCACTCGTTCATATCTCATCTTGTTAATAAGTCACGTCAGTTGAACTACATTATCTTTGAGCTTGAACATAGGCAAGGCCATCATTGATGTGCCCCTGAGACACCCTAGGTCAGTCCTTTAGGATTTCATCATAATAAACTTGCATCATTTTTAAAATTGTTCATATCTCATCTTGTTAATAAGTCATTTCAGTCGAACTACATGGTCTCTGCGTATATAACGTAGACAAGGCTTATCTTTGATCAACCCCTGAGACCCCTAGGATAGGTCTTTTAGGTTAGATTCTTGGTCGAAACTTTAAAAAATCCCTAAACATCCAAATATCTCAGAAAATGTCTAAACATTCAAATATCTCATAAAAGCTCAAAACATCCAAATATCTCAGAAAATCCCTAAACATTCAAATATCTCAGAAAATCCCAAAACATCCAAATATCTCAAAAAATCCCTAAACATTCAAATATCTTAGAAAATCTCAAAAAATTCAGATAACTTTAAAAATCCAAAAACATTCAAATATCAAAATACACAAAAACATTTGAAAATTGAAAACCCAAAAACATTAGAAAACATTTAAAACACCTAAACAACCTCAAATATCTTGGAAAACCCTAAACAACCTCAGAAAATCGAAAACATAAACATTCACATAAACTTTCAAAAAGACCAAAAATAGCCTCAAAACATTTCAAAATACCAAAAACATTGAAATATTCTAGAAAATCCAAAATCCATCCATTCCATCTTGCTTACACCCACAATAAACCTTCATCCATGATAAATCGGTCACCACTAGGGCTTAAATTTGACAATCAACCCTGCATGTCAAGCAATTTTTTTGTGATGGTCATTTATTTGAAGTTTTCTTTCAAATATTAAAGGTTATCTATTTTAAGAAAAATATATGTAGATTGAAAAAACATATATAGGAATAATTACATAGAAATTTTGACAATTTAACTAAAATTTTGCCTTTCAAGTGATGCAGTCTTCTTAAAATTTTAATTGTACTTTACAGCTAAAATGACTAAATACAACCATCAAATTTAAACCCTAGTCACCACCTTCCACCTTTGGAAAAACAAATAGAAATCAAGTCTAGCAAGTTGTAAAGTGAGAACCTAATTTTCAAAATCTAAAGTCTAGGTCATAGGTAAATGCATAAGTGAAGTGTATATCAATAACTCATCTTAGCATCATCATCCTAACATCAAACAAAAATCTAATCAACATGTCCTAGGATGTATCCTTCTTGCAATGGACATCAACATCAAATATCACCATAGCTAAACTTAAACAGGAAAGAGATATAGATAACACTGACTTTTTCTCTTTGATCTTTTCTTATGATTTATCTTAATGACCCATTATGAGGAACTCTCGATGATTTCGATCAAAATGATTTAGAGAGAAATGAATGGGGCATTGATCACTATCTTTCATTTTGTTGTGCTTGTGGGTACTATTGTAAAATAATCTTAGTGCATACTTGCTTAGTTGTGTGTATGAAGGTTGTTTGGAGTACGTTGTTGACTATTGCGTATGCTTTGGTCCAGTATATTCTAAGCTTCTAACTTACATTCCAACAAGGTTTTTTTTTTTCAAGGTGTGAACAAGAACTATCCTATCCGTTTGCCGAGTCAAAGTCCATTACACTAGATACAACATCGTCTTGGTTATTAATACCTTGATGCATTGTGTCTGTGTTATATCAAACAATAAGGAACAACAGAAAATCCCAATCCTGAAATGTGAGCAACTCATCATCCCGCATTCATCCTATATTTTGCATTGTCTCGTCACCATCTCTAATAAAGTCTTGATGGATCATAGACTTGTTGGATTTTTTTAATCAATCATCAAAATCAACAGTCATTTTTATTCTTCTATCTTCTCTCCATGCTAATCTAGTATCATGACAGTCAACAAAAACATCATCAATGCATCCACCTTGCAGCCACAAATCATCAGCATACATGCATCTCATTATCATAGCATAGTCATAAAACATCCATCAGCATAATAATTGCATATCACATCATACATTCTGCATTATTATTTGAGTTGTGATGAATAAAATAGATATGTTATTCTAAGCATCTTAAATCGTTACATCATATATCATAAGCATACATCAAATATCATATTATAATCATAAAAATCTGCATTATTTCTCCATACATCCATATGCATACATCATCATCATAAAATTGCACAGAAAATATACAAAAAGAAATGCATCCACATCATTTGCATCCATAACATGTGCATAGCATATCGTGAAAAGGTACTAAAAAAGAATATAACATTGCATCCATACAATCACATATCATCTCATAGCATCACACATCGCAAATGCATAAATAAATTTCATCCATACATGATCAAATATAAGCATCTCATATCATACAATCATAAACATGCAATAAGATAAACACATCATATCGATTCCGTATCTATATCATATATATATATCAAAAAATGAATGTCATGGTACAAAATTTGGATCAGTGTATTTATATCGATTATAAATATAATATCCATGAGGCTATCAAAAAGGATCCCATGAATGTATATCTATGTCAAAGAATCGGGCAACAAAATAAAAAAAGTGTTTGTACATTGAAGGCTAGCCCTAATGGTTGCTACCCTTTGCAGCCTGCCTCTTTGGCTACTCCTTAGCTCTCGGTCGTGCATCACTATGCTATGAAAAGTTAGGTTGTTTGAGTGCCTATGGTACATCTCGGTGGTAATGCATCCTATAGTATGTGGCCTCTGTCACGACCTCTCTGTATAATCTCATTGAAATTGTCATGCCCTAGGAGGCTACTCTCATGGCCTCTATTTGATGCTGCCGACAAATCTCCTAGTCTCTCTGTAGTCACAGCCTGTAACTACTACCAAGCATGGTCCCTCTCTATCATAATGGAAACCACCTATTGTCTTGCTTGGTCCCACTCAGCAATAATAGCGAAAACCTACTGTCGGGCCTGATCCCGCTCACCAGTCAAAATTTGCACCTGCTACTGCAGTTGTTGTATTTGCACATCTTTGGCATCTGGTGGTGGTGGCGGCGCTGCCTGCTACTGTACAACCTATGGTTGAACCTAAGGAGGTTGTTTCCCAACTGGTGGGGCCCTCAGAACTTGGCCATCCTAGCCATCTTGGCTGCCCTGCCCCTGTCCTCTACCTCTGGCCCCCTGCCTCTAGGTCTCCCACGCGGAGGAGCACCCGTTGGATCTATCAATCATTGCAGAGGTGTGAACCAAGCATCATAAGCAAGAATAGTCGCCGCTACCACTTGACCTTGGTTGTAGGTCAATGGTTGGGTCACTAATTGTCTAAAGCTCTCAACTACCTTTGGCACTAGAATAGTAGGTCCCCATGTGGGAACCTCTCAAGCAGACCTCACAAACAGAGCCCTGTAGGTGTCATATGGTTTGTCCTGAACCTCCCCAAACTGTCGTGCCACTCTATTCGGCAAGTATCGCTCAATGATGGTATGCTTGCAACCCTACATGTATTGGGTCTATCTCGCAAAGTATAGTTGTTGCACATCATCATACCATGGTGGCATCTATAGCCATGGGTGCCACCTAAAACCTTTCATGTCGTCCAAAACTTGCTGCCAGTATGAGAGCCTAATCTGTCTACTGTGTCGTAGGGTGATCACACCTCTATACCTCCAAATGACGAGATCATCTAGCTCCACATTTTCCATCTGCACTATCATTCAGAGCACGATGATATGCTCCCATGCCCAAATGTGAAGTAGAGTCACCCCTGCACCAATGGCTCCCATCACAATAAAGAAATTCGTGCATGTAATGATAAAGTGAGGCCAACATCACTGGCCCCCATGCAAAAAGATTCCTCCTATAGAGCATCTGGTGTTAGGCCAGACCCCATCCTGGGTTGAACCCTCTACTGCATCTGTCAAAAGCCACCAAACCTAAAATGATGGTTGTGATGATCAATTTGAATGTAGGAACATGACCTCTATACAACTCAAGGTTGATATGTGGTGTAACAAGAGCAATGTTCTCCAACTCGATCACCTTGTGACAAGCATTGAACCCAGAGTCAGCATTGTACAACCTGTGGCTGAACCTAAGGAGGTTGTTGCCCAGCTAGTGGGGCCCCTGGAACTTGGCCATCCTAGCCATCCTGGCCACCCTATCCTTTTCCTTTTCCTCTGGCCCCCTGCCTCTAGGTCTCCCACATGGAGGAGCACCCGCTCGATCTATCAATCATCGCAGAGGTGTGAACCAAGCATCATAAGCAGGTGTAGTCACCGCTACCACCTGACCCTAGTCGTAGGCTAATGGCTGGGTCACTAATTGTCTAAAGCTATCAACTACCTCTGACATTGGAATAGTAGGTCCCCATGTGGGAACCTCTTAAGCAAACCTCGCAAACATAGCCCTATAGGTGTCATCTGGTTTGTCCTCAACCTCCTTGAACTATCGTGCCACTCTATCCAACAGGTATCGCTTAATGATGGTATGCTTGCGACCCTACATGTATTGGGTCTATCTCACAAAGTATAGTTGTTGCACATCATTGTACCATGGTGGCATCTATAGCCACGGGCGCCACCTAAAACCTATCATGTCATCCAAAACCTGACACCAGTATGAGAGCCTAATTAGTCCATTGTGCCATAGGGTGATCACACCTCTATACCTTCAAATGACGAGATCATCTAGCTCCACATCTGCCATCTGCACTATCATTCGGAGCATGATGATATGCTCCCATGCCCAAATGTGAAGTAGAGTCACCCCTACACCAATGGCTCCCATCACAATAAAGAAAGTTGTGCATGTAATGATAAAGTGAGGCCAACATCACTGGCCCCCATGCAAAAAGAGTCCTCCTATAGAGCATCTATTGCTAGGCCAGGCCCCATCCTGGGTTGAACCCTCTACTGCATCTGTTAGGAGCCACCAAACCTGAAGTGATGGCTGTGATGATCAATTTGAATGTAGGAACATGACCTCTATACATCTCAAGGTTGATATGTGATGTAACAAGAGCAATGTTCTCTAGCTCCATCACCTCGTGACAGGTGTTGAACCCAGAGTCAACATCGTATATCACTTGTTTGCCATGTATTGACAAATGTAAAATATGCCATACATCCTCCAAGTTCACTGTCACCTTGCCAATGGGAAGATGAAAGGATAAAGTCTCATTGTGCCATCTCTCGCACAGAGCAATCGTCATGGCTAAATGAATTCGAATGATGGGCTCATATGCAACATACCAAAGCCCAATCTCACCCAGGTGCTCCTGGCGTAACTCTAAAAAATTGCTCAGTCTCTCCAAAATGGTGGGAATGTTCTCATGCAAAAATAGTGGTGTGATGACCTCTTGCACCCATGAAGCACACAACATCAAAAAATTAAAGAAATTTGACTCAATTTGAAATTTTTAGTTCAAAAATCACAATAGCATCACTATATTTAAATTTTAAATTGTGACGCCCAAAGGAATTTCAAATTGCAAATCACAAAGTGCGTCACCAAATACATTGGCATCGTGGTTTAAGCTTTGGAAAACCCTAACCCTAATTTCTAAATCGGCAAGTGCGTCGCTATGTAAGTATGCATCACAATTTAAAATTAGAAACCCTAATTTTAAATTGCAAATGGCGTTGCTATAATCCATTTTAGTGTCGCTGATTACAAAATGGGCATCACTATATAGCGACGCCATCAAAGTTTAAATTTCAAAGAGCAATAAATACATCAAAAAGTCAAATTTCAAATCAAGTTTTGAGTTACATACTGGTGGTCCTGAGCCTAGAATCTGCTGATACTCTCGAACTCGATCGAAAATGTGTCTGGGGAGCTCTCATCATGCCATTTCGTCAAAGGGTCAGAGCTCAAATCACAAGAATTCCTTAAGGTGTGAATGCACAAATGAATTGAAAGTGACCCTTCTTGGCTTATTTATGCTAGAAAATTAGGGTTTTTTGCCCTAATTTCACCTTGAATCTAGGGTTTATCATCACTTTCACTAATTTTTCCAATCAAAACCTAATTTTGCATCATTTTTTATGTTTTTGGCATAATTCTTGCATCCTGCAGCCTTTCTACACCCTTGGGGCAGCGTTTTCACCTTTATTGAGAAATCAACCCAAAATTCAAAAAAATTTCCTAATTTCTCAAGGAGGCAAGGAATCAACTTTATCCTTCTACTGGGGCATCTAAAAAATTAGAATTTTTTTATTTTTTTAATTTAAGCAGCAGTTTTGGTTCGAAAATCGTTATTCTTTGAACCAAAGTAGCAGGTACTTCGCTTCAAAGAGGGGCAAAATGAAGACACTGAAAAATGTCTTGAATGATATCATACACTCGAAACAGGTTTACTAACATCATTTCCTCTTTGAACCCATCCTCTTTTCGCTTAATTAATTAAATTAACCTAGCTAATTTAATTAATGGTATCATTTTCATCCATTAACCTAATTCATCAATTCAGGTTAATTCATTCCCTCTTCACACTAACATTTCATCTCATTAAATTAAATAAATCAAAATATTTAATTTAATTTCCTAAGTCATCTTATTTAATTAAATAACCGTAAGTTATTTAATTAAATATCATTTCATCTCTCCCCCATTCATTAGATTATTTAATTTAATGAATATCACCTTTAATTCTTCAAATTCCCTAATTGCATGATTAAAGCTTGTTTAATTAGCAATTAAACTAATTTTCCTCTAAAAGGGGAATATTCCCATGGAATATTCCTTATCCCCTTTTTTGCACAATAAAAACTTTCTTTTAATTTGCAAAATACCTTTTATCCTCACCCATGAGAATATTCCAAAGAATATTCTCTCTCCTCCAATCAAATCACTTGGCTTCTTGAGCAAGCTAAACCTTTAACCTTTTGAACAAGTTAGCTTTAACCTGTGTGAGTAGGTCAAAAGTGTGTTTGTTTGGAGCAAATGTGAACCCTTGATTAAATCCCATCATGCATTCTCATCTATTGATGAGAATCCATGATCCATGCCTCTTCTTCCTTTCATCCTTGACCGTTGATTGATCTTTTTTATCTCAACCCTCCATTTCTCATTTGCTTTCCTATACATCGGACACTATTTGGAGACAAAGGGAACTTTCAATCACAAAGTCATGTTGTTGAATTCACTCACACTCACACTCTCAATTTACTCACTTTTAGCTTAATTTAGTTCATTTTAGTTGCATAATAGCTTAAGACATTCGTTAATGGCTTCCATGTATCCATCTTAGTTTGTTTATAAATTAGGGTTTCCATCTTTTAGCTTAGAATTATTTTATATTATCTTAGAAATTGCATAATTAGATCAATTTTAGCATAGAATCATGTTAATTTAGCTTGCATCATGTTTAATTTAGCATAAATTAGGTTTTCATCCATTTATCACAATGGTTTCATCGATTCTCTTCCATAGAATCGATTGAAATAGGATCACTAATCATGGGATTGGGAAAGGGTCGTTGTTCCACATCAACATGACACCAATTCCAAAACAGGATAAGTTTCAAATGGGTTAGAGTAGGAATTTAACTGTTTTGTAGTTTGTAACTTTTAGTTTCTGTAAATGCTTAGTTTAACTTTCAATTTAAATGATCTTGTTTGTGATTGAGATGTAGTGGTTGAGTTATGCTTTGATTCATCATGAATCAAACATAATTGACCCACCCTAACAATCCTCGTCTCACAATATCATCTAATTTAACTATATTCATATTGCATTATTTCTTCCTAGTATTGCCTTGGCTTCCATGTATGCCTATGGATTATTCAAATATCTACCTTAGCCACCAAATCATAATTTATAAATTAACTTCTAATCTTTTGAATATTTGAAAGATCTATACATCCACATAAGAATCATAAAAGCATATTTGGCCCAAATAGGGAGTTTACTTATATTACTAGAGGTTTCTAGCCTCTCCCGTGTAGTCTCTTCCCCTTCTATAATATGATCAATAATATCTTTCATTCCACCTTCATTTTTATTTCTCAAATTTAGCATAAAGGAATCTTGAGTGAGAGAGCATGCATAAGGAGTAGCTATAATGCAAATCATAGAGTGCTTATCATCTAGTCCACTCATTCCTTTGTCAAATATCACATCCATATGAATGGACAACTTTTTCAATATCAAATACCACAATCTCCAATCTTTGGATCCTACAATATAATGAGCATACATACATTTATGAATCTTTGCATCAAGATTCTTGCTATTATCATCAAGAATGTGTGCATAACTATCACAACCAAAAATAATAAGGTGATATAAGCAAGGCTTCCTTTTACTCCATTAATCCTCAATAGTTGCCTCCTTCAAAACCTTTGTTAGCATCTAATTAACAATATAAAAATCATAGTTCACAAATATCACCTAATAATCCTTACAAAACTTCTAATATTTCAACATACACCTAACCATCTCCATGTGAGCATCCAATTTTACCTCTCTATTACTTGGTTCTATTGAGGAATTGTCCATTCCCTTGTAATGTCATTTTTCTCAATGGAACTTTTAAATTCTTTGTACATATTTTGTGCCATTGTTTATCCAAAATTTCTTAATCTTCATACCAAGCTTTATTTTAATTTTGTTTGAATACTTCAAAGGTATAAATCACCTCACACTTCTTTAAAATGTAAACTAAAGTCTTCCTAGTAAAATATTCAACCAAGAAACATACTTCACATCACCATACAAATTTACTAGTTATGGATCCATCAAATCGCTTTTCACCAACTCCACTTTCTTCAACACTTTCCATGTAGTGTTCTTATCAAATGGTTATCTATGATTCTTACCATACAAACAACATTCACAAACATGCTTATTCATTGTAAACTATCATCTCCATACACATAGCCTTCAATAAACCAAACCATCCAATATACCACACCTCCCTATATACCTATTAGTACATATAAAATATGATTGTATAGAAGAACAATCCTATCAATATACCAAACCTTTTTTGTGCCTGATGATACAATGAGGAGATTTGTATGGGAAGAGAAGAGTGATATGAGAGAGTAGAGTAGCATTGAAAGAGATTGTAAGGAAAATTCTAAAGTTTGTCTAAGGCTTGGATATTGGGGTCATAACACCCTTCACTTCACTAGACCCTTTACAAGGAATCTAGCTTCACACAAAAAGACATCACTAGAAGGAAAAAGAGAAAAGAGGGAGAATATTGTAGAGAAATAATGTGTGCAACTTTTAATTTTAGAATTTACAAGAATTACACATATGCTAAAACACTAAAAGCATCAAATAACTCAAAATAAACTACAAAATAACACTTAAAACATAAGAAAGGTGTATGTCATAAATAATGTTTAAATGGTTGAAATTTTGAATATAGAGGCACTGAAACTAAATTTTGGCTACATCAATGCATAGAGCTTAGAAAAAAATTAGTTTAACATGGACTCTATAGACAAAAGTTATCACCTTTATAGGTTTTCTTCTAATAAGGGTTTGAGCAAGTGAGTTTAATTCAACAAGGGCCATCCATGTGACTACCAAATTAATAATTTAGTCACTCCTTATGTGACCAAAGGTTGAAGATAAGTATTTGAAATGAAAAAATGTACTCACCATACAAATATGGTCTAGAATTAAGGGGACACTAGTCAAAGATTTTTTAACAAGGTTTAAATTAAGACATGGTTGGAATTCCAAAGGTTAGAAAAAATTAGCATTAGGTTGGTTAGCTACAGGCATAGGATCAGAATCATAAACTCAACACAAAAAACCCACAAGTTGTAGTACAGACCAAGGACTATTAAGCCTAAGTTATGTTCTCGTGCACAAGCTTGGTACTAAACATACCCAAACTTGCTAGTGGAATGCCCAAACTTATGCACCTATAAAAGGCACCACATATTATTTTTCATAGCTCAAACATTAGCACATTCCACTCAAAACATTTTTGGCCTATTGCTGCAACCCAACTCTTTTCTCTTCTAATAGGTAATGCTAGTGTAAATGGTGCCTTTACATATCTAGTTAGGATATCACCTTTATAGGATTTCCCTATTCACACTTACCTTAAGTTTACTTAGGTTTTTTATATTTTTTTTATCTCATCTCATGTGTTTGAGACATGTGTCCTTATCAATTGAGACACCTAGTACATGCATACTTATCACTTACTCACACACTTGTCAAGTGAGCTCACAAGTGTTTCACCTTTGTAGGGGTAGTCAAAGTCTCACTCTTGCCTTATTACCTCCTCATCATTACCTATATATGCAAGGATTCTATGTACATTTTACACACTCTTCAATTTATATGATAAACATACTATTGTGCTCAATTTTTTTCACTTGTGCAAGGTTATCAATTCTAACTTTTAGATCTTGGCTAATCCCAATAGGTAACACTACCATTCAAATCTTGGATTCCCTAAAATATGAGCATATGAATATTGTAATGCATCACATAGTGTTGCTCATGGCTCAAACTATATATGTAACTCGCTAGACATCATGCACATTATCAAGAATTAAAAATGAAGCAATAATGGCTACAAAAGCAACCTCCAAACAGACCATGTTTCCTCTCACGATTACACATGCAATTAAATCATTCTCAATAATAAATGATTACTTCCAAACAACAAGCACAAAAAACCAATCATGAACTTGTCCAAACCATGCCAAAATTATAGTGTCAAGTTTGTAAAGATTTTTTTATTGGCCAACAATAAAAAAAATCCAAAGGCCCATAGATCTACAATTCAAATCCAAACATCTACATAAAGGGGAAACAAAGATCATACCAAGCAACCAACAACTTGCTAATTATTTTCCAAACTCACCTTCAAAGCATTGTTGTGCTAACCTTATGCCAAGAATGGAATAAAACAAACTCCACCTTCCTATATAAACCCAAACATTTAATGACATGTTATATTTTTCACTACACATGAGTACATAATTAAAGGAAATAGGGTGAAAAATACACTTAAATTAAATTTGATTCATCGATTACCCTTTACTTCATTAATCACATTATATTACACTAGACCATCAACCTCTTATAACTTATCACTTATCAATGATATATGAGGTACAACACATGTGGGATGAATCAACACACGACAATTTTAATTATATTTCAATAGCTCATTACCCCAAATAGCATGCACAAGACATTTAGAAATGATGCATTCCTTGAGTTATGGGGTCAAGGATTCCCAATCCTCTTTTGGTTTGAGGCTTGGTAGAGATAATTCATGAGGTGGTCATAAAACTTGAAGTATTTAAACCACAAAAATGATTGCAACAACTCGATGAGTTCTTCATAATATTTGTTATATTTCATTCCACATAGGAGAATTAGACATCACTAGCTTGGGAGATTTTGTTGGCCACCTAAACTCTTCTAGCAAAGGAGAGGAACTTGTTACCCACGTACATGAGTTTAGAACACGTACATGAGTTTAGAACAAGAACAATTTATGGGCTATACCACATATCATTTAGAGAAACCTCTAGACCAAAGGGCGTCCTAAAGTACAAACTAGCTGACTCTTATATTATATGTATCCAATCGATAGGGATCTATGGGGAGGAGAGGATCTTGTCATGAAATATTTTTTCTAGTGAATAAATCTAGATTAGATCTCAAGGTAATGCAATAAAACTTCAACACTTACATAGTATTGGTCACTACTTCTATCCTATTATGGAGGAAAATTTTATCATTCAAAAAATGATATTTGAGCATAAAAGAGTTACTAAGTAGGGAGATGCCAAAGATCAACCCCAAGGTGTTTAGTTTGGAGGAGGTAGTACATGACATCAATAATAAGAATATAGAGGAAAGGAGTTAGTGGACATCTTGGCCCAAATAGAGTATTGTAGATGAAATTAGTTTGTGAGGAAGCCATTGATGGCAATAAGTGCATTGGCATCAACAAACAACATTTGGACATTTTAAGGATGAAAGACCAATGGATGTAGTCATAGGTCTTCTTTAAGTTAAGTTTTAATAGGATGACATCTTGGGTAGTTTCTTGGGCCCATTCAATAGTTTTCCACACTAGAATAAGACTGTCTATAACAAATCTACCTCCAATTAAGCATGTTAAATGTAGATAACAATAGTTTTAGTAATGATTTTATAATGGGTGTTGAGCAACATGATACAACATGATACAACATTATCTAAAAAAGGTGTCTTCATTTCTAACTTTACATATGAGCTTGATAAGACCTTTGTTTATGCAAGATTTGAGAATGCCTTAAAGAAACACTTCAAGATACATTAGATAGAAGTTCTCTTTAATACGAAACTACATTACTTTAAAAAATCAACAAAAAGACCATCCAATGAGACTGTATTCATTTACCATGGAAACCAAAACTATCTTCAAAGCTTCTCAAGACGATAACTACAATCTTGATATATCTTTAAAGACACATAATCACCAATAATATCTTTGAAACATCTATTATGACTTAATGAAAACACTAATAAAGATCATGAAATGAGTGAAGAATGCTTTATTGATTCCTATTTATCCTTGTGATTGAAATATTGAAAAAAAAAAACTTAGAGCCATAATTACCTTAATCCACAACCTCTTAAGCCATAATTTGATCCAATAAAGTTGACATGAATAAAACATCACATAAATTCTTATGGTTTAACATTCACATTCAAACATGCAAGGTGTCCTTAAGTTTCAAACTATATACTTAGTGATGTATCATCACATTACCATCTATTTGATGTGCTTCCTTTTGTACGAAATACCTAACATGGAAAATAACTTCTTTTCGACACCTGTACTCTCCCTTTTCTTCTCCTTTCCCAAAGCCCAATAAAATGAGGAAAAAGACAAATTCGGCGGAGACCCCAACAATACATCACTGTTATTTCTCCTTATCCTTAGCCGGGGCCCAAAAAAGTTGGAGAACAAAGTTGAAAAGAATATTCCAAAGGTTTTCTGTGATCTTCCTCTTCCTTTCCTTTATGCGCTGTTTTCCTCGCTTTCTGTAACGGACTTGACGCTTTTTCAAATTATAATTAATCTTTCATCACGGAAGGCTTAAAATTCCGGAACGGGTGCCCCGTGTAAGGACACACTTTACGATAAATATATTCCCCTGGTACTTAATAAAAATTTCAAATTATAAGATAGGTATTATATTATGGGGGATTTTCCTAGATGAGCCCGCTACTTTGACTATTTTAGCGGTCATTTTTTTTTTCATGAATAAGCGTTTATATCTATATTAATTTTAAGTATCTTTTTACTGGTCATCTTTTAAGTCAAATTACATCCGCCTAATATTTTATTGATGTTGATTAAGGGTTTTATTTTTTAAATTTATGAATAAGTAATTATTTAGAAAAAAAAAGTAGTTTATCTTAGATAAATTTATATAAAAGATATTAAGAGATATCTTTTCAAGGTGTCAATTTTACTTTCATATCAATTTTTTTAAGAAAATAAGCGTTGGAGAAGGATATCTGTCAACGTCCTAAACACATAGATTTATCTTTATCTAAGATAGCTATGCAAGTAGGATTGTGAGCAACATTATTTTAATGATTTAATCAATTCTGTTTGATTTAGATAAGATAATTAAGCAATAACTTTAGAAAGAAATAATTAGAAATAATAATAAAATAAAAAAATTTAATGAAAATATGGCATACACAATGTATCATTTCATAGTCATTGAAATAGATTTATAAGAAGTATATCACATCATTTATCTTCTAAGAATTTGAGTCTCTATTCTCTAGCTTTTTGATTGGTGCTTGTTGTTTTCCCTTTTTCATCTTTTCATAGCAGTCGTGTATAAATGGTGGAATTATTCTTAGGCCTGGCAACAACTTCAGACAAGATATATAGCAACAAATGTCAACCATGTTCTTTCTTTTTGTCATATGTCAATAGTGGCATTTAGTCAAGCCTTGTGATTTGTGTATTGCTAATGCCCAAGTTAGTTTAAGGGTATTTAGATTGGGTGACCCATTTGTATCGTTGTAATTGGAATTATATGTAGAGTTTGATTTTCAAATGATATTCTTGAGTAACTTCAAACTCAACCATAACATATGTCGGCGTAGTGGTGCACTTGCAAGTTTGTGTATTATAATTTGAATATACCCTAGAGGTCCATTTACGAGACCTACTTCTACCTAAAGATTGGAAGTTAATATGGCATTTGCACCTTTATTAATTAATAACTTTGCATCAAGTTCATTATACCTCATTTTGGTGCTTTAACACTATCTAATTTTGTTGCAATGCTACGTGTAATAGGTCATTTCAATGAAAAAAAAATTCTTCTCTTATGACTATGCACATTATCGTTTATGACAAACAAATGAATATTGTTATCAAATTCCTCATTAGTTTATGTGTTTATGCAAATATTCTCTTGTCATTAGTAACAAGCAATCATCAATAGTCCGATTTGCATCTCTTAGATTTATGAGAGGTTAATGAAATCTTTATTGGTGATTGGTTTCTCTTTCTTGTATAAATATATTATCCAAAGTAAAAACTAATTTGAATTCTTCCCCTAGTAGTTTAGCACGTTAGGTACTATCATATGGTGGTCTATCATTGATAAGAAGCAACTCTATCAAATCTCTAACTAGAATTGTAGATATACGTACAAAATATTTGAAAAGTTATGATGAGTATATGAAAATAGACAAACTTTATAGTAATAAAGTACGTGTATTAAAATAGAAAATATTTTCCTATCTTCAACTAAAATGATAGATATATCTCCAAAACATGTGTTTATATTTTTAGGAAATTCTTAACAAAGCATAAAGTCTATATTTTGTAGCAAAATTTGTTTGATGAAGCTCTTTTCATCAATCAATATGTATTTTATGTGGTGAATCTCTTTTTGGAAACTTGTAAGTCTTGCTCCTTCTAATTGAACAAAATATTGAATATTATCTAGAGTTGTGAATGGATTGTTGAGGCTCTAATATTAAATATTGCAACTTGAGTTGGTGCAAATAATAAAAGTGGAGAACGCTCCAGGAATGCTACATCTTCAAGAGGTTGAAAGATGTCACCTTTTAGATATGATTTTCTTATTTCTGGTGTTCTTTGAATTATCATGGATAATGACACTATATTTTGACCTTCACAATAATGTGTCATAATTATATCAATTTTTTTTTATTTAGCAATCAAGGTTGTGTTAATTTTATCTATATCATCATCTATAAAAAAAACCATAACTTTATTTATGTTTTTTTTTTTTGCTATTTCATAGACCATGGTGCTTGTCTATCAATATATCTTCTTCCTAATATATGATTTATTTGAGTAACTTCCATAATTTAGACAAGTTGTAGCTTAGACATGATTTCCCATTCATGTTTAGTTATATTTTTTTAATAGGTTGATTATCTCCAATTTGAGAATCATTATTATTTTCAATATCTTTTGTGATATTTGTTCATTTGACATGCCAAGGATTATAATTGAAATAGTGTTTATTTACTTTTATTGCATTATTATCAAGTTCAACATCTCTTTTTGTATTAGAAAATGACTTATTAATTAATACCTTGGACTAACAAAAAACAACCCATTTCTTTTATTCATGTGTGGGGATGGACACAAATCTTAGGATTACCCTTACAATAGCTACTATACTCCTTGGTTGTCATTTTAATCTAATTTTTCCTAGGACTGTATGTCCATGATTTATTTGTGCCAATATAAGTGAAACACTTTCCATGAAAAAAAGTATACTTTTACATCTATCAATGAAATATTTTGTATGTTCTTCATGGCCATCTATATAATTTTTACAAGTTTGAATATCTCACATGAAATATTTAGATTGATAATTTTTTGTTGGTTTATGTTAGTGGAAGTACCAACAATATGTGGCAAGTTTCTTGTGAGCTCCAATGTCTCATTCTATAATTATTTATGTTAGAAGTATATTTTATGCTCTTACAAATAATCCATTAGGGTTCTCAATGTTTGCAAGGTGCGTCAACATTTGATTCAATAGGTTTTTGAACTCTTCTTTACTTTGGTTGCATACTTGGTAATGCATGTGATTACAAAGAATAAAATATCAATCTACACTTTCTCTCCATGATTGATGTATGTAACAATTGTGCATATTTACTCTATCATCATTACTTGTTGGCTCAAGATTTTTATCATATTTCTTTGATTCTTGATATAATTTTGATCCCTAAAGGTTCAATGGCCAATGAGCATTATATTTGTAAGTAATAATAACTCATTTTTTAGTTATTTGTGCACACATTATATTACATTTGTATAAAATTATTTGAATGTTTAAACATCTTACCTACCAACCATTCTTCATTTCTTCTTATGTAGGCAAGCACCTTCTCTACACATTATGTGTTGTTTTATAAAATTGAGAAGTTTTTTGTAGTTATGTTTCATATCCACCTATGTAAATTGTAGAATGTATTTTGAATACTAGAATGTTGTGTGAAATTTTGTAATGCCTATAATTGAAAAAAGATAAGAATCTATTAGTTATATTGAAACATAAAAAATATTATTTAAAATAATCATTTAGGAAGGATCAATAACATACTTTTATATTTTATTGATGTGGATCTTCTTAAGGATTTCATGTGTGAACAATAGAATGGAAGTGTTTCTCTTCAATTTGGTTCCTAATCATCTGTCAAATTAAAGTTGTCTATATTGGTTCTTCATATAACCATATGAATCCATGCACATGTGGTGAGCCTCTATGTTGACATTCATATCTAGACTAGTAATCATTGGCTTTCATTCTTTTTTGTAGTATCTCTTTTCAAAAAATTGTGTTGTACAAGTACATATAGTGTGCCACTATATGAGGATAAGCAATAACATTTTTTTTTCCAATTTTATGCTTCTCATGCATTTTTTGTTGATGTTCCCAATATAATTGTATGTAGATCATGCCAATAAATACTTGTTGAACTCAAAGTGAAGAATATTGTGAGCAATCCAATTTGATGAAGCATATCAACTAATTCACCATGATATTTAACCCAATATCACTTTGTACCCCTTAAGGTGGTTCTAAACCACATCAAATATTCAATTAGATGAGAGTGAGACATTTTATGTATGTTCATGCAACTCATTAATGGTGTTTGACATATCTTGAAGACTTTTGTTTACAAGTGTTGCAGATAAATTTTGTGCACATTGTCTCATGATAATTTCATCATGCATATGATTTTAAATCATGGGTTTTGACTAAAATGAAAATCCTTGAATCAAAAATATATAAATAATAAATTCATGTAGATGTATGTGTCTCATTCATGTTTCTATCCAATTACATCTACTATTGGGAAGCAATATTGGAAATTTCATATCAACTAAACCTAGTATTTCATACTCATTGATAGGAGATAATCTAATTCATGTCTAATCAATCAATGTTCTTAGATCTACATTAGGGCTTTTCACACATGCATGAATTAATTCCATCTCTCTTGGGGCATGAGGTGGTTTTGAGCCCATTGATATTGTGTGATCAATGATATTTCCTTCATCCATCTCTATCAATGGATATAAAATACAATTTTATTTGTATGAGAATCAAACTCCACATGAATAGATTTTATTTGGTTGAAGATATTATCATCAACATTTGATGAAAGTTCACTTAGGGTATTTTCATTGATCTCAACATTTGAATAAACTTGTCATATTTGATTTTGTATTTGGGTGCCTTATATACTCTCTTTGTATTCCCTCTAACGTTGTATTTATATCATGTTGATCCCTTCTTCAAATAATAATGATTAAAAAATCATTTATTTAATGTGGTAGAACCTTATAAACATATTTTACATATTATGGAAAACTTATTATGTGTTCTTTATATTTATATTGACCTTCAATTGCATGTGTCACTTGTAAAATCGGGTTGACACATGTGTTATCAATATTTCCTCTACTTTTATCAAATTTGCAAGTTCTAGTGGTTATAGCCCATGATCCACATAGTTTTATATTAAAAATTAATTATTACCTTTCTCTTGTCAACATCTAGTGCATGTAGGACCTTTGGGTAACTTGTGAGAAACTTTTATTCCAAGGTAATATTCTTGACAAATCTAACACATACTTGTTGAAACAAAGTTATTTGTGTACACCACGTTGAAAAAGTATTTGGAAGTATTTAAATATTTGTCCAACATGCCATTGGGATTAGGTATATTTTAAACATTGTTTCCAACAAGTACATTTATTTCATGTCAAGGTGCATTATCTTGCATTTCAAGTACACAATCTATCAATCTTAAATTTTCCTCTTTAGAATTATCATCAATATTAGTTATCAATGATAACTATACCATTGAGTTGCTTGATGATTACATTCTTGTCTTTCTTCTTATTCAAAATTACTAAGTTGATCTAAACAGTTTTATCTTTGTATTCTACTTCTTAATACATGTTGCTTATCTTCAAATATTCATGATGAATTCTTCTCATGATATTTGCTACTTGTTGATTTAGTAATTCTAATTCTCCAATAATCAATTCAATCCTACATCTAGCAACTCTTTTCTATGATTATCGTTTTGACATTTTCTAACGGGTTCTTCTTTTTTTGCATCTATAATTTATTGGCACTATCATCTTCAACATTCTAGATTTGATATTATTTGTGTTGCTCCTTGGTTTCAAAATTAAATCTTGGTTGAGCTATGCCTACAAAATATTTTAAAACACGTAATTATAATATGAATGTATTATAACTACATTCACCCACAAAAATTATGGGATCACCCATGCCCTACATTGAAGGAATGAATGATCCAATCTAAACTATTGTGATTGCTCTTCCACAACAAACAACTTTGTAGGATATGATTTCAATAAATTTCTTGTACAGTCTTAATATAACCAAAAAAAATGATAGATGGATGTGCTTACCTATTGGATTTGTTTACAACTTTTACAATTTCATTTTTTCAAATCGACTTCTCCAGTCCTCCTTGGTCCTTTTTTTAAATTAATTTAATTTATTTTGTTTATTTTTGTTTGAGATTTTTATCTATTTATGTGTTATTTGTATTATATTTTACAATATCGATTATAGTTTATAGTTTTGTTAGTTTTTAAAATTATGTCGGTTATCTTTGGTTTTTATATACACCATAACATGAGACTTTTTGATGTCACTATAGCCTCTTTTAGTATAATAATATTACATATATTAAAGAAAAAAGATGGTTGGAAGAAGTCACAGTCCTAAGTCTACATAGGGTCAAGCTCAAACCATCAAAATATAAAATAAAGTTGCTCAACAACAAGAGCTATCCTACTAGAGGGAGGAGGGTCATTGTCATCTAGGTTTCTCATACATCAATGAGATTTAGTCATGATAAAAGTATCTGATAATAATTTATTTGATCACTAGACTTATTTGTTGCTATTAATATCGATTTTTAAACTTTAATGGTGATAAATTTTAGACCCTTTGAACTTTAACTTATGGGATATTATTTATCTTATTAGTGTGTACACAATTTTAATTTGAGTTATATATTTTTTTAATTGGAGGAAATTTTTATTAGTAAAGAAAATAATAGAACAAAAATTAAAGAATATGATATATTATAGAAAGCAATGAGACAATTATCACAATTTCTAAAGTTTATTGATTTACAAATTGGTAGGATTATAAATTAAAGTTTTAAATTTTATAATAACTAAATAAAGAATAGATTTGTAAAATATCATGTAGATTGCAAGTAACACAAAGCAAAAGCACAATTCAACTGCACAAAATCAAATGAAACAACATCCAACTTCAACGCCATAGACATAAAATACATATGAGTGCAAACATAAGCAATGAAAGAAAAATATTTAACAAAAAATTCTTGAAACCATTTAGTGAAGCATAGATCAAATCATTATCCATGAATCAAATCCCAAATGCCTCTTCAAAACCATTTCTTACTAAAAATTTAAAAGAAACACAATCAACAATAACAAGTATAATGTCATCCATATAACCAAATAATATATAATCATTTTTCTATTAATTAAAATTGATAAAATTTCAATTAAAAGAAATTATTTTTGTAGTCAAAAGAATTTGAATAGCCTTTTAGATTTACAAACTATAATAACCTATACTTCTAATTATATTTTAATTAAATGAAAAATAAAATTATTTTAAATATTTATTTTTTATAATTATTTTTAAAAATAAGATAAAAAATAAATTAAAATTCATTGTTTAGCTCTACCATAACTCCCACTATCTTTTTCTTAAGAAGTCTTCCATTTTATAATTTGATTTTAAGATTTTTTTCCCCCTCTCACTCATGTTTTTATAGAAATTATTTATGACGTTAGTTACTTTTCAAACATTCTTCCATATTTTACTAATGCTTAATTTATGTAGTTAAACAATTTGTTTAATATTTATATATTTATTTAATATGAATGAAAAGTGATTGTAATGATAAAAAATATAAATATTCAAATTGACACAAATTTTCCACCATTCAATAAAATATAATATCAATAAATATTATATTTGTAAATTTAAATATTTATTCTATTTATTAATTATATAAATTGAAATATATGTTTATCAAATTTGTAGTGAGAATTTTAATCACATATTAAATATTACATTGTTCTTTTTAATGATGGAATTTTTATTTATATTATTTTATTATTGTGGATAAAAAGATAAAATTAGAAAAGTTAATAAGTTGTTATTTCATGATGTTATTGTCATATCAAATTCTATTTTACTTTGATTTGGAAGGTAATCAAATCCTGATTCAAATATAGGATAAGATATATTTATGATTAGTTTATTTAAAAGTTTTGGTTGACAAAATAATTTATATAAATTTAATTGAAGTGACATTTTTTAAAATAGCAATAACAAATTTTAAAATATACTTTTTTAATTAAAAACTTTAAATAAAATACTACAATTGTAAAGAAGAAACAAAATTTTGTAGTATTTGAAAACATTAGTAGACCACTACTTAAATAGCATCATATTACTAAGAATTGTTGTGATTAAGGCCTTAACATGTGTGGGAGTTTTAAATGTGTCTTCTTTGACAAAGTCTTTTATTTAAACAGTTACCCACACCCATGGAACAAAAAAAAATAGCATCAATATTATAAAATTTGATTAATTAAATTAAAAAATAATAAGATATTAGTAGGTTACTTTTGTTCAATAAAGAATCTAAATTTAGATTGAAATAAATTAGATGAAGGAAAAAGAATTCAACGTTTTTTTCAAAACAAATCATTATAAATTTCTGTGACACCTTATTTTATATTAATTGTTACATAATTTTGAAAAATGACAAATCAACTCAAATACACTACAAAACTCTAGTATTACTATACAAAAAATTGAATTAAATAAAAAATTTAAAATTACACTTACAACAATAATAGTAAAAAAACTAATTTAGTGAAAAATATAATAACAAATATATCTAATATTCTTTAATAGTACCAATATTAATTAGTTGATAGGATTTTGAACATCCAAGCCTAAAATTAGTTGGATTACTCTCTCATGCTAGATTTTTTGCACTCACTAGATTTATTTTAATCGTTAGATTTCTAGTAGAATAACACGTCGTAAAGAGTAAATCACAAAGGCATTCACTAAAGGAGCTCAAATTCTTAGATGTTTAATGTGCAAATTCATCCTATGGATGTTGGTGTGCATTCCAAAGAGTTTCAAATGCATATATATTGTCCTATACAAAAGACCTTAATGAAATTTGAACTACCCCATACAATCACAATATCATTGACATGTTCAAATAAATCATTTGCATTGCCCTAAACAATAGCATCATCATTAGACTAAACACACTATACATTTTTCCCTTCAAAATTAATTTTATCATTATCATTTAAGCAATGTCATTTTAGATTTCATTTACTAACAATTATATTTCATGTACCATTTTTTCCAGTGAGTTATGAAATAAAATAAAATTTTATAAAGCAATCTAAAATGTCTAAGAGAAATTCTCAAAAATATACAATATAATATAAACCACTATAAAATATGTACTTTTCTGACATGTTTTTAAAAAAAATATGACTAATGTTTTATTTAGAACAACACATAACTGCTTGTGAAGTGTTGGTAGCATGGTATTCAAGTTTCACTTGCTCACACCCTTTGTTGTATACTTACTTTCCCTTCCTTAGGATGACTCCCTTTGTAGCTAGATATTTATTTTCTTACGACAACAACCATTTTAGGTTTGTATTTACTATGAACTTAATTTCTAATTTTGAGGTTTAAACAATAATTTTCAGAGTAAAAATATGTGTATATCAATTTTTTAGTTTTTATATTTGAATTAGACCAAGGAACTTCTATGCTTTAGATAATTAATAGCATTTTTATTTGAGTCAATTGAGAAAATTAGGTATTTAGATAATTTATGGTCCTTTTTATTTCCAGTAGGTTGGAAAACGTAAGCAGATGAATAACTTGTGGTTATTTTGTGGAAAATACAATTTAATATATATTAAGACCAACAACATTTGAATAATAAGTTATGTATGACAAAGAGGATAATTAATAATCTAGAATTGCCTAACATACCATGAAAAAATTATACATATATCTACAAATATTTTAACCATATAACAATACAAATTATCTAGATTATTTTTTATTGAATTTATATAAGGCACCCTAAATTTTGTGGTTTTTATATATTATTATTTAATTTATAAACTAATATAAAAGATTATCTTGAATATTCATTTGCAACAATAGAAAAATATAATTTAAATGTCATTTCACTTAGGTGAACATAATTATTTAGATTACTTAAACAATTAGGTCTGAAAGATTGTCATTAGATCTCACCCATGTAGTTTACTTTCTTTTAAGAGTTGACCTCCTAGACCTCAAATTTAGGCATCAATATATATGTACAACTAATAGATAGTAATACATTTAATTTATATTTTATAGATTTTATATTCTATTAGATATGAAAATTATCTTTACTTTTCTTAATACATTTTAACTTCATAATTACTTTATAATTATAAATTTGATATTTTTAGTAGTTCCTTATGGTTAAAATTAGTAGTGTCTTAATCTTTATAGTAATATATTAAATTGTTGCTAATAGTTCTCTATGGTTAATTTATCACACCACCTAAAGTGGGTCCTAGTTGCTCTTTTGCCAAAATTCTAACAAAGTCTATATTGCTTACCCAAAGAAATCAATTTTTTCATCCTAATTTTCTCACCAGACTAAGAGAGATTAATTAATTTTAATTTAAGACAATTAGTTGCATTTGAGAAATTTAAATAATTTCTTGATCATTGTATTAGCCCTAACACTAGGGAAAATTAAATGAAAACCTAATCTCTTTTATAACATCATATTATTTTCTCATACTCTATTTTTTTCCAAGAGTTTGAGAGAGAAACCAATAGAATGGAAGAAAAGAAATCTCCCTCCTCATGGGCATGAATTGTAGATCATTATTTATATTTTTCTCGTTCCCTTTTAGTTTCCTAATCTTTTTTTATAGATCTAAGTTTATCATTGTTTCTTGGTTTGTTGAGTTCTTGCATGGCACTTGTTTTAATTTGCAAGTTGTTTGTTTTGTCTCTCTTCTAATGTTGCTTAGCATTTGCTATGTTGATATATTTTCCTTTTAATTGCAAGTTTGGAGAGTAAGATTTTAGATATATATTCATTGAGATGTAAGGGTTACAAAAATAAATACAATGATTAAAAACCAAACAATGGTGGCCTTGTGAGGACTAAACTCATGATTTTGTTGTAGGAAAACACTTACATAATGGTGTCTCCCAAATCTAAAATGTGAGACTCAACAAACAATCCACCAATGTCTTTCAAGTATGCATCCCAAGTAGATGTAGTTGGAAGACAATGTAGATTCTACTGCACTAAATCACAAGAAGCCATATTTATAGCAATGCAAGCATCATACAACAATAGATGGAGGAGATGAAATACAAGGCTCAAGAATGGGATTCGATGTGAGAACCCCCAAGTTCAAGTAGCCAAAAGTCTCCTCAAAATCATGATTCACACTAGAAGTGTGATCAACAACCAAAGGAACAATGTCACCATCAAAAGCAAAATCTGCAAAGGTGTACAACTGAGATGAATCATCAACCATCCCAATAGCAAGAATATCTCTACTCTCCAAGACTCTAATGATAACTGAATCAGGAGTGAATTCTATAGTCCTCCCATCTCCACCATGTGTAATCTGATATATGGAAAGAAGATTGTTTGACAAATGAGGTACACACAAAACATCATTGAAAATGCCCTCCCCAATATCAATAGACCCCTTCCCAATTACACTTGTGTATGTATTGTTTCCCATCAAAATAGGAGACATTGTATAAGGCTCAAAAGGAGAGAATATAGACTATGAAGATGCCATATGATGAGATGCTTCTGAATCTAGAAGCCATCTCACCGATCCATGACCTAAAAAAGCACAAAGAGCTTTCCCTTTATTACTTGATGTAGTAGCATGACCTTTGTCCTTATTAGACTTTTTTTTTTTTTGAAGTAGATGACTTGGTCATTCTAGAAGGAAAATCAATGTGATTCTTTTTGAGAAGATTTTTCAACTCAAAAATATCCTTCTTATAACAAGAATGTTCATCATGTCCAAGCTTCTTGCAATATGAACAAGTTGGCTTCTCCTTCTTAGATGATTTCTTTGTGGAAGAGAATTTATTCCTTTCTTGATCTGAATGTGGATTATTCTTTGCTTTCTTTGCTTTCTTATCCGATTCTTTCACCTAACTAGCCAACAATGCCTAAGATTTAGATGACTTGATGAGACCCATAGAGATAAGCTTTTGTTGCTCATGTATTAACATCTTAGAAAATGATGCAAATGAAGGTGTAGTATATGTAGACCCCATAGTCAACCTATGAGTATGAAAGCTAGAAACAAAAGAAGCATAATCAAGAGCAAGTTTGTTCAATGTATTATAGACCAACTAAATGTTCTTCTTATCAATTCCACATGCTTTACATTGCTCTCTTAGATCATTAACCTTAGTGATGTAGTCCTAGATGTTGTCAAAGTTCTTAGGATCAAGGCTCATCAATTCATTGTCAATTTGACAGCCTCTTACTTCATCTGTAGTACCATACAAAGTTTTCAATTTGTTCCAAGCTTCATGAGAATTCTTACATGATTCAATTTGAAACAATAAATCTTGAGAAACTAGTTTACGAAGACATCCAAGAGCTTTGGTATGTTTAATCATCCATTTTATCTTTTTATCTACATCTATAGGTTCAGGTACCTTAGTTTCAACACATGGAGAGTGATATTCAGTCATTAGAATAATCCATGCATTTTGATGCCATATTGAATAATTATATGATGTGAGAAAAGGAACCTTAGAATGATCAATGGAAAAGAAGAGCACAAGCAAACAGATAAAAACAATGCACCAAGAGACCCCCCAAATAATGCAACCAAGAAACCCCCCAACAATATATGATTTGGCACTTTATACATAGTGCAAATTTACAGATGCTAGATGCCAAAAACAACAAACTAGACTTGATCTTAGTGCTTACAAATGCCAAATTTGGCCACAAGCTCAAAGTAAAATTTTACATAGAATGAGATCAATTGGATCATACCACTGGAAAGTACACGAAAAATTATGCACTTTCAAAGAAAAATCACCAAAAAATGTTACTGTAGGAGCAATAACAGAGCCCTGGAAGTTCCCAAAACATGAACGACTCAACAACGCCTATGAGAATGACGTAAACAATCTATAGGGATAAATTTGACGTTTTCATGGCCATCAAAAAAGAATATGCTAGGCAAATATTCTCTAAACCCGGATCTTAAAATTGATGGTTTCAAACTCGTCGTAGGTGAACCATTGTCAAAATATTCTATGTGAATATTTTGCTAACTGATATATGTCGCAAGTTGCCAAAATATTCTACTCTCATCGGCGAATCTTTTACCGGCGGAATCTTGGCAATCAAATATTCTATGCTGGTTTTTTTAAAAGTCCTATCAAATTTTTAATTGCCACCTATTTTTATTTGTTTCCACCGAGATTGGCGGGCCACGAGTGGTAGGGCCTTTACATGTGCCACGTGGCATCACAGGAGGCCGCTAAGGGTACGGGGTACCCTATAGACTAATTTTTTTAATTAATAATTTTTTTTTAAAAGGCTAATAGACCTTACAATATATTTTTTTATAAAAAAAAAAATTAAAAATAAGGTTGAATATTAAAATATATTTTTGCAACCGTACCCTATGACTACAATAATGGCGATCATACAACTGAATAGGAGAAATTTTTTCCTCAAGCCCCGAATGAAGTGCTCATATTTTGACGAATTGACAATCAATCTTAGGGTTTTTGGGCCTTCTAGACGTGATGGAATGGTCGTATTTGACCCAAAATGATCCAAAATTGCAGCCACCTTTCAAATCTAGCAACCACCTTTAATCTTCAAACCCTTGTAGATTTGGCCTCGAATGTTCAATTAGGATGAAACAAGAGGCAGATCTGACTTTCTCGGGCACTTTGAATTCAATGGTGAGCTCAAATCTGATGCAACAAGCTCCCAAAATGTGCTTACAATATAAAGTCAAAAAGAGGATCCCCCCTAAAATTTGGAATTTCTATCAAGTTTTTTGATTCTCTAAATCATCATATGATGCAAGAGAAGAGCATACAAAACCTTTCAAGATTTACCAAGATCTCTCCAAAAATACTATCCAGTGGCACCCAACTTGCTCTGATACCATGTTAGAGTTGGCTATGGAGATACCCAAGGTCTAGAGGCCAAATGGAAAGCACAAAGAGATCAATATGTAATGCTCAAGAATGCAATGGAATTAATTATCCAACTGATTCAAAACCAAGAACCCCTTGGTTATATATCCAAGGTGATACATAAGATTTCATAAGATTATGACAAGTGTCTTAATCTTATGATATGAGACAACTTATCATAACTACCTAGGAAAAGATAAAATCTAGACATGACAACTAAGTCTTATAGAAAGAATCTTAGGACCTAATTAAACTTAACAAGTGAATATGTCTCATAATTCCCTAGTACGTGAATTAACTAGGTACAAGACATTTATTCACACCAACAATTCTTTTTTTTTGTGTATTATCCATTTGTTTTGAGAACACCTTGCAAGAGGGGGATTTTGACCCCTATGTGGGTCACAGACCATATAATTGCAACACCCAAGAGGGATGGGGTAGAGGTTGTAAGGCCTATGGGGAATGAGGTCTCCCCATCTCCATGGCCACCCAACGGCTAGGTTTATATATATCCAACCATTGAAACATGCATTTATGAATTTATATTTAATACAATGTGTGAACTAGCTCTCATGACCACATATTTCTTAATGTATTGTATTCAAGAGAAATAACTATTAACTGATTCTCATGGGAACATAAATTTATAATAGATCACAATCATTAAAATTTAGTTCTCAATTTAATTAAATTCCAAACACATTCCTACAAAATTTCTATATATATATATATATATTAATTTTCTTTGTACATATATATTTTTCTTAAAATTTTAATAATACAAACATACATTCGCATTAATAATGATGAATTCCACCCTAGAAGAATCTAATAACCAACCCTCTCATATTGAACTTGTAAATCTACATAGCCAATAACTACCAACCTAATGGATTGGACTTCAAAACAAACATGATGCAAAAAATAAAATTCCAATAAGTATGTTGACTAGTCCATTAACTTCATGACAACATCTAAATATTTGACATAAAACATATGAACTTCAAAATTTATGGACATGCAATGTATGTAAAGAATGATACCCCAATATGCATGTTCAATCATCAAATAACAATCTTATTCATAGTAATGCTTTAATGAGGACACCATACTTCAATTCTCCACTTCTAACAATACAAACCTTGGCAAATAGCCAATTTTATTGCACAATCTCTCTCAAGTATAAGATATGATAATAGTACAAATACAAATTTATATTGTAGGCAGCCCACACTCATGGAGGAAAATACAAATATAATGTTCCACACAATTAGCTTCTCCCAAGGTATAAAAACAAAATAAAAAAGCTCTTCCACACATAATTAGGGACTTAAATGTCTTACTAGTGAGAATATTTCATCCATGTGGGAAGTATTATGATTGATATGTGAGTAGAAATTGTGTTAGGGAATCATTATAATACAATATCAAATACTAATCATACTATGATAATGTTGAAATCAATGACAAATGCTTATAGCCACTCCCTAATATAAGTACATACATTTTATACATGGTTCACACTAGATTAAAATTGAAAATAAAGAAGTAATGGTATCAAATATTAAAGGTAACACTAATCAGTATCATATTGATCTTGAATTAGAATAATTGACATCATTCATATGTTGAGACTACCGAATAGACATTACAAGTTATAAATGATTAAAAAAGCATTATAAATTGAAGATAAGAATTATAACATTGTTCAATGGCCCCAACTTGGTTTATCCCTAATAAATGGATATAATGTTGAGGGCATTTTTGACATAGCATTTCCCAATCTCTTTCCAAATGGAAACACACTACAAATGCAAACCTAAATTAGGGAAGTCCAAATGTTTAAATATGCCTCACACTTAATATGTTTTCATAATAATATATTTTGGGGGCATTTGAGATTTATATATTTTTTGTTAAATCTTATGATGCACCATTAATGTAACCAAAGCACTTTCCTTTGTGTTTATTAAGAAAAATGTGGAAGACAATATATCAACCACAATTTAAAACCTTTTCATCCACTTACAAAATCTACCAAACCATCAATTGGATAAGAAACTAATGCTTGTCTCTTCTTTACAAGGGATGAGATCATATTGGAATAAGTGTCCTCATAAAATAAATATGATCAACCAAATAAAATCATCAACTTTATTATTCATGTTAAGTGCCAAAAATATAAAATGACCTGATTGGCACCAAATATTTTGAACCAAGAGAACATAAGATTACAACAAACATTAATTAAAGATCCACACATCACATTCCTATATCTATATCATAAATTCACAATATTTCATGAGGAGGTTGATGGACCATAGATAAACTAATTTATGGTAAATAATATTGGTATAGGTATGGATGGAAACATCGAGGCTCTACAAATGTACATGGATTCCTTTGGCTATAAAATACACTAAATATGGATGCATGTGATTGGGAAAGTAATGCAAGGACCTATAAATGGCAAGAAAGTTCTTTGCCCAATATGTCATTACTTGGAACCCTCATACTTTATTTGAAAAGAATAATACAATACATCACTCTCCATTAGATGATCCACGCTTGTTAAACACATATGAGATATTATCTAACAATCCTCTAATTTTTATGAAGAATTAATTAATAATGTCTAACAACACACCAAATGTAGTGAATGAATATGTCTACATAAGAAGGACCTAAATGTAGAATACCAATACAAAGTAGAATGAATGAATGAACTCTCATTTATCATACAATGATGTTGGAAAACCTTTTTATGAACCAACATGAAACAATGATATGTTAAAAATCCACAACTGTAAGATGCTTTTAATATGGAGAGCTAAAATATATTGTCAACCTATCATATCAAGAACTTTTGTTCTCAAATATATTACTATGCCTCGAAAGTTGAAATGAAACTAGGAAGTTGTGTGAACATATTGAAAATGATATGTAAAAATCAAATATACAAAGACCAAGCTTTGATAACATATTAAAAATTAATTATAGAGATTGTTAAAAATCATAATATAGGGGCACAAGAAACATATGCACCATGCTCCAAAAATCATCTATTAAGTTATTTGTAATTAAACATATTATTGAATGTTAGTCAAATATTATTACATCTTGCAAGAACTGTAAATGACACCAAAATATAGTCTAACTACTTACATTCTTTATGCATTGACCACCTTAACCAAAAATAATAGCACTCATTGAATCAACAAAATTATTCTTATATGCTACTCATCGAGAGGGATGCAAAAGAGAGGAAAAATAATTTAATTATAAATATATTTTCTTCATTCTATTCAATTCTTGAGAAGACCTAAAATATTTTGAAACTATATGCTAGAGTGACCTACTTTTATACAAATTTATTTTTATGACATATGCATGTCTATAGATCTCAAGAAAGAAGAAATAAAAAATTGGAAGCAAATGGATTAAAAAAATACCATGTATGACATATTGACCACATGATGCCAACCATGAAAAAGATGAAAATACTAATAAATATATAGACACAACAAATAATACAAAGATGTATCAATGGGGATTATTGTCTCAAATAGGGCTTACTAACAATGTTAATTTAAATGAACTTGAAATGCTTGGTTGACGTGATTTTGGGACTAGCATATGGGACAACCATATTATTGGTGTTAGACACACATGACAATTGAGAGGGGGGTGAATCAATTGTACATTAAAACATTAAAACCCTCATTAACCTCCAAATCCTTATTATGCATCAACATGAATGTAAATAATGAAACATCAACACATCAACAACCATACACAATACAAAGGCTGTTGCAGCCTATCATGGCCTTGTTTTGGCTAAAAATCAGGGGGTTTCTAAACTTTGGTTGGAGGGGGTTTCCCTTAATGTTATAAATTGCCTCTTGAAAAAATACCCCCCATCTTGGTCTATTGCTAATTTTATAAATGATTCTTTAATTATTTTAAATTCTTTTGAAGAATTTAAAGTCTCTCATGTTTTCCGTGAAGCTAATAGGTTGGCTGATGGTGTAGCCAACATGGGGGTGGTGGAGAGAGTTGATTGGGGTTCATTTGAATCTCTTCCTCTTAATCTTAAATTTTTATCTAATGATGACCAAATGTCTGATTTTAAGATTGGGGTTTTTTGGGAAAGTTTCCTCATTATTTTTCATAGTCAGATTGTGCACGAGGAACCTTTGGCCTACATGTTTCATTATTATTTCCTTGGTTTCTATAAGATGGAGGACTGGCAGTGTAAGCAAGGCAGTACCTTGAATGAATTGCCCACACATATTGTGGGTGTAATTTGTGTAGCTTGGTGGAGAGTTTGGTTTCATTTGCATTTTCTTGACTCTCTGGTGTTGTTGGGGTCTGCATCTTTTCTTTCCGCCATGGGTGGAGACCAATGTAGAATTGAACCAAGTTCTTGTGAGGAATTTTAGAAGAATCTTGTTGTCTGGAAGCATTTGCAGCTGGGTGGGGTTACACAGTTTATGTCGAGAATTCAAGGTTCGAACCCTAATGCTACAGACTTCTTTGTGAAAGGCTGGAATGGGAGGTCACTGCATTATAAGGGTGTTGAGTTTAAAATTTATGAGGAGTCCATTATGGAGGCTACTAGTCTAGCGGTCTCTAGGAGGAAATTTTTCAGAGATAGAGGAGCTACTAAAAAGGCTTTTGTGAATTTCTTCAAGTATGAAGAGAAGAAGATGTTGCGGGAAATTGGGAGTGGTGGCTACGCTCACAAGTCTTTGAAGCCATTATGAAGGGACCTAGTGTTGGCCTTAATGCACTATTTTACGCTTGAAGGTAGATTCTCTATTATTTATAGCTACCATTTCATGCTTCTTAATCATTTTAGGCACAAGGTGCAGGTCTCTTTTCCCTTCTATTTGTTGATTTCCATGGAAAAGAGTATTGAAGATCACAAGAAAAACCCTAGGAAGGTGGTTTTACATGAGGGTCTTATGAATCTCTTATTTTCTCACATTAAGCTTAATTTAATTGTGGTTTCTCCAAAAACCCCTGGTAAGAAGGCCATTAAAATTTTTGGGTATGATATGGGTGACTCTGCTGCTGAATGGGTTGGGAGTTCGGAGGAAGAAGAGTCAGAATTTGAGGAAATGTTTGTGGATGAAGGTGGCTTTGAGGAAGGGAATGAGATCTCGGAAGAGTGGAGCAAGGGCTATGAAATGGATGTCGAGTTGTAGGACTCCATGGCGAAGTCTATGAGGAAGATTTACAAAGGTAAATCTAAAGGTGCCAAGAAAGAAAAGCTTTCAGTTAAAAAGAAAATGGAGGTGGCCCCTGGTTCTAGCGATAAAACCTTGTTGTGTCCTAGCGAAGGCGGTGTGGAGAATGTTGATGTTGAGAATACCTCTATTGGGGATCCTTTGCCCAGGAAGCTGGAAATTTCCTCTGCGACTGAGTTAAAGGATTTTGTGGATGTGGGTTTGTGCTCGAAGGATCCTGGTGGTGCTGGTAATGCTTACTCTGGTGAGTGGCAAAAAGGGCCTAGGCCTATGGAGATGCAGGGGATGGAATAGGGGATGGAGGCGGTTATGTACTCTTAGGGGTTTTCTCCAATTGATAGGGCAGTTAAATTGGAGCGGCTGGAAGTGTTAGTTGATTTAGCTAACTTGCCAGATAAGGAGCGTATCAAGGTGGATGTAGTGGAGGTCGAGGACTCCCCTGTTGAAGAGGAGGAGAAAAATTTGGATAGGAATGAAGCTCCTGGTAACTGTGAGCTAAATGACCAGCCTCCTATTAACTAGGATGATGTGAATATGAACATGTTTTGCAAAATGGTCGAGGATGGGATGAGGAATTTGTTGTCTTTGGTAAAGTGGTTATTTTCTGAGGTTAAGGAGTTGAATATTCAGGTTAAAAATTGGCAGGAAATTTGTGTTGCTATGATCCATGGTAATCAGAAGGAGTGGGCCATTAAAGGAAAAGTTAAAATAATGAATGTAATGTTGGACACGTTGGTTAATGATGTTGATCGTATGGGGGTTTCTCATGAGGAGAGGATTTCCTCTCTAGAAATGCAGGTCAATAAAAGTATAGAGGACCATGTTGCCATTCTTGAGGAGAGAACTGGTAAGATGATGGAGGACTTAAGAACGGTGGTTAATATCAACAATAATTCTCTTAAGACCATAGCTAGGGGTCTCATGGTTTTAAACGAAAAAGCTCTTAATTGGACGGGTAAACCTCTGGACTTGGGTGAGTTAGAGAATGTGATTGAGGAAATCAATTGCCAGAACTAAGAGGATAAAGCTAAGGAATCTACTCCAGTGATGGAGAAAGATGTGAATGTTGGGTCGTACCTTAGGACTAGGAGCAAAACAAAAAAGAGAGCGGTTGTCTCTGTGGATGAAATCAAAGAGGTTGTGGATATGCAAGAGGAGGTCATCAAGGAGAATATGGCCTCGGTGAACGTTTTGGATAAAATGTTTTAGCTGACGTGTTCCTTTTTGTTGCATCAGCTAGGTTGCTGATGTTTTTGATCTTGTTTTGTTGATGGGTTCCTGATGTTTTATCTTTTGTTAGCATTTTGTCTTTTTGAGCTACTAGTTTTATTTACTTAGTTTTTTTGGCAGCTTTTCTTCCTTGTAAAGGGTTTCAGGGCCCCTTTAAAACCTGATTTTCCTTATCAAAAACAAACATACACAATAGAACACTAGATTTACATGGAAAACCCTAATAAAGGAAAAAACATAGTGAGGATTAACTCATATATATATGAATAACAACCCAGTTACAAAAGGCTTACTACCGAAGGGCTCATTGCCCAAAAGAAAAGAATGGCTCACTGCCAAGGATTCACTGCCCAAAGGACTCACTATCCAAAATAGAAGAGAATAAAAGAAGACTATTATAAGGAGGTTCACTACCTCAGAGCAACAGGAAGATCCACCACAAAAACTCTACACCATCTGCAACCTTCGGCTCACTACCTCCAACAACTTCAGGTACATTGAAAATGTAGACACCTTTTTCTCACTACTTCTAGTAGCCTTAGGTGTTTAAGATCACACTCAAATCACAACATTTGATCACATAAGAATCTTTTCACACCACAATACACCACACATATCTCCAACAATCAACCTTGATTACATATCATCCACAACCTCAAAAACCTTCTCCAAGTTAGCTTCAATGAAACGTATGCACCTCAAACATGCAACCACCAAATAGGTTGGCACCAAACACTTCCACGATGGAAAGAAGTGAAAGTAGACCACACCAAGGTTTAACTAGGACCCAAATACACACTGACACGCTGCACCATGCTTCCACAAACAACAAACCATCTTTGCAATCAGTGCTAACATGCCAAGTTGAGCAAACCTAAATTAATACTAACAAAAAATAACATCACATTTCTCTAGGTATGAAAGCACCCTGTGGACCATGAAGCAACACTACACAACACCCCAAAATATTCCAACACCATCAAAATATTCAGCAACATTGTCGTAACCACCTGAAATTGAGAATATTATCATCTAGTGCAACCAACCACACTACCACTAGCATACAACTCACTAACCAACCTTGTGGAACAAATAAACACTAAACACTCTAGGGGAAGGTAGATACAAACAATATTAGCATGTTCCCAAATCTATAAGACAAGAAACCTTGATGTGGAGAAATGCGGAGCAATTCCATTTTTCCTAGACAACCTTCTTCACAAGCAACACACTGTCAGACACATCTTTTGATGTTGCACGATCCAGAACCTGAAACTATGGATATAACACCTTTGAAAATGTTTGATCATCTCATCCAAATTGCACAAACACATCTTCAACCATGAAGTAATGCAGAGCATAATGCAGAACACAACACTATCACCTTGTACACTCTCTATTCAAAATTTCTCAAAAGCACTTGGAAACCAAGTGAACCAACTGCATCAACAACACCTGCTCAACACCACAAATCCTTCTCAATATGACCATACTATAGGTTGACATAGTTTTACATTAATGACAACACTAAAGACAACATAGTGCAACAATCTCCAACAATCTCCCATTTAACATCAATGACAACACTAGTCTCCAACAATCTCCCCCATTATCATTGCAGGCAACACCAACTCTAAAAAACCATCAACAACAAAAGAAACCCTACATCAAGCAACACTTCCCCTTACTTGGACATTTCTTTCATTTCAGACTTCTTTCGTTCTCCCCTTTATTCTTATGTTTTTTAGACATCACTTTCTCCATGTTTTTTAGACTTTTCTCTCCCCCTTTGACATCAATGGCAAAGGGAGAAACTTGCATACTCCACTTCAGGAAACACCTAAAAACTACTTTCTCTCCCATTTACTTTCTTTTCACCACTCTCTCTCTCCACTGCTCTCTCTCTCCTTTAAAGGCACGAGATATGCTCCCCTTGACTGCACCGACCAAAGACACCACTACCTACTCCCCCTAAGAGGCAGCCATCATCAGTCTAGGAAAAAGAATAAATATTGAATTGCTCACCTAGACAAATGCACCAAATCATGCATCTAGTTGAAAGGAGGGGCAATAACCCCTAGCTTTTGCTTGAGATACTCAAATTCATCTTTTGAAAGAGCCTTTATGAAAATGTATGTTATTCGGTCCTTTATAAGAACATACTCCAACTTCACTTCATTCACAACAACTTTCTCTCTTAGAAAATGATACCAAATAGAGATATGCTTTGTCCTTGAATGCATTACCATATTTTTTGAAAATTTGATAGTAGTTGTATTATCACACAGGATAGGAATAAGTTCATCATATGATACTCTGATATCATTTGATGTCTACTTCATCCACAACACCTATGTGCAACAAGATGTTGTTGCAATATATTTTGCCTTTGTAGCAGATAATGACATTGAATCCTACTTCTTACTTAACCAAGAAACCAATCTACTTCCAAGAAAGAAGGCACCTCCACTTATGCACTTCTTCTATCATCTATACAACCTGCCCAATCTGCATCTATGTAAGTACTCAAAGAGAAATCAATATCCCTAGGATAACATAGACCAAAGTCCAGAGTGCCCTTCAAATATCTAAATACCCTTTTGACTACTACCACATGTGATTCTTTGGGATCTTCAAATCTTGGCACAAGACATACTACATGCATGATATTCGGTCTAGTAGCAGTTAGATATAGCAATCCACCAATCATGGATTTGTACTCGCTCTAATCTGTCTTAGGAGATTCATCATTTTTGCTCAACTTACAACCAGTAACCATGGGAGTACATACTGGTTTAGAGTCCTCCATTCTAAACTTCTTTAACATTTCCTTGACATACTTTAATTGTGAGATGAATATACCTTTAACAAATCGACTAATTTGTAGCCCAAGGAAGAAATTCATCTCCCCAAAAATTCACATTTCAAACTCATTTTGCATCTCCTTTGCAAACCTTTTACACATTTCCTCATTTCCTCTAAAGATTATGTCATCAACATACACAACCACAATCAAAATTTGATCTCTCTCAACCTTGGAGTAAAGGTTACTATCTGTAGTACCCTTTTTGAATCCCTGTTGCAATAAGTACTTATCCAATCTTGCATAACAAGCTCTAGGAGCTTGTTTGAGTCCATATAAAGCTTTCTTCAACTTGCAGACCATATCAAAATCTTCTAACAATTGAAAACCTTTTGGTTGTTCAATGTATACCTCTTCTCCTAAATCACCATTTAAGAATGTAGACTTGACATCCATTTGATACACCTTGAAGTCTTTATGTGTTGTTAAAGCCAAAAACATCCTAATGGCTTCTATTCTTGCTTTGGATCAAAAGTCTCTTCAAAATCTATTCCTTCCACTTGTGAGTAGCCCTTAGACACAAGTCTAGCCTTGTTCCTGATAACTTCTCCATTCTCATTCAACTTGTTCTTGAAAACCCTATCACATTCTTGTTTGTTGTTCTTGGCACCAATTCCCATGTCCAATTCTTCTCAATCTGCCTCAACTCTTCTTCCATTGCTTTGATCCAAATCTCATCCTTGCATGCTTCAGTTACTGTTTTAAGTTCTACCTTAGAAAGTAAACAAAAGTTTACTTGTTCCTCTGCCATAACAACTCTTCTTCTTGTCAACACACCTTTGCTCTTACCTCCAATAATTTTATCTTCATAATGATTCTTCTACACATAGGAGTCTTAGGATTCCTTTCTAGAGCTTCTTCCTCTTCCACTACCATCTATTTCTCTTCTTCTTTTTCTTCTTCTCTACAAGGGGGTTCATTAGATTCGTATCCTTCTATCAACATTGAGTTTTAATGTGATTCTTCATCCACTTTGACACTTGCAATTTCAACTATCTTCATTAACCTTTTGTTGTAAACACTTGTATGCCTTACTCTTTGTAGAATATCCAAGGAAGATTCCTTCATTTGATTTTGCATCAAACTTTCTTAAGTTTTGTTCATCTCTCCTAATATAACATTTGCTTCCAAACACTCTGAAATATTTCACAGTAGGAGGATTTCCATACCATAGTTCATAGAGGGTATTTGAACTATTCACTCTTGCTTGTCCTCTGTTAAGAATGTATATTGCAGTATGAATAACTTCTTTCCAATAGACTTCTGGTAGATTTGCTTCCTTCATCATGGTTCTTGCTGCTTCTTGAACTATCTCGTTCTTCCTCTCCACAACTCCATTCTACTAAGGAGTACTAGGAGCTGATAAACGTCTCTTTATCCCACGATCTTCACAAAAACTATTAAACTCATTGGAGGTGAACTCGCCACCTCTGTCAGACCTTAAACATTTGATTTTCAAATCTATTTCATTCTCAACCATAGACTTAAATTCTTTAAACTTATTTAGAGCTTTTAATTTTTCTTTGAGAAAGGTTACCCAAGTCATTCTAGAGTAATCATCTATTGAAACAACATAAAATACCTGTCACCTTGAGAGCTTCTTGTTTTGGTAGGTCCACATAGATTTGTATGCACCAACTCCAAAGGTTCTGCAATAGAATATTCTTTAGTTGTGAACCTCTTCTTTGTTTGCTTTCCAAATTGACAGTCCTTGCAAATTGCATTTATAGGCTTTGTAATTTTTGGAAGATCTCTCACAAATTTAGTAGAGCCAATCTTTACTAGGCTATATCAAAATTGATGTGACCCATTCTTCTATGCCATAGCCAACTTTCACTGATTTGAGACATAAAGCACTTAACACCACCACCTTTGAGCTAATAAACATTTCCTTGTGTCCTTGTTCCAACTGCAATCAATGTTCTGAAGCTTCCTTTTCTGATTTCACAACCATCATCCTAAAACACCAAATTTTATCCTCTACTACACATTTGTCCTACACTAAGAAGATTATGTCAAAGACCCTTGATATAGAGAACATCATCTGTCTTATGCTTTCCATCAAAACTAATTGAAAATTTTGTGGTAATTGAAAATTTTCCACAAATCTTTACAAATGTATCATCACCAAGCTTAAGAAGACCACCATCATACTTTTCAAGTTTAACAATATTATCATGTATCATATGATTTGAGCATCCACTATCAATTATTCATTAGTTTCTCTCCTCTCTTGCATGAAAATTAGACAACATAGTTCCTTCAATACTACGACCTATTTCCAGAGCAATTTCATTTACTCATCTTTCAGGATTAGCAGAATTAGTTCCAATATTTAGAGACGTGAACAAGCATTCATCACTTCCATCATTCGGAAAGTTTGATTCTTCGTCATCAAATACACCACTATCTTCTTTAACATAATAAATCTTCTTGACATATTTACCTTTATGGTCTTTATGTTTGTCATTTGAAACTTTGATTGGACACTTATAAGCATAATGATCTATCTTTCTGCAATTGAAACACTTAAAGGGTAACTTAGCTCTGTATTTTCTAGTGCCCTTTTTTAGTCTTCTTACAAAATTTGCTTCCACCTCATCAAGATCATCCAAATCAAATTCATCATCTTTCTTGCTGAATTTAAAAGAAGTTTATTTCTTTGGAGCATCTTTGTCAAACTCTCTTAATTCAAAAGTAGTTAAAGCACCAAACATTTGATCTCTAGAATATTGATCCAAAATTTGAGCTTCCTCAATAACATAAACTTTAGCACTATAAGATTTAGGAAGAGTTCTCGATACCTTTTTCACAACTTCACTTTCTCCTAGTTTTCCACCAAGACCATAGATGGAATTGAAAATTTCATCCACTCTGAGCATGTAGCCAATAATATCTTCATCTTTTGACATCCTTAGGGTTTCAAATTTGGCTTTGTAATTCTGCATCTTTGCTTGCTTGACCTTATCATATCCTTCATAAATTCTCTGCAACTTTGTCCAATTCTCTTTAGCAATTTTGAGGCTCATCACCTTCATAAGTTCTGAATTAGAAAGCCCACTCAAGATACCATTCCTTTCTTTGCCATTATTCTCATAATTCTTGATCTCATCATCACTTGTCAGAGGAGTAGTAGGCATAGTGTATCCATTTTCAATTGACTTCCAAACACCAAACCCTAATGAGACAAGAAAGGCTTCCATCTTGGATTTCCATCAAACATAGGCACCTTGACACCATTCTTGTGCACCATTCCGATCTACCTCAAGTAGTTAAGATTCTTCCAAGGAACCATAACTCTGATACCAATTGTTAGACACACAAGACAACTGAGAGGGGGGAATCAGTTATACATTAAAACATTCAGATCCTCATTAACCTTCAAACCCTTATTATTCATCAACATGAATGCAAACAATAAAACATCAACACATCAACAACCATACACAATAGAACACCAAATTTATGTGGAAAACCCTAATTAGGTAAAAACCATGGTGAGGTTTAACTCACATATATATGAATAACAATACCGATTACAAAATTCTCACTACCGGAAGGGCTCATTATAACCTAGAAGAAAAGAATGGCTCACTAACAAGGGTTCACTGCCCAAAGGAATAACTATCCATAATATAAGAGAATAGAAGATTGTTACAAGGAGGTTCGCTACCTTAGAGCAACAAGAAGATCTACCACAAAAACTCTACACCATTCGCAACCTTCAACTCACTACCTCTAGCAACTTTAGGTACATTGAGAATGTAGACATCTTTTTCTCATTGCTTCCAGTAGCCTTAGGCGATTAAGCTCACACTCAAATCACAACATTTGATCACATACTCATCTTTTCGCACCACACTACACCACACATATATCCAACAATTAACCATGATTATATATCATCTACAACCTCAAAATCCTTCTCCAAGTCAGCTTCACTGAAACATATGCACCTCAAATGTGCAACCACCAAATAGGTCAACACCAAACACTTCCATGATGGAAAAAATTGAAGGAAGACCACACTAAGGGTTAACCAAGACCCAAATCCACATTGACACGCTACACCATGCTTCCATAAACAACAAACCATCTCTGTAATCAACGTTAACATGCCAAGTTGACCAAACTTGCATTAACGCTAACAAACAATTACATCACACTTCTCTAGGTCTAGAAACACCCTATGAACCATGAAGCAACACAACACAACATCTTAGAATATTCCAACACCATAAAAATAGTTATCAACACTACCACAACCACGTAAAACTGAGAATACTATCATCTTGTGCAACTAGCCACATTGCCACATGCATGTACAACTCCCCAACCAACCTTGTGGAACAACTGAACACCAACACTCCAAGGGAAGGTAGATGTACAAACAATATTAGCACGTTCCCAAATCCGCAAGACAAGAAAAATCAACACAGAGAAATGCAAAGTACTTCCATTTCTCCTAGACAACCTTCTTCATAGGCAACACATTGTCAGCTACATCTTTAGATGTCGCACGATCCAGAACCTAAAACTCTAGATATAACACCTTTGAACACCTTTGATCATCTCATCCAAAACACACAAGTGTATCTTCAACCATGAAGAAATGCAAAGCATAATGCATAACACAACATTGTAACCTTGTACACTCTATTCAAACTTTCTCAGTAGCACTTGGAAACCAAGTGAACTAGCTACATCAACAACACCTTCTCAACACCACAACTCCTCAACATGACCACACTAGAGGTTGACATAGGTTGACATCAATGACAACACTAAAGACAACATAGTGCAACAATCTCCAACAATCTCCCCATTGACATCAATGACAACACTAATCTCCAACAATTGGCACACATTTATATGACACTACACTTCAATTCATAACCACAAACAAGGTGTCTCAATAAGAAAATTATTTCCCCTCACATTTTTACAACCCAAACTACACACTATTGATAAAACAAAGTTGACACTTAGTATCATTATACAACATTATATGAATTATTGTTCAAAGAAACCACTACATATGATCATTCAAGGAACTACAAGCAATGGAAAATCCCATCCAATCAATTTCATAAGGAGTGCACTTAAAATTGAACATAAAAAAACTAAACTAGGTCATCTTGCATTTTCTCCTACAACAATTATTGCATTTAACATACACAACTCAACTATATATGTAGCCACTCTATTTCCAAAAATACAATGAGAGAGTATCATTTCACATTAAAATGAATAAAACACTATTTTTATTTGCCATATGACATTTTTATATCATCAAGGAAAAACCAAGAAATTTTTTAAGGGTTTAAATAATTAATAATTAAATATAAAAGACACAATTACTAATAAGAGTTTTCATGCTCACGTTGTATCAAAAAAAGAAATCCATGGTTTACATCTTGATTTGTATAAAATCTCATTTTATATTTTAATTTTTGTAAAATATCACTGCTCTCTCTTTATAATATAAATGACTTTTTTGTTGTTATTTATTATATAATGAATATTAATTTTAAAATTGATTAAAATAGTTTTGTTTAATTTGAATATATAACTAATTATAATATTTCAGTAAGTAATTTGATAATTTATTTTTAATTGTAAATTTAAATATTTTTTTCGGTAAATTAATTTTGAAATAATTAATATAATGATATATTTTTATAACGTCAATAGTAAATAAAATTAATATAACAAATTATATATTAAAATTATGTTATATATTTTGAAAAAATATAAAATATATATTATTTCTTATGCAAAACCTTTTCAAATTCTATTTCTTCTTGTGTTGTCATCTAGTCATTATGTTTCATGTTTCATCTTTCTCATTTTTGGTAACATATTGTAACCCTAAAATTTTTAATTAAAGAAACATAACAATTACAAGGAAAATCATTAACAATGTTTCAAGAAGATAAAGCATACAATACATAATCATCAATTAGATAAGCTTCAAAAGGCCAAAATTACTATTAACATGGATAATAGATTAATCAAAGCATGTCCCCACCAACAATACTTTTTCAATGACATACCTATAATTCATATATGTGACCTTGCCCAATCACCACTTGCTATAGATAAACCTATCTACACTTCAAAATCAATTGCAAAAATGCCATGATAAAAAATATAAGGATTATATTTCGATAATATAATTCCAATTTGACTTAAGCTGAATTCCATCTACATTACAAAATATAAGAAACGTGGAGTGAATATGCAACATGAGTGAGAAGTATCAATGAGTTGCAAAAAATAAAAACCTAACAAGAGTTGGGCAAGAATATTTTAACCTCTCAATGCACTTATTTGTGACAAATGATCAAGTCACATTATGCAACAAAAATATGCTAATATCTAAATATTTTGTTTTCACCCATTGTTTCAGTAAACACATAATAAAAATCAAATATTGATATCTCTTATGCACATGAAAAAAAGTATTGCTACCTAGACAAGCTCGTGGATTCAAATTGGCCTTGCAAGTAAATCACTCAAAGAAATCAAAGATATCATTTACGAATTGGCTCTAAAACACTAGGCCAATGTATGTCGTAGTAAGATTTGAAAACTACAAAAGGTTTGTATGAGATAAAAAAAGATCCAAGTACTATATTAGTGCTACTAACATCATGAAACAATTAAAGAAAAATATGACCATCCATAACATGAATAGTTACTATACATAATCCCAATGCCTTATATAAACAGGGCCACAATCAATATTGATAACATTAAAAGATAAGGATTGATATTTACAACTACTTTGAGGGGTGCAACCTTTACATACCTCCACATAGAACCAACACTCTCCTTCAACTATTACTATGGAAAGAGAAACAATTCCTATGTCATCATATGAAATAAATAAGATGATCAACTACAATTAATCTCTTCATAATAAATGCAAGTATGCAAGTTTGATTATACCCTTTATCACATAGTAATTTAAATTCCACATTCATTTACAACTAATTAATTAAAATTTTGTGATGTAGCATCGTAAATTGTCACCCTTGACAACTTCACACTAGGTTTAGCTCCCCCTATGTGCTTGGACCTAATTATGCTCTTAAATTGCTCATTTTATGGTTGTTTTCGAGAAATCAAAATTAAATTAGGAATTATTATTTAATATTCATTTAATGACAACAAAAGCCCTAAAATAGGTTTGAACGATGTGGGTACCGCCATCGTCCAACCTATTTTTGCCCAATTTTAAATGTCATTGTCGATATTTTAACATTTATAAATCTAAATTCATTTTATGGTTTTTGATAATTAATTTTACAAGAAAAGAAGAAATACATACAAATACAAGCCTTTTTCACCATTTGAAATGCTAAGCAATCTAGAAAGCAATTTAAAAATCAATTGAGCATCCTAAAAACCAGTTAAGAGTAGAATAAGCCAAAATATTACAATATTATTTCAATCAAGCATCGTGTTAGCAATACATCAAGTTTACATGTGAGTTTGTTCATGTTTTATGTTCATTTGTTTTGTGAGTACTCACCTATAGGACCTTCAATCAAGCAATCAATTCTCCTTGCATGAGATGAGTACAATGACTTCAATCCATCAAGGAAAGTAGATTTGAGTGGTAAGTTGCAACACTTGTTATTTATCACTTGTTTTATCCATTTTGCCTCTGCTCAATTGAGGGTAAGCACTCTTTACATCATCATAGTCGTTGTAGAGGTGGAAACATCAAAACAAGGTTTGACTTAGGCAAGCCCCTATATGACACAACCCGTTCTCTCTCTTGTGTGTAGGTGGTAGATATAAAGTGGATTCAGGAGAATATTGAAGACCTAATTGCAAGATCAAGCATTCAAGCTTCCTACTTCAATGAATTAGGGCAATTGGAATTAATCATCAATAGATGGAGTTCTGAAGTTGAGTTTAGGAAGGAAGAACCTACAAATTGGGACCCTTTGAGATCTGTTCACTAATTCTCAAGATCTGCATTCTTTGAACTACGGTGGTAGTGCCCTTGTCCAAGCAATTTGAACCCTAATTTAAATGCCAAGTTTCTTTGTCCCTATACTCTATTGTTTTGTAGTTCATTTCTATCTTTCAAATCTACAATTATCTATATTTGCATCAATTTGTTGTAGCTTCATAGTTGACCTAGATATGCAGTTGCATAATCAAATCAAGTTAACTCCTAATCAACCAACATCAATCCATCTCCCATTAAAAAGAACCAAACTCCTGATCCACCATTTTGACTCTTCCATTGAGGTTAGTATCCAAGTGGGTTTATATGATCAATTTTGGTTCCTTCTCTAATGTGATGTAGGAGAAAGTATGATTTAGATTTTAGATCCCTTTTCCCACATCACATGTGATTTACAAATGGATATTTGAAAATCAAAATCCATTACAACATAAGGTTTGTCCTCCTTATTAGGAATATATACACTTTTCTATGGCTTACTTTCAAAAAAGAAGCAAACAATCATTTTTTTGATAATAAACCTACTAAGACCCAAGAGTGTAAGTAATAGAAAAGGGCTAAACCCTAGGATGTTGGTGTCATCACAACAACTAGGTCCATAATCATATTCAATTAAAAATATAAAGTAGTCAAATAACTGATGTGATGCTAGCCATATCGACCAAATATAGTCAGCTATAAACAACATAAACTAAGCAAAGAATATTAATCAAACCCCACTAAAGTATAACCCTACTACCAAACTCTAATACCACTTGACCTATCTAAAAAACCAAATAAAAATTAGTTTATCCATGTTATAGAAAGATAAATGGGGGTTGAGGTAATTTATGTAGGCCCCACACACCCCACCATCACCCCTTTACGTTTTATACATGAAGATCTATTACTAAGAAAAATCACCACCTCAACATTATTAGAGTCTTCAACATCATAGTAATTTGAGAGTAGCATTTGCAAGTAGTCTCACTTTCACGCCCTTTGCAATCTCTTCCATCACCCTATGCAAATATTATTATTTGTGAACTTGACCTTGCATGAAAATGGTCAAGAAAGCTAATGTTGTAAACCTTCAATTGATGAACCACGTGTTTAATATCTTCATGAAGCAAATATAACTTGACAACATTTGAAAGCAACGAGGCACAATTGAGTGTTTTTATGGCATTGAAAACATTCCTTTTCCCCCACGTGTTCCTTGGGTCCAATAATAAATTTTCCACCATCAAATGAATTCTTAAGCAGGGAGCCCCATCCATATCTTTTTCCAACTCCCAAATGCTCACCACCCAATGCTTTAAATTCAAAATTTTAATCTCTTTTTCCACATTCACCATGATATCAATGATCCAATCCTCTCTATAGACTCTTTTCTTCCTCTTCTTCTCTTTCTTCACTATAATAGATTCCTCTCCCTTGAGATTACCAACTCTTCATGCCTACCTTGAGTAGTCTCCAATTGAGGTTGTCACTTGTCACCAAATAAATCACAACAAATATGGAAACAACCACAATTGATCTCCCTTATCACTATACTTAACTCTCATTGCTACATTCTCTAATGAATAAATGCTCCTTTTTATAATTATATACTTTTTATGCTTGTCCTTCCCTTCCCATCCTATCACCTAGACACATACATAACTAGACCTACACATTATAAGGTTATTATACACTATTATCATTACAAGCAAGTTTCAACAACACTTCTGATCCCTATATTTCTTTCTTATCCTACCTTCATTTTCTTTCAATCCAACCCAAAATTGGTAGCCCAACCTACCACAACATTCCCTTTCCTCCCTATATGATTTTATGTGACCCTTCAAAAGTATTAGTCAACACCTTTTCCTTTGAAAGTATAGTAAATAACATCCAATTATTGTTACCCCCACCCTTAATAATATCAACAACTAGCTTCAAATCTTCTTCCACCTATACCCATCTTCAACCTCTATCTAAATAGTAATTGTCAACCCCCACAACAAAGCTCTAGCCTTAGCCATGTTATTGGTTTCCATTGTAAAATCACAAGTAATTTTTTTGAGGAGCTATCCCTCATCATTTTTGAATCACACAAGCTCTCTCAACTACACTATGATTTCCTTTGGCCACCCCATTGAAATTGAGCTCGACCCACCCAAGAGTCAAACAACTCCATCAAAAGATATTTTCTTATTTGGGCTTGCTTTTAGAATCTTTATCTAGCCATTGAAACCTTGGCTAGAACCTCACCTAATATTTATCCTCCATCCCAATGTCCCAATCTTCACTCCATCCATAATCTCCCAACTCTTTCACAACTGATTCAATATTACCCCACTCTTTCCATTGATAATTTTCTTTCATTAAAAATACTTCAATTCCTTTCTAGCTAGATGTTTTAGATTATCAACGTAGGAGAGAAATACCAAACCATTATGAGACCCCTACTTTTGATCCCCATATTTAATCCCAATAACAAACTAAAGATATCGACTAGAGTCACCCAATTTAGTCCCCACCTTCCAAGAAATCTAATGTCACAAAAGCAAGGTAAACTCACAATGAATGAAGAGGTGATAATTGTTTTCTTCCTCTTTTTTACATAATATGCACCTCAAAGGGCCTACCTTGCCTAACTTCTATAGTTTTTCCCAAGTAAGAGTCCATCTACATGCAACAATCCATTAAAAAAATTTGGCCTTGGGTATACCTAAGCATTTCCAAATCTTCTTCTTTGGGAATTCCCACACCACACATTGACCCTACTTGTTAAGTGGTGATATGCTGAGCTAACCAAGATGCAAACACAACTACTTTTGTCCTAGACCAAAGAATCATCCCTTTCTAGAGAAGAAATTGACCATTTGAATAGGGAGTAATTCAACCTTAAGCAAGTTGAATTCTTCTCTGAGCTCGGAGCAATAAGATCTATCCATTCCTTTCAATTTATAGTACTTGTCCAATAATATTTGAACCTTATGCAAATACATCCTTCAAAGTGGGAGACAAGAGGCCTCAAGCTATCAATATTAGCCATAACTAGCTTCTCAATCCATCTATCCTGCCAAAATCTTATTTTATCCCTCTTTCCTAATTTGCACCTAACATTAGAGCAAACAATCATTTTTGACAATATATCCTTATAATATTTCTATATCATTTTCTTTTGACTTGGTTCACCCTTTTTCTTTGTGTTGTGACAGACTACATGTTGATGGTGTTTTCTACACAACAACTCATACAGAATATGATATCCTATCTCTCTTGAAAGGTAAATCTCTATCAACAAGCCTCAAGAGATAACCCCAAGGTCTCTAATGTCAGGTCTTGACAATGCATAGACAACTCAGTGATAAACGTGAAAATGTTGGTAATCACAATGAGACCTTACTACAAGCAAATACTGAATCTTGATAACTTATCAAATCTGGCAATACTGTGATACTTAAAATCCTAGGTCTAACCCAAATGATAAAAGAAAATGCAAAAGATAAGGGTTTTAAAGAGTTATCTAAATTTAAAACTATTCCTAAGATTAATAATGCAAATGAGAAAATACTTGAAATGGACCAATCCCTTAAAAACCAATTCCCGAGCTCAACCCAGATAAATCTGCAATCTTACATAAATAGTGCAATCTTCTGAGGCATTAAAGATTTTCAAATCATGAACATTCATTCAAGACAATCTTGTTGCAACTGAAATGAATAATCTTCACAATCGAACTTAAACACAATGAATGTGTGGTCCAGGTTGACTTTTCCAAACAACTACAATCAGATAGTTGCTGGGAGTATAGACCAGAGATTGCTATGAACACTTCAAGTATCAAATCACGAACACTATTAAACAAATCTAATTCTAAATCTAACATACATCAACTATTTTCAAAGCAATTTTAAAGATAGAATAACAAGAACCATGCCAGATAAGAATAACACAAGTATGGCACCAAGTCACAATGTCATTACTTGCATCAAATTATCCACTGTAGCAACAATTCCAGTTTTCTATTACAATATTTGCTTGAGAAACAACTAACTCCTAACTCTAACTCCTGCTCTACTGTTGAATTCACTCTAACATTCAATTTCTCTAGCCCTTACAAATGAGGCGAAACGCCCTATTTATAGAAAAACCCCAAAGTGCGTCGGCCCTAAGAATTTTCAATAACTGGCCACAGAAACAAGTCGGCCTAGAGGAATTTGAAACATAGGTCGAATATGCATTGAATGCATATACACCAACCATGTCGGCCTAAGATCTCCCACCAGTTCGGTCCACTGCATTTAAAGAAGAAGTGAAATAATAGAGAAACACAAGGCTCGATGCAACATTGCATTAACTACTTCCTCCCCGTCCTTATCTTTGGCGTACTCCATCCTGTCCTTTACGTGTTACCTCAATCTATCTTGTCAGACTGATATTTATTAATGATCAAGCGCTGTAGGTCACTGCGTCATCCAACTTGTGTTTAGCTACTGGATCTTTCATTAACTGGAGAGTAAACATCCTGCCACCACTTCCTCAGTCGTTCCGGACTAAGATGCCTTGGTTCATCAACAATATCATTCATTGCCACAATATATTCCTTGATTCAAATCGCTAAACTTAGCATTGCTTCCCTCGTGCCACTTTCATCAGCTCGCGGATCTTAGAAACCTGTAGAATGCACAAGATGGTGGATTTATATTGCTCGAGATTTAGAGTCCCCGGGGAATTTCCGCGTAGAAGGATTTTCCCGAGCTACGTTCTTTCAGGGAATCCACCTCTCGGGGAATCCGACATTGTCCGAATTTTTTGAACCTCCATATTCTTCGGCGACAGTCTTCAATGATGTAGACCTCCTCATGCATTGGTGTTTGAAACCTCAGACTAGACTAAGGCTATCTTGCCCTCAGGAATCCTACTCTTTACGTACAACTTCATTCTTTCTGCCTCAGTGATGGAGGATCCCTCTGTGTCTCTTAGCCTTTCCAGTCGCTGCCTTGCTAGACTCAGCCTGCATCCATCAAATTCCAATCATGAAAATTTGATTGTTGACAACATTTCATCAAAGTGTTAGCTCAAAATCATGATAAAACTACTAAATCAACCCTTAAGCATCCAAACTAAGAAGTTCAGGATTTTGAGCTGACTGAGGAAAACTAGCCTAGGAGGAATTTTGAAAAATTATGAACCAGGCGGATTCATCCGATGAGGCACCAATATCAACAATAGATTATCAAAATGAACAAAAGAGTGCATGAATCATTGTGTAATCTATTAAATTAAGCATAGAATATCAAGCATTCATCATCCAAAATCATTCTTCCATCAAGCATCTCAAGTGGCACAATACTTAGCAGAAAACTCGAAAAAAATCAGCTGGACCGAAATTTCGCGAAGAGTGCAAAACTTTGAACACCAGCACATTTCTGGGAAACCGAAGGAATCTGGGAAAATCAAGCCAGAAAGGAAAGTCCCGAAGTTAGGCAAAAACTCAGAGATCGGCGTGACCTTTGGTCTGTTGGAATGAAACTTATATCTCACGGCGACGGTAGATGTCTCGCCGATGGAGCTGTCCCAGATGCATATCGCTGTGACTCCTGCCAACGAAATGTTTGGAAGTCCTCGGTGAGGCGAGTGAGTTTAGAGTGATCCCTGCCGATAGTGTTTGTCTTGTCGATGGGTTCTGTGATCAGACACTCTGGCATCGGGGAGACACGATTTAGTGTCTCACCGACATGCAATATAGTTGAACGTTTTGACTGAATGAACTAGGGCGAAATACTAGATAAGCATTAAGAATCCTCGAACCCTAAACGCAACCCTAGTTTAACATATTCAATCGTCAATCACGCAGAGTTTAGCTCCCAGACGAATTTAAATCATAAAGCATAAAAAATCAATAGCAACTTGAGAGTCAGGACCGAAACCACATACCATGAATAGATCAAATTCAACCACAAATGCAATGAGATGCTAACTTGGATGCCCTAGCGACCAAATCAACTTGAAACACCAGAAATCCACGCACCAGCAAGAAAATCAAGAAATTCAAGCTTCAACTCATGCAATCTCAGATGTAAGAACAAATGCACAACAAAGATGAGAGCAAGTGATCCCAAATCCCTTTAAATTCGACCTCATAAATCTTACCTAGGTGCACTAATGGTGCAGACAAGACGAAATGAAGAAATTCGGGAACCCGACGGCGAAACGGAATTCGAAAAAATCTGGACCAGGCGGAATTCCGCGGAGTCCTGAATTTTCCAGACTTCAGCGCTAAAGTTACCTCGCCGGGCTTTGGATGGAATTCGGGAAAATCCAGATGGGACGGATAATCTCGACCTTGAGTGAAAACCCGAATTGTTCAAAACTTAAGTTTCTCAATGTGCGACCTAGGGGAATGACTTGGGTGGGCCAGATGAAAATCCAAGGACCTCAAAAGCAATTAGGACAATAAAATCAATAGGCCCAAAAGATGCCAAAATACCAGAGCAAAAGAGGGTCCCCACTTTCAGTGGGGCATGTGTGCGAAACTGCACAACACTACACTTTCTCCCTTAGCTACTATTTGTTGTGGTATTCTGCAACCCTTTCCATGGACACCATGACTATTGTTTCTTGTTCTTTTTGCTATTTTTATTGATGTATTGTTTCTTATTTAGTGGTTTTTTCTCTTGGAAAGCTTTTGATATGCTTCTTCAATATGTAATTTCCTATTTCATTAATACGAAGTTACAATACTTTTTTAAGAAAAAATAATTTTGCGTCTATGATTTATGTGAAATATCATTTTGATTCAATGCTTAAGAACAAAAGAAAATTAAAAACAAAAGCTTCAATAAACTTAAAAGCAAAAAATCAATATAGATAATTTATAAGAAACAAAATAAATACTACTCTCAAATTATTACCAATTTTTTTTTAAAAATACATATCCAAAAACAATATTATAAATTTAACACATCTACTTATAAATAATATTCTATATAAATAAATAAATAAAATAATATATCTTCTATTCTATTTCTTAATTTATACCTATTTTTTAACATAAAATTTTCTATCCACATATGTACTAACAATATGCCTGCAAATAATATTGCTGCTTTTTATTTCAAAAACAATATGCCTGCAAATAATATTGCTGTGCAGTCTTTTTATAAAAACTCAAATAGTACTTTAACTTAAACCTTGTAAATAAACAATAGTTGACGCTCACACATCAAATCAAATTAATAAAAATAAAAATAGTAATTATGATTTTAAAGTTGCGCAAAAAGTATTAAAGAAATACGTATGACGGAAAGAGTACTTTACGTAGCTAATCTCGAAATACTGGAAATGCCCCCGGAAAGTTTCCAATATTTCCTCTTTTTGAAATTCCCGTTTCAACGGGGGCCCCGGGTTCCCCACGCTCTACCCCGTCCCGTTCCATTTTACTTAAGTCCACAACTTGCATTCTGTCGCGCAGAAGCCTTTATTAAAAGTTTATTCTCCCCATTCTAGTCCGTTGGATCGATCCCCTGATCTCGTACAAGATATACTACAGCTCTTGCGTTCAGGTGGATCGATGCAGCAGTTTGCCTTGCTTTTGCCCTTCATTTCCTCTTTCGCGACGTTAAATTTGGTGGAGTTTTGACACACTTTTGAGAAATTTGAGGTTCTGAGGTCGAAACTGGTGGAGTTCTGCAGCGGTCTAGCAATCCAAGCCGTATAAACTTCATCTTAGGTATTTTGAACTCTTCTTTAGTAAATTGGATGTCTTGACTAGATTTGGTTAAGTTGGAGGAAATTTTGATGGATGTTCGAGCTACGTGGTCAATCTCAGCATACTCTGGTATTTTTTTGTTTCCTTGCTGCATAATGAACTCACGGTAGATTCTACGTCGCTATGGTTTAAATTTTGCTGTAGGAATTGTCATTTTCCTTAGAAATTGCTAAAAGATGTGTTTAAACCAGGTAAATTTGAGGTAGTTTTATACGCTTTTTCTTCCTTTGATCTTGTCAGTAAATTTTGTTCTGGTTTTATTCCTTCGCTTGAAATCTTGCCGCAGCAGTTATCATTTTTTTCGAATTTGTTAACAGATTTGATTTATCGGATGCGGTTGCGTAAATTTTAGGCGCTTTTGTTCCTTTGGTTTCGTCAGAGACTTTTGGTCTGAGTTCGTTCCTTGGCTGAACTTTAGTCGAATATTTGCAGCAAAAATTGTGATTTTCTGTTCAATTCGTTGAAAGTTATGACTGACTCGGATAAAATTGAGGGTAATTTTATGCACTGTAAGCTTGTCAGAAAACTTTCGTCTTATTTTGTTCCCGTGCTGAATTACTTAAACGTACTGTAGATTCTACTCTGCGTCACTTCGTTTGAAATTTATGCCGCTATTTTGGATATAGTGGAGAAATTTTTGCAATTTAAAAAAAAACTTTTTTGGATGTTTCTGCAACTAATCTGACTTAAGAAGAGCTAAAGAATGAGCTTCGCCACGTTTCGGGCGAGAGCTTGTAGGGTTTGATTGACATGTCGTTTTCTGCATGTAGCGGTGTCTTTGCTTGAGATTTTGTTTTGGCCTTGATATTACTATGTAGATCTGTATGATATAGTTCTTCATTGGGCTTGTCTATTTGTTAGGGAAGAAATTTCGCAGCCATAGCTCCGAGGGGGTTTAGCTTGAAAATTCCCTTTCCAACAAGGGATAAAATGACGGTTAATGTTGTCAAGGATTCCAGCGGGCTGGAGAAGATAATTTTGACAGAGCCAAGGGGATCGTCTGCTCAGGTCTGTTGCTCGTTCATAAAATCTTTGGGAAGTATTGTTTGAAAATTCTTTGATTTAGGTTGGGTTATACGTAAATATATAGAATTTTTCTGATACAACTACTTTAAAGAATTAATGTTTAAGAACAATTCTTTTACACAGGTATATCCAGAAGAATTTTATATGTTTACCAATTAGTTTGAATTCTGGGTCATTGCAATGCATTGCTTTATATCTCGGCTGTTTCTTACTATTAAAAACATTAACTGTAATTCTTTAACTCATCTGTAAGCAGAAGAATTCAGAATTTTGAGAATGAATTTGAACTCCGAAGTCAATACAATGCACGCCTTAATTTCTTAGGGATTCCTCTGTAACGCTAAAACTTTAGCAGTAAGGAGAACTGATTCAGTTCTAATTGAAAGTCTGAAATGTGAAACTAGTTACCCTTAGTTTGAAAGTTGGTATGGTTTAAAATATGAAATTGGTTACTGAATTTTAAAGCAGTGTGCTGAATTTTGCGCTTCATAAATGTGTTGCACTTGCAATGCATATTTAGGCTATAATTATCACATTTTTGGTTGCATATTAAATACCACTCGTACCCTTTGACTAGCATATGACCATTGTATTTGGACGGTCAACTTGGAAAATAATTTCTCTAAAGGCTTATTTACTTAAATTGGTTTATTGATACTTCAGTTATGTTTTTGCTAATGTTAATTGAGTTTTCGATTCCATTGGCATCTGGGTTGTTCTTTCAAAATATTTTTATGGTATGAAAAGTGATCTGTTGAACACAAGGTTGCAGAGGAAGGAAGAGCTGGGGTTAGTCAAAATAAATTATTGCACTCTCAATCAGATTTAGATATCTTTAAACTATGTTTGTTAAATGTTTAGAGGTATCAAGTTAAAATTTTAAGGAATTAATTTTAAAATTATAGGAAATAATTTATAACAGTTATAAAACATAAAAAAATTATATTTAAATTTTATTTGAGGAAATAATTTTTTATGATTCAATAATCATTTGTCCACATTCCCATATTTTTTCCTTTTTATATAGAGACTTCCAGATAGCGTTATGTTACAGGTTAGGTACAAAAGGGATGTTTTATTTTTTTATTTTTCGTGGGCTCCTTCATAAGATGCATAAATGCTTATTTACCAGCAGAAGCTCAAAACCCAGTAGAAGTCGCAGACAATCATTTTTGAACTGTTCTTGGGTCATCAAATTTCTTCTTTCTAATCTTTCTGCTGTAGCCTAAAGGGCTTGGACAACATCTCAGTATTATTCGCAACACTCTCAGAATGATCAGCACCCTTTCTTTACCATAAAACTTGTTTGTTCATCTGCTCATTGACCAGGGCTACTCTGTGCTTTCCCATTAAGGCCGTCTTTGTTTGTGCCCTGGATCAACTTATTCAAAATAATTGTTTTGCAGGACATTCCAACCTTTAGCATCCATATCTACTTCATCATCAGAAACTTCTTATACCCACTTGGGCATTAGATGAATTGTTGGGAAATTTCGTAAGTTAGCTTCTTGCTCTTGGTAGATATGAAGGTGACAGTTCCTAGGAAGTTTTCTTGATTCAATTTCTTTAATCTTTGTCTACACCTCAACTTGCACAACCACACTAAGAATGGTGACTTCATTGATGAAGTTAGTGGGTAGCCTTCTTTTGCCTTAGAGTACATATCGTATTTTCTTTCATTCCATAGGAACCACAAAATTTCAGTAGAAAGAACAAGCCACTGTGTTCTATAAAGAGCAGAGGCCTACCAAGATATCACATTTAGCAAGGAAAGTTCCTACAAGAAGTTTTTGATCTAGTAACAACGATCACAAATAAGATTGAATATGTTCAGTACAAGAAATCCACATGACAACTAACCTATCTAATCATCTTCTATGAGAATCAACAACTAAGTACTTTTGATTAAAGCCACCAAAGACAGCTTGGGAGAAGGCGAGTTTCTCATAAACTTCTGTGAAATTTGTTTAGAAGAAATTTCCAATAAAGGAGGCCCTTTGATCCACTTCAATATTTTTCCAAATCTCAATATCAAAGTTATTTCCTATCTTGGAAGGAGGCCTTAATGCCTCAGAGAGAATGAATAAGTTTTGTGTTGTGTTTCAAGAATGTGGTAGATAACTTTAGTTGGTTTCATGAGATCCTTTTACCATTGTAAAGTATTAGCAAAAAACCCTTAATACACTTAACTTTGCCCCAAATCTTAGCATCAAAGTTCACTTGTAGCATAGAAGCACAAAGCCTTAAGGCATAATTAGGAGAATACAATAAATTATGTGTTGAGTTTCATATCAAATGGTTGTCAGCTTTTAGTTCATTCCAAGAAATCTGTTTACAATTTCTGCCTTTAGCAAACACTGATCTAGCAAAGCACACTTTAATATTCGCAGCAGCCCTGTCTCTGTAAGAGAAATTTCACCAAATAGATATACACACATCCAAACCAAAGAAATGTTGTCTTCTAACCACAAAACAATTTACTGAATCCCAGATCTTCAATAATGAGCAGACAACCTTGGAGCCTTCATGTTTAACCAAGATATAACCTAACAACAAATAAATACGGTGCAACCTGTGCAACCTCGTCCACTTGGATCTGCCCTCTTAAACACCTTTCATTATATGATCAAAGCTTTCTAGGGTGCACTACTACTAAAGGATCCCAAAATATGTTTAATTGCAAGGGGGAATACCTTGCAACTTGAGGTTCTTTAAATCAAGATCACCAACCCCCTAGGCTTGTTGCATATCTCCCAAGCAACTTCATGTTTCATCTTGTTCCCCTTACCATCAGACCATATTTTATCTTCAATCATTCTATGCACTTTTTCAACATGAATGTTGATAAACGAACAACAAGAAGCATAATAAATATTGGAGTAAAAAAATATTATAATAAATAATAAATATGATACATTGCACCCATGGATAACACATTTCCTACCATTTAGTGACCTTTCCATAAATAGTTCAAAAATCCACTGCCATAATCCTTAAAGCAAGGTTTGAAAACAAAGGAGATACACTGGTAATGAATAAGATTATCAAGACGACCCTTGTTTTAGTACATCTGAGCCACCCAATCTACTAGTTTATCGTTCTAACCTCACAATACATATTTATCAGTATACCCTGGTAATGAATAAGGTTATTAGGACGACCCTTGTTTTAGTACATCTGAGCCACCCAATCTACCAGTTTATCTTCCTATCCTCACAATACATATTTATGAACAGCCATTTCATAACTGGAATCACCATGTAAATAGGTTCAAATCTACTATTCAACTACATGAAATTATTCTATTCAAGCACCAGGAAGAAAGAATTATCATCTGTAAATTGAGCTTTGACTAACTTATCTTGATTAATAAGCACAATGTCTCTCAAAGGGGGCACCAAGAGATGAATTTCTAAGCAGAAAGGCAAAACTTCAATAGGAATATCAAATATGGAAGGGGCAATAGGCAAGCCCCACTCAATACACCTTTTGAGATCAAAGGACTCAGTAAGTTCACCGTTCATCTTTAATTGAGTGGAGGCATCTCGAAGTAAAATCAAGACCATCTCAAAATAAATGTGATCTATAACCCTCTACTTTGGAATTTAGAAATCAATTAAAATATTTAATACTCTCCCACTTGCTTTTCAAATGAAAAGTTCAGATTGTTAAGAGAAGGAATTACTATGCTTCAAATGTAAACAAACATGAAACAACTCACACCATGCTGATTTTATCCTGGAAAATCTCCAATATGGAGGAAATCCAGTTTTAGCAGTTGCTATGTGCCTTGCTAGCCTCCTTCATTACTTTGCAAAGGGATAGATACAATAAGTGGGCAATTTTACCTTCTACTTCTGCTTATTTCTCCTACAAGAATAGAACATACAATAATTTCCAAATTCTCAAAACTATTGATGATTCCAATGCATCCGTACTAACTTTATTTATAGATTTTCCAATCTACAATTGAGTTTTCTTGGGTCTTGGGCTTAGATCAACAATCATTGGATGTTGAAATGTTGCTCGTATGGTTCATATTGTGAATTTTAGTGTTGGTAAGGTTGTAGACACTAGTGCACCTGTGTTGTCGTCTCTATGGCATGTTGTTGCCCGTGTATAGTACAGTTTGTAATATTGTCAAACACTTGCTCTTGTATCTCAAAACTATTCTATTCTTGTTTCCTATTACATGTATTTTCTAGATCCTTTTGGATCACATCTCCTTTCTTAGGAAGGCTTCTGGTCCCACAAAAACTTAATGAGACAACAAATGAAGAATCTGGAAAGAGTTATTCTACTCTCTCCTTAGAATACCACTTGGTTTGGATTACATTCTAATCTTTGAGTCCAATCTTCCAAGTTTCTTGAATTTTGTTTCTTGATGAAATGGAAATGGAAATAATCACAAAGAGAATGTAAACCGTAACACAAGATATATGTGGAGAAACTTGTACAGAAAAAAACTCTACACCCAAAGAGATCCAAGCTGTATTAATCTTTCAACAATTAGTTACATCAATACACTTTATCCCTCTGAATTCCTGCAGTTCTTAATTACTACTCCAACTTGCAAAACAACCTATCCAACCTCCTAGTCCAAGCACCAATTTATAGAAAAATACAAAGGTGAAGCCATGGGATGGTTTTGGAAACATTTATAAGCCCTGAGGAGGTATGATGCCCAAATTAGTTGGATTCAAATCCCAATGCCCCCTTGGTCTAAAGATGCCCCCAGCTATTATTTGCATATTCCTTACATGTTGTGATAGTGTCATAACTAAGAATATTTGACTGCTTAAACTGAGGCATTCAATTTGTCCTCATTCTCCTATGAATTAGATGTTTCATGACAAGTGTTCAACACTATTATAAGGCTAGTCAAGAATTCAATGTAACTTCCCTCTTACATGCTCTTACACGTCATAAGAATCTGGTAGACTAGTCAAGATTCTCTTACTTACCTCCCAAGATGTTGACACATGTCCAAACAAGTAAAGACATAAGTGGGAGGTCTACATCCTCATGTGAGGACAAGATCCACTAAAAAATGAAATCCGTGCCACTCCTAATGGGATGCTAACTTTCCCAAGTGGAGACAAAAGGCACAAAAGATGAAATAGCAATACATACAAAATGTTAAGACATGAACATTAGGATTGCAAGGTTGAGACACCTTATCCCAACAAAGGTCCCACAACTATATGCTGGTTTTGCTTTTAGCAGACTTATCAAACTTGACTCTGTTGCCATTTTAAAACAAGCTGGAATGGATGACACCAAGCATTGTTTTAAGACTCTTTACTTCTCTGTCAGTTCTTTCTCTATAAAATTTGTTTGATCAAATAGCGACATTAAATAAAAATAAAATTTAAAAAATGTCTTGCAATCCAAAAATGAATATTATTGAAGTACATATTGTGTTCTTAATGATGATTACAAGGTTTGCATATCTAAATTCTATTTTCTTGTGATGATAATTATAACGTGTGTATTCTTTTTAATCTTTTCTCTAAATAGACAGGGAAATGTGTTTTATTCTTTAATCTGTCTGCTGGTTAAATGATTTTGCACTACATTCATTTGGTGACTCCAATATTTTAATGTTGACAAACGTTCTCGGCGAGCTCTTGAAAAAAGCATCACTTTGTTCCCTATTTGGTATGGGAGAGATGTTTAAAGTTGCTGGATATAGTTTATGTCATGCATTCCTGTAATGCAATGCTTGCATTGATAAAATTTCCTTTCAGGTTCTTCTCTATGGTGGGCAAGTTATATCATGGAAGAATGAACACGGAGAAGAACTGCTTTTTTTAAGTAACAAGGTATAGATCTACATTCTGCATGACACTTTTGTAAACGCATGCATATACTGCTTTTATATTATAATTTACTTTGTTAAAGAAATGCTTATTATATCATTCCAAAGAGGTTTACCTCAGCTGTGCGTGATTGGAAGGAGAATCTCTCCCCACATTGGTAAGGAAAGAAAGCATCTAGATTCTGTGTGAAAAAATTATATCCTTTCATAATCATGCAAGCTTAGCTTTCAGAATCAAAGCCAAATCTTGTCTAAAAGTCTGCAACTTCACCATTGAGTGGAGAGGTAACTCCCAAAAATTTAGCTTTGCATCATGCTCTCCAAAGGAACTTCATTGCTGCAAACCAAAATTGTATGCCCTCCATGACCATCCAAGAATCCCCCACTAGTGGCCCACTCTAAGAGTGGCAATAAAGAGGAAACTGAGGTTTACTTGATACTATCCCCAAAACCCTAAGTTGCTGAATGCTTTTCCTGAATATATGATAATGACACACGATAGAATCCCCAGTATTGAACTCACTCAACTGCATTTTGTCAGGTAAGCCTTGATGCAAGATGAGATGCAACATTAACCATCATGTCATCTTGCATCTGTAGGATATTTTTCCTTTCCAAATGATTTGAGAATGCTGGTGCCATCTATCTCCAGGGTGGTTGACTTGCCATTGCTTGTTCAATTGGTGGGCAGTAGCATCAAATTGTCTCAAGTTTTCTCAACAACTACTATAGTTATCCTCAAATAGGAAAATATTCAGTTGGACAGCTAGAAGAGCAAACAAATATACAATTGGCTTGCCATAGTTTGTCTTATTGCTCTCATATTTCTTTCAAATAGTTAATTACAATTGTGTTTCTGCTTTCCCATAGTAGTTGGTTAATCAATCATAAGTTGTCATAATGGTTGTGAATGGCTACTGTGACCAAATATTATAGATCTCCTTTTTGTTTTAACTTTGCCTAAATGGCTAAGCTTGTGCTTGCAAATAAATATTTTTGTGTTTATGTAAACAGATGCTTTGTTGTAACTGTTCCCTTGAAGGAAGGAAAAAACAGAAATTTTATATCGAGGCCATTGATTTTTCACTAGATTGGGCCTTCTCATGAAAGATTGGTTAATTGACTTTCACTATAAACATTGAAAGTCATACTATGTGGCCTTGTTTGGGCTCTTCTGCCTCATGTCCCTTTGTGATTCTGGAATGGAGAAGTTTGGAAGACATAAGAGCACCTTAGATGCCTAAGTTATGGATTCTAGTTAGACAAGACAACTCAAGTAACTGTGCTGTGGTTTCTTATTAGAGCAAGGATAGAATGCTAAATATCTTTTCCAAAATCAAGGTGAATTCCAGCTTGGTAAACCCATTGCCAATAAGTTATACTTGTAGATAATCTTCACAGTAGCTCTGAGAGCTCAATGCAGAAGCATTTACTAAAGACTATCAGAGTATGGAAGATGAAAACAAGGAAGGCCATTGTATGATTGTTAAAGGATATAAACAGTGAAATGATATTTAAGCAAAAGAAGAAAAACTAAAAGATATGGGTGAAGAAAACCAGTTTGGTTGAAATTCTTTCCATTTCTGTAAATGTTTTTGGCCTGCAACTAAGGTATTAGGAAGTAACAGAGGAACTTAGAAACTTCAGTGAGGACAGGAATGAGAAAGAACTTGAGAAGTAAAGAACCTACGCTTCTCTCTATTGTGTGCACTAGAAACCCATATGTAGTTGATGTCTCTTGAAACACTTGCAATTCAAAGAAACTAGGAAGGATCCCTAAACAAAGATCACTGAAAGAAGGATAACAGGATGAGAAATAAGTTGATTGAAGAGCAAAGATGTAGGTAAGGATCTCCAAAGAGATCAAGGGAAGAATAATGGGAGGTATTCAATGCACCTCGGGAGTGCCAAAGCGAGATAGATGACATGTCGAGAACACTGACACTTTTGTATTATCAACATGTTATCACGGAATCTAGCAGTGCTCGTTCCACGGATAACCCCCCTACGAAACTTGTCCGTTTCCTAGGATTCGTGAAGTTCAAGTACGCATAACGAAGTGATTTTCAAGCCACCTCGAAATGCGTTCCTAAGCCTTGAATAGTCAATTCGAGCATTCCCCCATGTTCGCCTCGCGAAGACCTTCGAAACGAGATCCTTCGCGAAGTTTCACTGTTCGTACTTAGTGAATTACGGAAAATGCAGTGGCACTGAAAAAGTGCGCTCTTGCCCTGAAGCCAAAATTGGCTAAGTCTGGAAAATGCAAGGGCGCTAAAATTTAGCGCCCCTGCATGAAGTGAAATTTCTAAAAAATGTAATAGCGCTAAATTTTAGCACCATTACACTTTTTCCTGACACTTAAACTTTTTCTGGCTCTGGCGCGTTTCTTCATGATTTTCGCATTTTTGTCAATCGTGCCACTTTTCATGCTTAAATTTATTGCTTGTCTTGAGTTAGGTTTTCGTTTTTTTTCTCTTTCATTTAAAAGTGTTTTATTTCGCCATTTTCTTTGTTTATGGTCTTTGTTCTTCTTTTCTTCTTGCTGGGCGAGTTCTTCTCAAGCTGCAATCACGTGTTTTGGAAATTCGAAGTTCTTCTCTAGCGTTTTTCACGTTTCATCTTTGTAAGTTGTTACCCTTGCTTTCTCTTTATTCTCCAATTTCAATGGCAACTCCATGCAGACAAACAATTTGCAAACCCCAAGCGTCATTTTCATGCACCGTTACATATGTTTTACAAAATATGTCTGAGATGCAGAAGCGCCAAAATTTAGCGCCCTGACATGTTGCACATGTCAAAATATTTTATAACTCTAAAAAGTGCAAGGGCGCTAAAATTTAGCGCCCCTGCATCAAAGTCTGAATTTCCAAGATGTAAGGGCGCTAAATTTTAGTGCCCTTACACTTTTTACAATCTTTTTCCAGATGAACTTCAAACTCGCCTGATTTACTCCTGAACTTCTTTCCTTCCATTTTGTGCATCGTTTTCCGTGCATCATTCCCCATTTCATGCTTGCTCGACATTGTTGCTCGCTTCGCGCTTCCCAATGCTGCTTTTTCTGCTAACGCCTGTTGATTCACCATCCTTGCAGTTTCTCTCCAGATCTCGTCAAGTGATCCCGAAGGTGATGTCCTTTGATCTTGGTTCATCCAAATAAAAAGTTCATGCAGGAGACCAGGAAGAAGTATGAAGACTCCGCACCCAAGCAAAGAAACATGAAGAAGCTTCCTGTTCTCCAGTGTTAGACATTTCCGGTGCATCCCTTTATGCATCTTGTAAATATTTCTCGACATTTTCGAATGTCTTTTGTAAATTGTAATTACACCAAGCTCAAAGATGTAATATTTTGAAAACAAATTACACTTTGACTTTGGTCAAAGTTAGGTGAGATCTCCTAAAATCGCTCACCTAACTTTCCCTGATTTTCTCAATCTCTTTCCTTCTTTTTCTCATCCCTCTTTCTATATAATGTGAGGGATTTTCATTGTAAATGTATCTTTTAGCCTTTTGCAACGAAGTGCTGCCCTTTTGTAAGCAAATTTGTGAAACTTTGTGTTCATGCTTTGTGAATGAGATTCGATTAATAAAGAAAAGGATTGCAAGCCAAACTTTGCGTTGGATTCGATACTTTTGTGAGTTAATCTTATTTGGTAGTGATTAGTTCGAAGAATCTGAAAGACTCTAAGTAGTTTATGTAACTTTGTGTTACATCTATTATTTAGATTGCATTGTTATTTCTGTTTATCATTGGTTGAATGATCTACAAGACTTTGTGCTTGTAATCATTCATGCTCTTGCATGTTCTGGTTGAGTGATCTACAAGACTTTGTGCTTGTAATTATTCATACTCTTGGATACTCTTGTCGAAGGATCTACAAGACTTTGTGCTTGTAATCGTTCGTGCTAATTGATACTCTTGTTGGATGATCTACAAGACTTTGTGCTTGTAATCGTTCATGCTGTTCGAAGAATTGTTGCGTCTAAGAAGACTTTGTGCTTCTAACGTAGCAAACGGTACGTCTACAAAGATCCAACACTGATAAAGCTACGGAACGACTTTGTGCCTTCGTGAGCTTTCCCTTTTTAATTTATTTGTTTGTTATTTAATCACTTCTGGTATCTCTACGCTTCGCTTTGACGAGATAGAGATATTGGCATTATTGCTAGTTGTTCGTTTCAAGTTATCAAGAATTCCGAACTTTCAACGGTGAAGCATTGTAAACATCTTCTCTGAAAAAAGAGAGAAGTATGAATGTAACACACCCCCCCCACTCCATGAATTGCGTGTACATTTTGTAATTATCTGTTTGATTTACTATCGCTTCTGTTAGCAGTAAGAAGGGCGCCTCCCCTTTTCGAGAGGAGAGATTCATATCTCACATAGCATAGCTATGGCTGAAGTCCAAGTTGTGTAATCTATCGAAAAGCTGATTACATAATTTTCACCCAACAGTTTTTTGGCGACTCCGCTGGGGACACGATACGCATTCTAAAGCCTCATGCTTTCGTTTGAAGTATACCTGTGTCCTTTTCTATTGTAATTTATTTTCTTGTAATTTTTTCAGCTTTCACAAAGGACATGTAAATGGCTGCTCAAGGTCCTTGGGGAAATGCTTTTGGTCCGTTGAGCCTAGTTTTACCCCTACATGCTCTTCCTGAAGGCTCACGGAAGAACTTTCCCAAGTTTTTTGGTGATGGACAACAACATCCTGATGAGCACGTTGCTGCTTTCTACATTGCTTGTGGAGTTCATGGTGTTGAATACGAAGATGTATCTGTAAGGCTGTTTGTGGAGACTCCCCAAGGCGTTGCTGCAGATTGGTTTTATCATTTGGCGCCAAGTACCATCACAAACTGGGCAACTCTCATAGCCAAGTTTGAAGGAAGGTTCAAGCCTCCTGAAGATGCTCATGCTTTGTTGGCTCAGCTCACCCAGTTGAAGAAGGAATCTCACACGCCTATGCGCGAGTTCATTGCTCACTTCAACAAGTTGACACGAAAAATTCCAACTGTTGCTCAACCTACAGCTGAGAATTTGAAATGTTTCTTTGTAAATGCTCAAGTGCCCAAGGTTGGTTTCTTATTGAGAAGAGCAGCCCCAGCTACTCTTGCAGTTGTGCAGACCTTGGCGACAAAAATTGAAGATGATCTCATTCTTGCTGGGCAAATAAAAATTGACTCGGATGAATCTGAAGAAAGCTCTTCTTTGGAGTTATTTTCTTCCATCACAAGGAGGGATCCTATGGTGCAAAGGTTGGTGAATGAGCTATTTGACCTCAAAAAGCAGTTAGCTCAAGGCATGTTTTCTGTGCCTTGTCAGGACGTACCAAGGAGGTCAATTTCAAATGTTGCTCATAATTTTGCTGTTGGTAATCAACACAAGTTATCTTCACCTCCAAAGAGGCTTGCTCTTGAGGTACCATTAGTAAAAGGAGCAGTGAAGCATCCTGACTCCGATCCAAGTGATCTCGCTGTTCTCTTCTGAGAAAAGGAAGTAGACATAGCTGGCGACTCCCAATTCTGGTTTATGCAGTCTCAGAAAGCCATTGATGAAGAGCAAAATGATGAAAGTCATTTTGTTGAAGTTCAAGTGAATGAAAATAATCTTTTCTTGAGATCTGAAAAGATGGACATGTATGCAGGTTTTAGTCAAGTTGAAAAGAATGCATCCGTGTCACGTGAGGACCTTCTTATAAATAATTCAGATTTTCCCAAGTCTGAGGATGGTGAACATCATATTGAGGTATGCAATGCAATCATATCTTCATTTGAGTCACATGAAGGAGATCATCCCAATCAGCATGAGGTTGCCATGGTTGATGAATCAATTGTTGAGGTAGCAACTGGTAAGAAGCATTCAATCTTTGATCGATCAAGGGAATGTCCCATAAGACATCTTGCTTGGTTGGAGGCCAATGGGAAGACAGAGGTTCCTCTTGCACCTGAGCGTGAAGATAAACTTGAGGATGCAGTTAAAGATATATTTGTAGATGCATAGGAGCAGCCTGGATTCAATGATTTATTTTGGAGCAGCAGTGTATCCATAATATTTTCAAAGGTAGTTGAACCTGTTCATCTCTTTCATGAAGCAATGCTTCAACCTCATCTACATGTAGCTGCTAATGATCATGGAAGGCCTTGCAAGCTGCTGAAGAAAGGCAACTATTTTGTTGAACCTGTGAATGGTTTCATTTGAGAAGTTTTCATTGATGGCTAGTTTTAATTAGGTAGGTTTTTCCCTTTTCAATAAGTGCATTTGCATAAGTTTGCGTCTTGTTTTCGTAATTTTCTTCTATCATCGTCGTCGCCTGACTCCAAGCCCAATGGATGGATAAAGGCACTTGAATTCTGGAATTCTTCTTCCTTCGTTCTTTTAAAAGAACAACCGAAGGAAGATCCCCAGCAGGAGCCAGCTGTTATCACGGAATCTAGCAGCGCTCGTTCCACGGATAACCCCCCTACGAAACTTGTCCGTTTCCTAGGATTCGTGAAGTTCAAGTACGCATAACGAAGTGATTTTCAAGCCACCTCGAAATGCGTTCCTAAGCCTTGAATAGTCAATTCGAGCATTCCCCCATGTTCGCCTCGCGAAGACCTTCGAAACGAGATCCTTCGCGAAGTTTCACTGTTCGTACTTAGTGAATTACGGAAAATGCAGTGGCACTGAAAAAGTGCGCTCCTGCCTTGAAGCCAAAATTGGCTAAGTCTGGAAAATGCAAGGGCGCTAAAATTTAGCGCCCCTGCATGAAGTGAAATTTCTAAAAAATGTAATAGCGCTAAATTTTAGCACCATTACACTTTTTCCTGACACTTAAACTTTTTCTGGCTCTGGCGCGTTTCTTCATGATTTTCGCATTTTTGTCAATCGTGCCACTTTTCATGCTTAAATTTATTGCTTGTCTTGAGTTAGGTTTTCGTTTTTTTTCTCTTTCATTTAAAAGTGTTTTATTTCGCCATTTTCTTTGTTTATGGTCTTTGTTCTTCTTTTCTTCTTGCTGGGCGAGTTCTTCTCAAGCTGCAATCACGTGTTTTGGAAATTCGAAGTTCTTCTCTAGCGTTTTTCACGTTTCATCTTTGTAAGTTGTTACCCTTGCTTTCTCTTTATTCTCCAATTTCAATGGCAACTCCATGCAGACAAACAATTTGCAAACCCCAAGTGCCGTTTTCATGCACTGTTACATCTGTTTTACAAAATATGTCTGAGATGCAGAAGCGCTAAAATTTAGCGCCATGACATGTTGCACATGTCAAAATATTTTCTAACTCTGAAAAGTGCAAGGGCGCTAAAATTTAGCGCCCCTGCATCAAAGTCTGAATTTCCAAGATGTAAGGGCGCTGAATTTTAGTGCCCTTACACTTTTTACAATCATTTTCCAGATGAACTTCAAACTCGCCTGATTTTCTCCTGAAGTTCTTTCCTTCCATTTTGTGCATTGTTTTCCGTGCATCATTCCCCATTTCATGCTTGCTCGACATTGTTGCTCGCTTCGCGCTTCCCAATGCTGCTTTTTCTGCTAACGCCTGTTGATTCACCATCCTTGCAGTTTCTCTCCAGATCTCGTCAAGTGATCCCGAAGGTGATGTCCTTTGATCTTGGTTCATCCAAATAAAAAGTTCATGCAGGAGACCAGGAAGAAGTATGAAGACTCCGCGCCCAAGCAAAGAAACATGAAGAAGCTTCTTGTTCTCCAGTGTTAGACATTTCCGGTGCATCCCATTATGCATCTTGTAAATATTTCTCAACATTTTTAGATATCTTTTTTATGAGTGTAATTACACCAAGCTCCAAAGATGTAATATTTTTGAAAACAAATTACACTTTGGCTTTAGTCAAGTTAGAGTGAGATCTCTAGATAGCTCACCTAACTTTCCTTAATTTTCTCAATCTCTTTCCTAATTTTGCTCATCCCTCTTTCTATATAATGTGAGGGATTTTCATTGTAAAAAGATCCTTTAGTGTTTTGCAACGAAGTGCTGCCCTTTTTGAAACAAATTTGTGAAACTTTGCGTTCATGCTTTGTGAATGGAATTTGCTCAATAAAGAAGAGGATTGCAAGCCAAACTTTGCATTGGATTCGATACTTTTGTGAGTTGATCTTATTTGGTGGTGATTAGCTTGAGAATCTGAAGGACTCTGAGTAGTTTATGTAAACTTTGTGTTACATTTATTATTTAGATTTGCATTTGTATTTCTGTTTATCATTCGGTTGAATGATCTACAAGACTTTGTGCTTGTAATCATTCATGCTCTTGCATATTTTGGTTGAATGGTCTACAAGACTTTGTGCTTGTAATTATTCATACTCTTGGATACTTTTGTCGAAGGATCTACAAGACTTTGTGCTTGTAATCGTTCGTGCTCTTTGATACTTTTGTTGGATGATCTACAAGACTTTGTGCTTGTAATCGTTCATGATGTTTGAGTGCTGCATCTAAAGAGACTTTGTGCTTCTAGCGGTGACAAATGTGCATGCCGCGGATCCAACATTGATAAAGCTAACGGAATGACTTTGTGCCTTATTGAGCTTTCCTTTTACTTTATTTGTTTATTATTAATCATACGGTATCTCACGGCAGCTTTGTGAGATAGAATTATTGAGTATTACTACTAGTTGTTAGTTTAAGGTTATCAAAATTGTAAACTGCTTGATTGGAAACATTGTAAACATCTTCTCCTAAAGAGAAGGATAGTGTAACCACCCCCACTCCGTAAAGTTTAGGTGTACATTTTGTAATTACTTGTTTGTTTACCCTACTCGTTTGCATTAGCGATTAAGAGCCTCCCCTTCAGGGAGGAAGTTACATCTCACATAAATTTGTGGCTGAAGTCCAAGTTATTATGTCTATTGAGAATTTGATTATAATTTTCACTATGAGTCTAAACTCATCCAAATGGAGGATTTATACACCACAAGAAGAATGATTAACATTAAGTGATGGGGTGTTTTTTAAATATGTAGAAGAAAGAGTTTCATTATTCATCAAAATGTTGCAACAAGGTCTTTCAAGTGGACAATATTCATCCCATACTACATCAATCAAAATCTTGAGGGCTATATATTACTAACTCCAAGTGTTTCAAGATGTGGCCCATAAGTGGGTAAGAACCTACCACTATTTTCAATTTTATACTAACAAGAAAAGGAAAGTTTCACTCCCTCTGAAGCCCATCTCTATTAATTAGTTAACCTTTGATCTAGTTGTTGGCAATGGTTGTCATTGATGTCAACACTTGATGAGATTGTTACATATGTTTATGAGAATGGTTGCATTTCATGTCTCTGATGTCAATACTTGGTGAGATTTTTGGAGTGTTTATTGTTTGGCATTGGTTGTCACTATTAACACCATTCAATTTGGGCTATCATTGATGTATGGTGGTATTGTTGAAGTTTATGGTTGGATGCCATGCTTTGTCTAATGGTTAAGTATTGTTGTTGTCAGTAGAGTTGTTTCATAATAATATATTAAGATTAGGATTATAAGTATTGTTGATAATGGAGAGATGTTGATATTCTACAGTATGTTTCATGCTCTCTTGTTGTTTTTGATCAAGTATATGTTGTTGAAAGAAAGTTCTGACCTCTGCAAGTTGATTGAGTATTTCTGGTTTAGGAAGTTGTATTGAAGACTGTTTAGGAGAATGCCCTGCATTCGTCCGCTGATGAAGATATGCTCCTATGGTTTGAGATTCAAAGTTTTTGTTTTGTGGATGTTGCACTCCTATCATTTCAGGTCACCTGTGTTGTTGAGGATATTTATGTAAGTTCCAAAAGGTTGGCAATGTTGGTTGTTTGGACTAGTCTAGAAAATGCTTCGTATTTATCCACTTTGATGTCTTTGCTCCTACAACTTGGTGAATGTGTTCTCAATGTATGTGTAGTGTCTCAGTTTCAATTTCATGTGTTGAAGTGGTCAGCAAGTTGATTTTTTAAAGTTATATCTTCTATTTATGTATTGTGTCTCTTGAGTGAAGTATTTTGCTCTTTTTGGATATGGTGGCTATTGGTGATATGGAAGAAGTGTTTGGAAGTGTTTTTGGATGTTCATGGAACATACTGATGTGATCTGCATGTTGTTGGTTGAGCTTCTTGGTGTTGCATGGTGTCTTGAGTTGGTTTTCTAGGTCATTTGAGGATATCTGGCTGACAAGGTATGTCATTTTGCTTGTGCTTTTTGTTTGAGGGTTTGCGTCAGTATATGAAGTTGTGTTAAGGTGGATTTGGGTCCTGACCTATCTTGGTTAGAACCACATTGAGTAAATGCTATTGAAGTTATGTTTTTGGGTTGATTGGTTATGTGCTTCATGTTTCTTCTACATGTTTCCTTGTTGTCGGCTTGGGTTGATGTGCGCCAACATGTGAACTGATTTTGTATCACATTGGAAGATGTAATAAGATTGTTTTTGGTCCTCTCTTTCTCTTGGATAGGACCACACTATGTTTTTATGGCCGACTTGTTGAAATCAGTATTTCTCTTTCTTCTGGCTGACCTAATTGATTTTTTGAAGTCTTGTGGTGGATATAAATACAAGAACATTTCATATGCAAGATGTGAGAAAATGTGGAAGCATGTGCATTTGGAATACAATTGAATATCTCATAGAAGGAAGTGTGAAAGTGTTTGAAAGAAACAACGAAAAATTTTGACGCCCCTTTTAAATCGAAATTACGGCAAATCTCACACAACCTTTCGGTATCCGCTCCAGATACAATCCCATCAAGTCCCGTATCCGTCCCGGAAGCCAGTGTGCTTTAGCTCACGCCTTGCATCTTGCCCAAGCTCTGTGTGTCTTAGTTTGTAAAGTCTTTTTGGCAGTGAGTCTTTTTGTAAGCAATGAGCTTCTATATTGTGAGTTAACTCTCACCATGGTTTTTCCCTCATTAGGTTTTCCATGTAAATCTGGTGTCATCTTGTGCATGTGTGTTCCTTGTTTCATTTTTCTTTTCTCATAATTTGGTTAAGGATAGAATTGATATATCTATCATTGCTACTAATTTTTTTAAGGGTTTGATTTGAAGTTTGTGTTGACGAGTTTAAGTTTCGAAAGGGTATGTTTTTGCAGATACTTATTCGCCCCCCTCTCAGTATTCAGTGTGTTTAAAAATTGGTATTAGAGCCAAGTTCCTCTAAAGAATCTTAACTACTTGAGGTAAAGGTTTGGGATGACACATGATGGATGATACAAGGGTCCTAGGTTTGATGGGACTAATTATACTTTCTGCAGGAGAATGGAAGGTCATCTAAACTCTCTAGGGTCCGGGTGTATGGCAATCACCAACATGGTTATGTTTCTCTTGTTTTCTCCCTCAAATTGGATCTGTAGCATCCTCTCCAAATCGGTCTTTTCTGGATTTAGTGTAAGTATATTTTAGAACTTAAATTAACCTTGGGGGACTTAAAGTTATAAACATCCTTTTTAAAACAATCGCTTGTCATATGAGGTGAACAGTAATCCAATTAATTTTGGTAACCTCGGGCATTTATGTTGAGCAATGGTGGTGCGTTGTCTTAGGCGCAATAACAAGTTTCATTTAATATTTAGCAGCAGATTGTATCCTGCATTAATTCAGCCGCTGAAAGCTCCTTTAGGGAAGGCATTTGAGGAAACACGTGCCTTGTCCATGCATTCATATTCGACATGCATATCTTCCAGGGGGTTGCATAGAGAAGAGGGGAAAATTCCTCTATCAGGGATGTAGGGGGTATTCGCGCCTTGCCTGTGCATCTACATACCTCTTTGCTCGTCAATGACTCTGCACTTCACCTTAATGGATGCCCATACCTTGTTTTCAAAGCTCCCATTATGGCGCAGGTAGAGTAGGATGCTGGTAAAAGGACTTGAAAGATATTGTTATAGTACAGATACTTAGCGGATAGTTGCCCAGGTTTGAATTTTCTATGCATCGTCCTGTATCTTTGATTAAGTATTGGACAAGTTTACTTTAAATTGTGATGTGCTAATATTGTATATATAAAGCTTTTGATAAATTGCTTAATTTGCGCCTCCACCTACTAATTGCTTTTGCTTGAAAGTTCCTTAAGCCTATCCCCTAAATCTATTTTGTGCGTAGCCTACAGTCACTGAGACCCCATCCCTTTGAGGCATTTTGTCATGCTGTTTGCATGCCTTGTGGGGCGTTCACATTCCCTGCTCAGCCTACCTAAACAATGGCACCTATTACATTCACATCACTTGAAATTAGATGGTTGTAGAGTTTTAAATAATCTCACTGATACCATTGTCAACCTGTCTTAGCCGCATCACTTGAACATAATAGGTAGCTTAAAGGTTGAGATAACCGGCTACATTACTTCCGCCAATTGCATTTGGTTGAAAGTTTCTAAAGCCTTATCATTGAATCCATGTCTTGCAAATGTTTTCCTCCATGAGATGCCTGATGCTCCTCCCATTCACCTCGGCCTTGGGTTTTTGTTTCACTACCTCGTCTTCATCATCGTCATTACATGAGTATGCAACATCAGTGTATACTTTGGAGCTAACCCCAGTTACATTTTCAGGCCCTCTATCCTTAACAATCACAGTGTCAGCAAGGAGTGATGATTAATTCTGTGTTTTGGAGTTATCAGTCTGCAACTGCAAATTCTGAAACCCAAGTGGTACTAAAATAAATAAATAAATAAATAAAATAAAATCCATTCCTGCCTTCACAATTTTGCATAATTCCACTTGCCATGTTTCCAGTCATTATTTTAGGGAAATCTGTACTTGGCCAGATCGCTTTTTGTTGTGTTTTATTTTGCTCTAAAACAGCTCTCACAGCTTGTCTATGCGTCCATATTTTTTATACCTCTCTGCCAGGGAATTGATACTCGACATTTGACAAACCTTCTTTATCCTTATTGATTTGATGAATATTCATTCCCTGTTGCAAAACTCCCATTTTAGCATAGGCAGTGGGGATGCTAGAAAAAGGCTATGGTATTCAGTTTTACGGCTGTTGATTTTAATTGCTTGAAAAGTCTTAATACCCTTTAAACAATTCATTATGTGCATATCTTGCAATCATTGCTTCCCTTTAGAGGCATGTTTTCAGATTTCCGCTTCCTCTGTATGCATTATCCCTTCCTCGTGAGCCGTGAGTGGTGAAGGAAACGTGATGTGGACTTTTAAAGTAACCAAAAATATATATATATATATATATACCTATATTCAAAACGTAAAAACTCATCCTAAGCCACCACGTTTCCACTTCCTTTTTACGTGACTATATAAAATGCATTATATACTTAAATCTCTTAATTCTATTTTTAAAATGGGAGGGGAAGAAAAGTTTATATAAGACAAAAGTAGAGGGAGAAAGTGGTCTTTTTCTTTAATTAAAGAAATTAATTTTAGGAAAGTTCCATAAACTTATTCATGTGTTTATTTAAAGGAACTTTTAAAATAATCAAGCTCCCTAGTAAATTTTGTTAATAAAGATATTAGTAAATTAGTAAAGTTAATAAAAATGCTAATGCATCTTAATTATTAATAATTTTATAATCAAGTTAATAAAATACTAATATTTTAAGGAATCATTTATGATGACTTAATTGTTTGATATAATTCATTTAGTCATGAACATATTAATTTTGTTAACAAGTAAAAAGGGGTAGTCTGTATTCAAATTATATGACATATTTAGTGTTAAATTGAAGTACCTATAATCATATATATGATTGAATTGTGTACTCTTAATAGGGATGTATTACATGTGTGAATTGAATTCTTATGGTGAGCCTAGTGTGCTTGTAAGCATTAGGATATAGAGGCCTATAGGCGATTGAGTTGTATAACATGATAATAGGTTTGTTTTCACGTGCTAACCTTCGTAGTAAAGATCTTATTATGCTTCAATGGATTGTAGATCCCCTATGAAGTTGGTTATTTAGAATAAATATTATTATAATTACTTATGTTGATTATGTGTACTTATGTATCAATGTGTAAAGGACACAATTTAATAAACTATGTAAGTGGTGGACTTATGTGAAATGTGATAATATTGCCTTTCAAGTTGCTTGATATTAGAAATTGATTGTTGTCATGTGGATGAAGTTGTGAGTTAGCTGAGAGTTCTTCATGGAGGTAGTTAGAGTGAACATTTGTGTTGAATTAAAAGCTTGGTTTTGTTTTGCGATTGGTTATATTAAGTGGTTATTAGCTAGAGTGTAACTAATTGGATACCTTGTAAGGAGGATATTGAGCTTTCCCTTGGATGCTCTAATGGATGATTTACTATTGGTAATTGTGTTTGATGTTGTATTAAATTGTTTATGTTATCTTATTTCAGTTTGAAGGTCCTGTTATATTGCTTTTTTTTTTCACTTGTCATTTTGTGAGTTATGAAAGTTATAGAGTTGTTTTGTGGTTCCATGATGTAAGTCTTCCTTTTAGTGTTAAATTCTAACTAAGGAGATTTACACATTGTTTTTCTTGTAGTCATATTGAGATGGCTTAAAACCCAAGTATTTGTGTACCCTCCAGTTGAGCATAAATGAATAATGTTGTCATAAAATCCCTTGCTTTCACTTTGTATGCCTCGAGATGAAGTCACCTTGTAAGTGATCTTTGAGATCCTTGTGTGTTGGATGACCTTTGTTTTGGTCTTGTGATCGTTTTGCTTGTCTATCTTGGTCATGGGTCATTTCTTGTCATCTCCTAGCACGGGGGGTGGACCTTCGGGTCCACATGGTTGGGTGGAACGTGCTATGCACCCCATTGGGTTTCCAAGCCGTGTTCATGATGCAGAAGTGGACACTGATTTTCTAGAGTTTCACGTTGTTAAACAATTTTCCTCACTTTGTAACTTAATCTCCTTTAATGTAATTATTCTTGTACTTGATGTACTCTTTCTGTTGATAAAAGGAAAGCATTATGTAATGTAATATTGTGTCTATGATGTGTTGTATCTGTGGAAATATGCTCCACAATTGTACTATTGAACTGTAAATTGAATTGCAATAAAATGATGCATTGCTTTCCACTCTTTTGATCATTAATAGTTGTATGTCAACATTGTGTAATCTTGGTTGTTTATTCACTTTCGTTTGATAAAAGTTTATGAATTGTAATGACCGTTTTGTGTACCCCAGAGGACGTGAATGACTTTGTAATTGCATAATTTCTTTCATGTAATGTATGTACATATTCATCGTATGCAATGTTTCATTTTATTTTTTTTAAATATGTGCAGTGTTTGTTGTCCTTTGGGGTTAACATGGCGGGGTGTTACATGATCCAACTGAAATCATGTTATATGAGAACGATGCCAAGGCTAAAAATGCCATCTTGTGTCAATTGGTTGATTCAAAACTATTGAAGGTGATGAGTTGTAGGTTTGCTAAGGATGCCTGGGAAAATCTCAACAACATCTATGAAGGGAATACCAAAGTGAAGCAAGCCAAGATGTAGATTTTCAAGAGCATATTTGAGAACTTACGAATGTCAGAGGATGAAGACATTGCAAGTTATATGCTCTAAGTACATGAAGTTGATACTGGCATCACTGGTCTTGGCGGTGTAGTCAAAGATGATGAGATTGTGAAGAAGGTTTTGAGATCTCTCCCTAAATGCTATAGTCATAAAATGTCTACTATTGAAGAGTCTAAGTATTTGGATAAGTATTCAGCAGATGAAATATTTGGTGCTCTAACTACCTTTGAAGTGCCATAATTTGACAAAGATGTTTCAAATAAGTAAGCTACATTCAAAGCCAATAAAAATATAGAAGATGAAGTTGTTGATCAGAATGATGACTTTGATGAAGTTGAAGAAAAATTTGTAAGAAGATTGAAGAAAGGCACTGGAAAATACAAAGGTAAGCTACCTTCCAAGTGTTTCAATTATAGAAGGATTGGTCATTTTGCATCTAAATGTCCCTATAAAGCATTTGATGATGGTAATAAAATAGATAAAGTGAAAAAGAGTTTATATTCCAAGGAAAGCAATTGTTCCTCAGAAGATGAGGATAATGGTTCAAATGATGAAACCCTATTCTTGGCCTTGAAAGACAAAAAGGGAAATATTGGATAAAGTAAGAGGTATGGTACCTTGCAAGTTGATAATGAAAGATCTATGGCTGTCTAGATTTCCTTTCATGCAAAGGAAGAAGCAAATGCTGGGGTGGTTGACAATGGTTGTTCTAACCACATGATTGGTGACAAGAGAAGGTTCATCGGTCTTAAGAAGGTAAATGGTGAAGCTATTAAGTTTGGTGGTGATGAGACAACACAAATTTGTGAAAAAGGTGTCATAACAATTGACAAAAAAAAGTAGGGTTGAGGATGTTCTCTATGTCAAGAGTCTAAATAATAATCTTCTCAGTGTCAGTCAAATGTGTATCAAGGGATACAATCTTACATTTCATGCTAATGGTTGTGAAATCAGAAAAGCAGGGTCCAGATGACTAGTTGTTGAAAGAACAAGAACAAATGGTAGTCTATCATCTAAAGGAGGCTAATGGAAGAATCTTCTTATTAGCTCAGTCTGGAGAATGTTGGCTTTGGCACAAAAGGATGGGACACATCAACTTTTCCAACATGGTAAAAATCAGTTCCTCTCATATTGTGAGAGATATGCCAAGGATAACCAAGCCTGCAAACACTTTATGCAAGGAATGTTAAATGGGAAAACAAACAAAGACAAGTTTCAAGAGCAAGAAGTGCTTTGCTATAATGCCACTGAAGTTGATTTATATTGACCTTTGTGGACCTACAAGAATAAAGAGTCAATAAGGTGAAAGTTATTTTATGTTACTTATTGATGATTACACTAGAATGAATTGGGTTACATTTTTAAGAGTTGAGAATGAGATGGATATTAAGATCAAATGCCCGAGGTTAGATAGAGGAGGTGAATTTACTTCAAATGAATTTGAAATTTTTTGTGAAGATTGTGGTATTAGAAGACGTCTCTTTGCTCCTAGAACCCCTCAGCAAAATGGGGTAGTGGCAAGGAAGAATAGGACTGTGGAAGAAATGACTAGAACCCTATTGAAATATATTGATATGTCTGATATGTATTGGAAGAAAGTAGTTCACACTATTGTCTATTTGCTTAACAGAGTGTGATTGAGGGTCAACAACACTAAGACCCCTTATGAGTTGTGGTATGGAAGGCCTCCTACTACTAAATACTTCAGAATTTTGGCAATAGATGTTATATCAGAAGAGATAAAGGAAACCTTTGAAAGTTTGACACAAGGTGTGATGAAAGAATCTTTCTTGGTTACTCAACCAAGAGCAAGGCTTAAAGGTGCTACAACAAGAGATTGGGAAAGATGATTGAAAGTACAAATGTTAAGGTAGATGAAGACTTGGTCATATCTCACAAAAATCTGAGGTTTATGGATCTAATATACCTCCCTGGGTTGAAGAAGAAGAAGAAGAAGAAGAGAAAGAAGAGAAGGAACCAGAACTAGTGAAGACTCTTAGGGCTTCAGCAAAGTATGTGCAAAGGAATCATTCATTAGATTAGATCATTGAGGAAAAGAATGAAGGTGTGTTGACTAGGAAAAGGCTTGCAAGAGAAAGTGAGCAAGTAAATTTGTGTTTATTGTCAAAGATAGAACCCAAGAACTTTGATGCTAGCAAAGATGATGGTTCGATAAAGGCAATGGAAGAAGAACTAGATCAGATAGAAAGGAATCAAACTTGGGAATTGGTTCCCAAACTAGTTGACAAGAATGTGATTGGAACTAAGTGGGTGTTCCAGAACAAACTGAATGAAGATGGTGAAGTTGTGAGAAATAAGGCTAGATTGGTTTGCAAGGGTTATTCACAAGTTGAGGGTATTGATTTTGAAGATACTTTTGCTCCGGTAGCCAGACTAGAAGAAATAAGGATGTTTCTTATTTTTTTGCTCATAAGAACTTCAAAGTCTATTAAATGGATGTCAATTCAGCTTTCCTAAATGGTGATCTAGAGGAAGAAGTATATAGTGAGCAACCAGATGGTTTCCAATTATTAGAAGATTCATACATGGTTTGTAGATTGAAAAAAGCTTTGTATGGTCTCAAGCAAGCTCCTAGAGCTTGGTACGCTCGGTTGGATAAGTATTTACTTTAGCAAGGTTTCAAGAAAGGAACTACATATAGCAATATTTATATTAAGTTTCAGAAAGACAAGTTGTTGATTGTAGTTGTATATGTTGATGACATCATCTTTGGTGGAAATGATAATGTGTAAGAAGTTTGTAGAAGAGATGCATAAAGAATTTGAAATGTCTATGATTGGTGAGTTGTCCTTGGGCTTCAAATTGTTCAACAAGATGGTGGTATCTTTATTTCTCAGGCTAAGTATGTAAAGGAGATGTTGAAAATAATTGGCATGGAGGATTCCAAACCAATTGGTACCCCTATGGTGACTGGTTGTCACTTGAGAAAATCTGATGAGTCTCTGAAGGTTGATCAAACTCTATATAGGTCTATGATTGGAGGGTTGTTGTACTTGACTGCTTCCAGACCTGATATCATGCATGCAGTGTGTTTGGTTGCCAGATTTCAAGCTAATCCTAAGCAATCTCATGAGAAGGTAGTGAAAAGAATCTTCAAATATTTGAAAGGAACTCTGGATTATGATCTATGGTATAAAAAGGATAATATTTTTTCTTTGAATGCTTATACTGATGTTGATTGGGCAGGATGTGTGGATGGCCGAAGAAATACAAGTGGAAGTGCATTTCTCTTGGGAGATAGGATGCCTGGACTGATAGTGGCTTCCTCTCACAGGGAGTTGGTAATGGTTGCTACTGATAGGGGGGCCCTATTAGTTGTTTCAAGAAGGTGTGTATGTACATCAAAGGGGGAGAAACTTGAAAGAATGTGCTCCTTAGGGGAGCTGGTAAGATTGCTTGAAAAAGAAGTGTTGTTGGTCAAAGGGGAAGAATGTGTTGTTTCAATTGAAGATCGTTGGCCCTTTGTCCTTAAAATCAGAGAATCTATTGTTTTGTGTAGGTGTGTGTGGCCCTTTGTCCTTGATGTCAAAGGGGGAGAGTGAGCAGGTGTGTGTTGCCATCAATGCCAAAGGGGGAGATTGTTGGCAGTGGTTGTAATTGATGTCAACACTAATTGTTGGTTGTCGTTGATGTCAACACTTGGTGAGATTGTTACATATGTTTGTGAGATTGTTGGCATTTGATGTCTTTGATGTCAATACTTGGTGAGATCATTGCAATGTTTGTTGTTTGGCATTGGTTGTCACTGTTGACAACATTCAATTTGGGCTATCATTGATGTATGGTGGTATTGCTAAAGTTCATGGTTGAATGTTATGCCTTGTCTAATGGTTAAATATTGTTGTTGTTAGCAGAGTTGGTTTCATAATAATATATTAAGATGAGGATTAGAAGTATTGTTGATGATGGACAGATGTTACTGATATTCTACAATATGTTTCATGCTCTCTCCTATCATTCTTGATCAAGTATATGTTGATGAAAGAAAGTTCTGACCTTCGCAAGTTGATGGAGTATTTCTGGTTCAAGAAGTTGTGTTGAAGACTGTTTGGGAGAATGCTTTGCATTCCTCCACTAATGAAGATATAGTTTAGCGGTTTGGGATTCAAAGTTTGTATTCTATGGATGTTGCACTCCTATCTTTTCAGGTCACTAGTGTTGCTGAGGATATTTTTGTAAGTTGCAGAAGGTTGGAAGTGTTGTTGGTTGTCTGAACTGGTCCAAAAAATGCTCTGCATTTCTCTGCTTTGATGTCTTTGCTTCTACAACTTGGTGAATGTGTTCTCAATGTTTGTGCAATGTCTCAGTTCCAATTTCATGTGTTGAAGTGGTTTGCAAGTTGATTTGTTAATGTTATATGTTATGTTTATGCATTGTGTATCTCTTGAGTGAAGTATTTTGCTCATGTTTGGCCTACGATGGCTATTGGTGGCATGACGGTATGGAAGAAGTGTTTGGAAGTGTTGTTGGATGTTCATGGTACATCCCCATGTGATCCACACATTGTTGGTTGAGCTTTTTAGTGTTGCATTGTGTCTTGAGTTGGTTATCTAGGTCATTTGTGGATATCTAGTCGACAGGGTTTGTCATCTTGCTTGTGCTTTGTGCTTGAGGGTTTGCGTCAGCATTTGAAGTTGTGTTAAGGTGGATTTGGGTCCTAACCTATCTTGGTTAGAACCGCACTGAGTAAATACTATTGAGGTTATGTTTTTGGGCCAACTGGTTATGTGCTTAATGTTTCTTCTACACATTTCCTTGTTTTCGACTTGGGTTAATGTGTGCCAGTGTGTAAAGTGTTTTGGATCACATTAGAAGATGTAATAAGATTGTTTTTGGTCCTCTATTTCCCTTGGATAGGACCACACTATGTTTTTGTGGCCGATTTGTTGAAATCATTGTTTATCTTTCTTCTGGTCGACCTAATTGATGTTTTGAAGTCCTATGATGGATATAAATGCAATAGTGTAAGTTTGGAGTATAATTGAATATCTCGCAGAAGGAAGTGTGAAAGTGTGTGAAAGAAAGATTAGATGTGCTTTAATGCCTCGATTAGTAGAGTGAATTGTTGACAAAATATTGTAATTCTTTATAATATTTGTGTATCTTGCTCGGAGATAGCTAATCCCATCAGGTCCTTGTATCTTGCCCCTGAAGTTGTGTGTACTTCAATTCTGCAAGTCTCTTGTATCTTGCTCTAAGGTTGTGCGCCTTAGTCTGCAAGCTTTTTTCGTAGTGAGCCTTTTTGTAAGCAGTGAGCTTCTATATTGTGAGTTAACTCACTGTGGTTTTTCCCTCATTGGGTTTTCCACGTAAATCTGGTGTCATCTTGTGCATGTGTGTTGCTTGTTTCATTTGTCTTTGCTCATAATTTGGTTAAGGATAGAACTACTATATCTATCATTGCTACTTATTTGTTTAAGGGTTTGATTTGAAGTTTGTGTTGAAGAGTTTAAGTTCCAAAAGGGTATAAGTTTCTGCAAATACTAAGTCCCCCCCCCCCTTCTCCCAATATCTAGTGTGTTTACACTAGCAAGGTTTAGATTTTATAGGATGTATCAACCCACCACCAAATGATAGTCACAAATTCATATTGATGGTCATTAATTACTTCATTGGGTAGATTGATGTAGTATTCAATTAATCAACTAGGGTAGTCATTATTGACTTTGTTCAAGGAATTATAACTAGCTTTGGTATACTTGATAAAAATTATCACTAATAATTCCAACACATTTGTTGGCATAAGAATATTCAGTTTGCATTCACGTGTAATATAATTAAATATTCGTCACACTACTACCCCGAAGGAAATAGACTCACAAAGTCAACTAAAAAGAACTTGTTAATGCTTATCAAGAGAGTTTAATTGGACATCAAAGGAAAATGGAATGTGTACCTCAAAGGGCTCTATTAGTAAATAGGATCATGCTTAAGAATCATTTAGGGCTTTCCCTTTATGCTTTTATTTATGGTAAATAGATGATATTACCTCCATCACATGATATTCTAACACTATAAATCATTTGTAGGTTAGAGATAGTAAAAATGTTGCAATGAAAATAATATTAGTTGAACTAATTCAATTGGAAGAACCAAGAGAAATAGCTTAAAATCAAATGATAAGCATTAGGAGTTTGTCAAATGATGGCTTGACAAGTGGGAAATAGTGCAACCTTCCAAATTTGGAGATCATGTTTTGAAGTCGTATGAAGATAGAGAGAATCCTAGTCATCATAGAAATTTTGATTCAATATGGAGTGATCCATATATCATTACTACACGCAAGCAAGCCAATTCTTTCAACTTATCAACAACATCCACCTAAAACCACATCTATTATTTATTCCTCTAATTTTATTTTCCAATCTTTTGTGTTCTTCACACCTCCCATGTGTCTTTATTCAAAATGTAAATATGTATATACGTGTTATGTCACATGTATCATATCCCTCACACATTTAAATATTCTTTTTTAAGAACCAAAAATATACAACCTAAAAATATTTTTAGCTTTAATGCATTTAAATGTGTTGATTCTTATTTTTGTTTGATTGACAAGACTCTAGACCAAACTATGTGTTGGGATTACCTAAGAATCTGAAACCATGAACTAATAACCTTCCACAGTGAGAAATGAAGCACAATAGTATGTCTATAATATAATGAAGATTTTATAAAATGTACATAAAAGCCATACATATATAGGCAAGGTGGAGGAGGTAGGAAGGTAGAACGCAATGATTGACCACCCCTCCAAAGATGAAACACTTGTCTAGCTCAAATGACGTGTGCTAGCAAGTGGCAAGTATGCATGTACTAGGTGTCACAAATGATGAGAACACATCTCAATTACATGATGTGAGACAAAAGCATAAAAAAACTAAGTAAACTTAAGCATGTCTCAATTACATGATGTGAGACAAAAACATAAAAAAACTAAGTAAACTTAAGCTAAGTGTGAATAAGTCAATCCTAGAAAGGTGAAATACTAGCTAGATATGTAAAGATGCTATTTACACTAACAACCACCCTTAGAGAGTATTGTATGGAATGATTGTGAGTCTTCACCACTAGGCCATGTTAGATACTATAAATTTCTCATAATCAAAGTAAAGGAGAAAACCCTGCACGAAAAAAAAAAAAAATCCTCTCCAAACTAAATGATAAAATGAAATGTACAAGTGAAGAATATAGAAGGAATCATGATGACCCCCCAAAAATTACTTCTATGTAAAATGAAAGCCCCCCAATAGGAGAGAAAAGAGAGAAGGTTTATATGACCCCCCATCTCCCCCTCGTCCCCCGCTCCAAAAAAAAGTGAGAAGGAAAGAACTCCATGTGAAAAAATGCTTGCTACTTCTATATAAAATGAATGTTCCCCCATAGGAGAGAAAAAAGATTAGGTTTATGTGACCCCCCAAAAGGTGAGAAGGAAAGAACTCCATGTGAAGAAATGCTTACTCCCAAAACTAATAGAAGATAAACATGCAACCTCCAAACAAAATGATGCTTATAGTGTTGGTACATGCTTGAGGTTGGATGTTGAAGACGATCCATGATTGTTAAACAACATTTATCCCCTTGGAAAGAAACAACACCACAAATGTGTTGAAGAAAACTTCTCATTCTTGATAGGAATATGTAGCAAGTAAGATGAATGTCTCTAAATTCTACACATGATCCAAAGACCTATATGATCCAAAGAAAACAGCAAACCGAAAGACTTTAACAAGTTCTTCAATGATAGCTAGAAGCAACAAAAGCAAGCCAAGGAACTTGACCCACATTGAGACCTTAAGGCAAAGACAACAAAATTTCTACGTCATAGGGAGCAAACAAGCAAGGTATTTCTACCAAACCAAGCCCCATCATGGAGTAAAGCCTTGCAATGTCTAGGGTTACTAAACAATAAAGAAAAACACAAGAGAGATTATGCATACTCATGAGTTTGATGCCATGGAGATCCCAAGTGAGCTGGAAAAAACCCTTAATGCATGAACTTAAACAGATTCTAACAGAATAACCAATAAGAGTAAATTGTTCAAACCATGAACAGGCTGTCATATTTAGGCAAATGTAAAGCAAAAGTGGGGATTTTGACTAAGGGATTGCCATATTGTGAAAACACCTTCAAAACAAATTTTCAGGCTTCCTTGGCAGCATAGTAGTTTGCAAAAGATCCATCAGCAATGCAAGCATCAAGTGATTAAATGTTATTTGTTGAGTATTAAGGTTTGTTATCTTATTTGTTTGCTAGGCACAGAGATTAATTTGGCCAGCGTTTAAGCTCCTTATATAAGAACTAAATTTAAATAGATCCTTAGGTCTCCTTTTCAAAATTTGAAAATGTTAAATTGGACAAAGTATGAATTAAATTGTGAGAATAAGTTTCCTAGCAGCATTCTAAGATACTTCAATTTCAATTCGCAAAACTTGCCACATTCTTGTGCTACAACATGCCCATCAACCTAATAAGTTGAGAACTTCTGACAATTCAAAATGTAGCTGCTCCATCTGAAGAATCTCCAAAGCCTCAGAGGTCTCTTCTGTATTCATTTAGTATATTACAAACATAATATGTGATGAAGTTGGGTTCATAAAAATAATCTCGAGTATATCATTATAAATTCACTGTCACATGGTACAGAAAGGTTAAATGAGAAATTCTATATGGATCTGAAACATTGAAATATAAAAGAAAGTTTTCCCACAAAATCATCATATGTGCCTTACGTATGTTGAGCAAATCACTTTGCATCATTGCAGAGCATACAGAAACTAGAAGTTTATTCTGTCCAAGGATAATAATATCATTACCTTGATTCTCCCATCCTATATAGTATACTCTTAATTTCTGACATGCATTTCATGTAGATATTAGATTTCAGTAACCTTAATGAAATATACATAAATCTGCAATCTATTAACAATGGGAGAAAAAAAACTTCAGTGCAGACTGTAATGCACCTTTAGTATTTTCTAGAGCTTGAATGGCCATTCTCTCAAATGAAGCATTCTTCTAATGGTTATTGTTTTGAATCAACAATAGGTAGACAATAACCAACGCTGATAACCTGCCCCTGACAAGAACATAAAGTGCCAGGTATGAAAAACAACATTTTCCGTCAGACCACTCTTCATATGAAGAGGTACAACTATATTGTTGCAAAAGTCAGAAAACTTTAAGCCAATTGTTGTTCAAGCTAGAATGTTAATCATCGCATTTGGTTTCAGTACAGTTCTTGAGCTGCACTATGATAATGGTCATGTTATCACAACCTTCCCCTAAGGATGTAGTTGGAGCAAGACATCTGTCGAGAACCTTCTCACACACTGCTGAGAGATTATTCTCCTGCAAATTATTAAGAAAATTACTAATCAAATCATTGTAACGTCATTTGCAACTAAATACCCAACCACTATGCTAATATTCAGTCACATACAAACAACTTTTTTACAAACCATGCACAACACATAATCTAGCCAACATTTGAATAGCTGACATGAATAGTTAGGGTTAGTGGTGCAGACAAAGCTTATGCTGCAACGCACAGATATGACAGAATGACTCTAGGTCTAATTGGAAGAGAGCATACAGTTATTTAATCAATAACTGTAGGTCTGATTGGAAGAGGTGTAACTATATTGTTGCACAAGTCAGATCTTTAAGCCAATTGCTATTCAAGCAAGAATGTTAATCATCACATTTGGTTTCAGTACAGTTCCTGAGCTGCACTATGATAATGGTCATGTTATCACAGCCTTCCCCTAAGGATATAGTTGGAGCAAGACATCTGTCAAGAACCTTCTCACACACTGCTGAGAGATTATTCTCCTGCAAATTGTTAAGAAAATTACTAATCAAAACATTGTAACATCATTTGCAAGTAAATTCCCACCCTCTATGAACACAGAATCTAACCAACATCTGAAATAGCTGGCATGAATAGTTAGGGTTACTGGTGCAGACAAAGCTCATGTTCCAATACACAAATATGATGGAATGACTCTAAGTCTGATTGGACGAGAGCACAATTATTTTATCATTAAACAGTACTTTTTAAATTTTAACCACTCACTGATTTGATGTGTTCATGTATGAAATCGACAGTTTGTTGACTAGACATGACATCCCTGGCAGAGAAAACACAACAAAATTAGCATCGCAGCTTGGACAGTGTATGCCATTCAAAAAAGTGTGACCACATTATCAGAGTACAAAAGAAAGAAGCTTAAGAAATACAGAAATATATTTGTTTACAGACTAATGCTTTGAAAATGAATTAACAGAGAAGCACTTCCACAAGTAATTACAACCAAGGAATATGGTATCTCAAGAATATTAGTCCTTGAGGCATCTGTAAGGACATTTGTAAAACCCCTCAAACACAAAAATAAGAAAACCTACATATAAAGAAAACATAAATTTTTGAGAGCATGCAATGGTAAAGTTGTTTTACTTATAAAAATTGAAAATAAATTAAATTTACATGCTGTAGTTTTTTATTTTAGTTCATTCAGTTCAAGGGTTGTTAGCTATAAGTATTACTATGGATCATAAATGAGTTATTGGGTTGTTAATTATAGTGTTTCTATGGATTATAAGTGTTCTTAATTATAAGTTCTATATATTATATGGCTTGTTAATTTAGAGTTATACAGACATGCAATTATTGGCTTCACATGCTTTAAATAGTTTAAGTACATGCTTCCGAAACTGAGATGGAACTGAGTTCCTTGCATGCTGTTCAGGGTCTCATGGAGTTATAATGGACTTATATGTTTTCGTCCCAAAGAGAATGTATTGAGCTCAACACCAAAGAGAGATGGCCTTGTATGCTCCACGATAGAAGAATGAAATTTTGGTGTTAGAATAAGTATTTATTTTATCTCTTACTGTCTTTTTAATTGGTTTGCTTGGGTAAACTTCAAAATACAAGTTTTATCATATTGTGCTGAACTAGAAGACCCAGGCTTCTTTTTTTAAATGCCCTCAGAAATTCAGTTTGAATAGATTTATCCAAGAAAAACATGTTGCTTTCTCAATTGAAACTGTGAGTGAAGAAAAATAATGGTCCAGAAAACATGTCATACCAAATCCCATCACATGCCAGGACAACAAACTCATCATCTTCACAAAGTTCCACCTACAATAAAAGACAACACAAAATTACCTCAAGGCATCATTTCTATGCAAGAGCTTTTCAAAGGTGATTCAGAACTAGCACAATCAATTTACACATCAAAGTGGATCTTCTGAATATCCTAACATGATGTTTGTTACAGGGCATGCAGAACACATACAACATTTATGTCTGGACAAGCAGTCAGAATTTGCTTTTCAGGAGGTAGGTCCTTATTCTGCTTCAACTCCATATCTCCTGAAACAATTAGACAACAAACAGGCAGAGGGGAAAATTAAATGCTTGCATCAATGATCATCAACAAAGACATCAAGAAAACACCAACATCACATGCTTCTTGAATAGAATTTCGCAAGAAGCATAAATCAGCTCCCAATAAAACTTTAAAGGTTATGATAAAAGTATTAAGACAAAGTGCACAAGCCTGAATTATACCAATTGCCCTCGCCAAATTCAAACTTCCATTCACACGCCCAGCATGTATGAAGCCTCCCGCTTTAAGAATTCTCTCCTTTTCATTCTCAAGGTCTGGCTTGTGATCCCTTGACAAATTATACGCCTATAATAGGGACAAGGACTAAAGTGCCTCAGCAGAAATTTTTCAGATGAGAAATAAGTATCAGAAATGTATAACCACTGTTAATAAATTAACCAACCATTAGACTTGGAACTCCCTTTATAAACACATAACCATTCCCATGGTTCATTGAACCTAAGGACATTACATGAGAAATTCATTATTCAAAGTACCTGACCCTTCCTCGAAAGGACACAACGGGAATCCCCAGCATTTGCCACAATGAGTTTGTTGTTTTGAATAACTGCAACACATGCGGTGCTTCCAGAGGTTGGTCCAGAAAAATCTTCATGGGATCCCTAATAACAAAAGCAATAGAAGGATTCAATTTGAAAACAGGGATGTCATTTTGCAACAAAGTTAGCAAATCTGTACTCAAAACAGCTACAGACCATCATTAAAGATAAAGATAACCTTTACAGGAACAATACCATTATTGAATTATTTACATATTCTACAAATGAAAGGAAGGCACGTGTAATTTATGACCAAGATCCATATGCTTCATCATATATTTTGAGCTATCTTGAACACGTTCCAGGAAATACAGATGAAAGTAATTAATCAATTGCAATTGAAAGGAAATTTCAGCTAAAAAGGATCTCAAAACTCAAAATTTACAAGACACTGACACCTAAAAGCAAACCCAATTCAAAAAAAAAAAAAATTTACATACAAGTACACTAGATTTAGGCCATCATGACATTGTAACTTCACAGTAGACTGAACACTTAACCCTAACAGACATTATCAAAATGTAATCTATTAACAATCTAAATCACCATAATCTGATTTTGATGCTTGCACTCTTCTTGGTTGAAAATGATTAAACTGAATTGAATGAATGCTCTGATCTGATTTTCATATTTAGACCCCATCACAAAGCATTATTTGAATGCTTTGTGTTTTTATAACATTAAGTTGAGGTTCTATAGGGGGCCTCGCCCGTCAAATTATATCATTTTTATACAATAGTATAGATACCCAAAGTAAGAACTTGGTAGTCATCGTCACCACCTAGCTATACAAAAAAACTCACAAAACCCTACCACCCTGAAGTAAAAAGCCACAAGACAAACCAGCCTGCGCAACAAAACAAGCCATTATGTATTACCACCTACACCAGCTTACTGACAAAAGGAAAAACAACAAGATAAAGCTCCTGCCAACAGTCTCCGAGGAAAACCAGTCCAAAGCAGCCGGATCCTTCCCTGGCATGCGACTGCCAGAAGCAAGCATATCCTCCCCTGCACGCTTAGTTGCTACAGGATGGTCACCTTCCTTCTCTGATTTCATATATTGTTTAAGTCTCCTCTGCACACCTGAACTGCACCCAAGCTCCAAGTATGGCCTCTTCTTCAAACACTCCAAGCTTTAACTGGATAGACAAGGCAAAAAGTTTAAAATTGCTGGAGACTCCCACTTGCCCCTCCTTGTGGATTGCATGCAGCCCATCCACACAAAGTGCTAAGGCCTTACAAATTGCTACCAAGTTTACTTTCTGCTCATGAACCACTTGAATTTCCTTGCACAGGGCCTGAATTTCTTCATCAAGGCTCCTTGCATGAGCCTCTTCTTGCTGCATGCTCTCCCCCTCATCCCAGCTATCCACAATAGACACATTCTGCCAGTGGAAGCACTGTCTAGAAAATCCAATCCAAAACAACTGGGTCTGCAACCAATGCCTTTAGTTTATCCTTGAAATCTGCTACAATGGTGGGAAGTGACCTGAAGATCTCTGTGATTGCAACTCCATCTTAACTCTTTAACAAACTTCAGCATGCCCAGATTGGAAATGGCCAAACAAATATTCAGGCATCTATCTGAGACCACTCTGCCATATAGAGTCTCTTCGCTTTTATCTGTGCTGCTGTGACTTCATATTTCCCATGGCTGTTCCTGGGGGAGCTGACAACTCCAGTAAGCCACCGAATAGAAACACCAAGCTCTTCCTTCTGCTTCCTTGGATTAAACCTTTTGCAAGCATAGAAGTCAGTGAAAATACCAAAGCCTTAACTTGGTGTCCGCACATAAGCTCAGCTTCTGCCATGCATCCTCTACAATAAACTACCTTAGGGAAGAAGTAAGCAAGCTTCAGTACTTCCCTTGTGTGAAGATAAAAACATTCTAAACTTCAAACACAACATGGGGGCAGCTCTGAACACAAGGCACAAAAAATCTAATTGGTGAGATATGATTAAGAAGGGCATTCCAAACTAACAATTGGGAGTAATCGCTCCCATGAGTTTGGGCTCTCACTCACCAAAGGAGTGAAGGAAGCTGGTCTATTACAGCATTAGCAAGAAGAACAGTGCACTTATTACTTTCCTTAGAGCTGATGATTGTTCAGGGCATCACAAAGATGCTGATTTTCAGTTTCGGATTCTTAAAGATGCTATAAAGGAGGTTGGCCAAAAAATGTGGTGCAAGTAGTGACAAATGCAGCCCATGTGTGCAAAGTTGCAAGGAACTTAATTGAGGCAGTTTATAGACATATTTGGCACTCCTTGTGCATGCCATGAATTATGCACTCAAGGACATGGGAAAATATGGTTGGATTATCTACAACCAAAACACTTCACATGCCCTCTTCAAGATCACCTCCAAGAAGGAATTCTTGAAACCTATAGAAACTAGATATGCATCACATTTCCTTCTCTAGGAGAGGATGCTTGAGTTGCAAGAGGCACTGCAACTAATGATTATGACAACAGAATGGAATCAATGGCTTGAGTCCAAGACAGAGCAGGGGAAGAGTGTGAAGGATGTGAAGGATGTGGTGAAGAATGATGTTTTTTGAGGTGATGCAAAATATATTGTCTCTATCATTGCTCCTATCTTTAGAGAGATTAGATATGGAGATGCCAATACACATAGCCTTGGATAGGTGTATGAGTGCATTAATACTATGCTCAACCAAATGAAGGTTATTGTGTGACAGAAGGACCCCACATTGCAATTCTACAACAAACACATGCAACCAAACATTCATCACAGATAGGAGAAGCTCACAATACCTTGCACATGGTTGCCTATGCATTAAACCCAAAGTGGTACATGCAAAGACTTCGCAGAATTACACATATACAAGATGTTGAGGTGAAAGCGGGGTTCACGAAGGCCATTCAAAAGATTTATGATTCTACAAATGACAGCATCATTCATATAAGTGGACAAAATTTGCCACTTTTAGGGGATATTCTGAGGCCAAGATAGATAGGAAGACTATGGCACAGGAGGACCCCATTTTGTGGCGGACCATGCATGGGCCTACTTATTTGACTAGTTCTCTGGCCATTAATTTGTCATCCCTGGTTTCTTGTTCTTCTTCTATTGAGAGGAACTAGTCTACTTCTAGCTTCATCAACAATCCTTTCAAGCACAATGTCAAGGCTTCCTTAAAAAGTGGACTAAAAGTTTAACTGTTCATATTTTGAAGTCTGTGGACAAAACTGACCTGGCCAAACTACCAAACCATAATGATAAGCCCTCTTCTAGAAAAGAAAAATTGTATAATCTAATCCTTGAAAAGAAAGATCAGCCACTAGAGAGGATAATAATAAAAGAGCCAAAAGCCAAGATGGTTTTAGGAATTAACATGCTATTATTGATCTTCTCACCCCAAAAGAGTTCTTACCGAAGATTGTAGAGATAAAAATATAAGTCCTCATCTGTTGTTTTGTTGACTATAAAAACCATTTGACACTGTCCATTGAGCCAATATGGAAAATATTGGAAGAGATTGATATCCGTCTTGAACTTTGTAGTACCATAATTAGGTTCTATGAAAAGGTCAATGCCAAGATAAAATGTAACAGCCAATGGTTGATAGATATCAAATGTAACATTGGGGTTACACAAAGGCAACCGTCTCTCCCACATTTTTCAGGATCCGACAAAACTAAGTTTGGAAGATGAGAGATGGCGTTGGTATTAACATGGCTGGGCTCATTGCTCTACTGATATAATTATTCTTGCAAAAAATCTTGCCAACCTCAAAAATTCACTCAAGGTTGCCTAAAAATTTTGTCAAAATTGAACTCACCATTGATGTTGGCAAGACTAAGGTAATGATAATTAAATCAGAAGGGGGATAGTACAGTGCAATTTAAATTTTAAATATCAACATCGTTACCAGATCCAGATATTATGGACAGACCAGATTTCAGTTCCTGTAGAATTTATACTGATTTTTATTTTTATTTTTTTAATTCTGGATTCCCAAAATATTTTGACCTCCCAAACAAATCAAATTTTTTGAACCTGGTAATTATAATTATCATTAATTAAAGGGTGTAGAATACACAAAGGCAATATGAACAACAATAGCAACTTCAATCATATATTGTGTGTTGAAGTTCAAGACAAAACTTTGACAGAGCCAACAGACCAATTCAGTCTAAAATTTATTTTTTTTCTTCTTTTTTTCTTTTAATTAAAAGTCAATGATGTGTATAAATTCTATTAAAGGGTTGGGCAGAAACGTAAAGAGCAAAGCAGGGGCAGGTTAAAGCAACCATATTCTCCTAAAGCTGTCATTTGAAGACACACAAATATAATATTGAGTCTTACACCTGTCAATCCAGAACTCTCCCAAGACATATTGAGTAGTGGACGAGGACAAATCTGAACAAAAGTTCCCTCAGAGAAAAGAAGCTAACTAATAAATATCTCACAAGGAAAAATAAGAGTTTTAATATCCACCAGCAACCAAATCAATGGGAATTGTAGGTAAATGCCTGTTTCAAACAGAAAGTATATAAAGTAATCCTGCCCTCTGTACAATGAATAATTTAAATAAAATTATAAAAAAACATGAAAAGAGGTGGCATAACTGTAATAGACAGAAAGCAGGTGGGAAACAAATTTAGAATAAAATGACAAACTAATCTGTCAGAAATGATGAGAGATTGTATCCATGCTATGAATATTTTGCCACTTCAATTTTTCCTCAGACATAGAACTGCTACCATGAGTGTTTATGGTGATGCAGACCACAAATATTTAGGCATCTTGCTCAATCTAATGTAGCCAAATATTGATCAAAAACACAATCTCTAACTACCACATCTTAATGTTGTAATTGTCTAAATGATACACGGATAAATTCAGAAATAATTATAGACAAACTTGATTTTGACAAGGCTTGGACAGCTCAAGGATGAATAATCATCCCCGTGCATTCAGCCAAGTTAAAAATCTCGTGCCATCCAAAACATATCAAAGAACTACATAACATGAGATCTACTCATTTAGGCAAGCGCATGGGGAAGCCCTAAACCAGGGGGCCTGTACTTCGAAAGACAAGAAAACTCCATATGTTGTCAAAGAATTCAATTACACCATAAATAGTATCTTGAATTAAAAACAAAAACTATGTCTGAACAACAGAATCTTATGATTGCAGTTTGAAACAGAACCAAATATTATGCCCCATCCTTTGTGGAAGTATATTATGACAAGAGTTCCAAAAGTTGCATTTAGACCAATATATTGTTCTACAAAGATATTCAAAGTTTAGTTATGTTTGTGTTGATCTACTTGATGTATACATATATCATTGCTTCAACTGTTGCAAACTTCAATCATCATGCTCCTTGAATGCAGAGGTTCTTTTTCTAAGAGTTTCTGAAATTCAATATTTATAGCAAAGAACTCTCGACCATTTTTCATATAAAAATCTTTGCCAAGCACTTGAGATATGTTGCAAACATTCAAATCTGGATTGTATTTTATCCATAGGTTCTACTTTTCCATCACCTATTTGGTAATCTCAATGTACTGGAATCAAACAAGTTCAGTCAATGTATTCCCTGAAATTGATAGGGAGCAGCAGCCCAAAGACATCTAGATAGAAATAAGTCATTCTTTTAACACACAAAAAGTAATTTCAGAAGCAAATGCCTCAATGCCAGATCCCAGCAGGAAGAGAACTTCACTGCTATGAGCTGCATCACTGCAACACATAATATGTCACTATGATAATATGCTAGATGATTCGCCACATCAAAAAATCTATCAAATAATCCCTGAAAATTGTCTTTTCAATTTAAAAATTCGAGTGAATTCTTACTGGACGGAGTGGAAATATAGCAATTGACATACTTATATGCTTGAGAAAGGAAAACATCCATTATTACTTCCAGTTGAACAAGCAATGGAGGGTGAGAGATTCTCAAGTGCAATAGGAAAGGTGCTGTCAGACTATCTTGAAAGAAAGGGTCCCTTCCATGCAAAGCTCTTGGGTGCCTATTGCTTCAGCAAGGTTTGGAAATCAAATCAATGCTTAACAATTTTAGTGTGAAAGAGTCATTATGCAGTTCAGGAGGAAGAGAACTCTTCATTGTAGAAGTCTTGTCTTTGAGGACATGTTGATTATCAAGGATGTTAGCAAAAAACTTTGGCATACAACTCACCTGTCCAGCATTGGTTTCATAAGAAGACAAGACATAAGACTAATCTTTATTAGTTGTTGGTTCTCCACCCAGCTTAGGAAAGTTCAGGTACTTAAAAGCAGAAGACTGCTATGCTGGTCAAATTAAGTTTTTTATATTTTCTAGAAAGATATTATATCAATAGAAGATACGCAGTTAACAATAGAAAGTTCTAGGAAGAGAGAACCCTCAAAGAAAAATAATAATAGTACATAAGACAAAATAATGTACTTTGCCACTAACAAATAGCAATACAAATAGCAATAAGGGCGAACAAGAGCCCCAAAAGCATGTGTCAGTGAAGACTGGAAGGAGCACATTGTATATCCTTGCCTGTGTCTGAAATGGAATTATCTGAACCATAATTGATTACTGTGAAAGATTAAAGACATTGAGTCACTGGCTCTATAATGTAATCTAGGATGCATTTCTTCAAGAAGAATAATGGCATCCAATAACTACTTAGACTAACCAATCTAATCAGGTTCTGTCCTTAGTTTGAACTGTTTTATACATTCAAGAATCTCTATAGCAGAATACATATTACTAGTTTTGTCTAATGGACTTGTTACAACTAGGTTCCTTCCTAAGTTTTAAGGGTTTTTATACATTCAAGAATATCTATAGCAGGATACATATTATTAGTTGATGAGATGTATTCACAATTTTCTCTGATTTGTTTAAAAGTCACACAATTAATTACACATTTTCCATTTCTTATTAATTCACAGAAGATATTGTTGGGAAAAAGCCCCTCATTATGTAAGGTGAAGGAACTTGTTGGACACCAAGGCCCTCGAGCCAAGTTCAAGCACAGATTTTGAAATCTTACTAATATTAATTATGCCTTTAGATCATTCTTTCCTTTGAACCATAGATTTTGGGCCATTCAGCCATACATGGCAAAGTTTTCAAGCAATTGAAGGCTTTGAAGCAAAGCAAAAACAACAAAAAGCCTTTGAACACATTTGTTGTTTATTTCCTCACAATTTAACAGCCAATTTCAAGTGTCTCTGTATCTTGTTGTTGTGTGTAGGTATCATGATGCAGCCAAGAAAGAAACCAAATATATCTAAATATATCAAGGCATTAAGTATGCATCTAAATACCCTCAACAAATATACATATTTTTCCAATTCTCATATATCAAATCAAGTTTAGGCACTTGGTTAGTGCCCAACAGGTGTTCAAACCCTAAACATAATTTATATTCATTAAATTATTGCATTGGAAATATTTCAGAGAGCTTGGCAATTTACCTTAGGGTTAAGGCATGTGCCACACATTTTCATCTCCCCAAACACGAGTTGTTATCACCTTTCAAGGCTTTCAAATAGGTTGATGGTTCTCCAAATAGCTAAAATCGTATTTAATAAAGGTAATAGTGTATGTATCATGTACACTGATTTTCCCCAAGTAGACATAATATGCATTCATAGACTAACTCGTGCATAACAAACAACTTATTCCATTGAATACAAAATATTTGAAATGTATGGTACTAAAAGTGTTTGACACAGATTGACCACATAAGCTATTAAATATGCAATTTGGAAAGAATAATTCTACAATATTATTGAAGGGGAGAGAAGTACTTGCTCAGGTGCCCAATCATCTTCATTTACATCAGATCTATTTGCTGCACTTCTTGGAGACCAAATGATCCCATCCAACAAACCACTGATTTTATTTTGCTTGTCTCCTAATATGGCTAACTCTCTCCACCCTCTTTCTCCACACATCATCTCATCCATCCTGTTGACATCATAAACTAAGAAATTGTGATTCGTAAAAGA
>VDFB02353493.1:230326871-230340191 GCA_007258455.2 Sequoia sempervirens | reverse complement strand
CTAATATTGTTTGTATCTACCTTCCCCTAGAGTGTTTAGTGTTTATTTGTTCCAAAAGGTTGGTTAGTGAGTTGTATGCTAGTGGTAGTGTGGTTGGTTGCACTAGATGATAATATTCTCAATTTTAGGTGGTTGCGATAATGTTGCCGAATATTTTGATGGTGTTGGAATATTTTGGGGTGTTGTGTAGTGTTGCTTCATGGTCCACAGGGTGCTTCTGTACCTAGAGAAATGTGATGTTAGTATTAATTTAGGTTTGCTCGACTTGGCATGTTAGCACTAATTGCATAGATGGTTTGTTATTTGTGGAAGCATGGTGTAGCATGTCGGTGTGTATTTGGGTCCTAGTTAAACCTTGGTGTGGTCTACCTTCACTTCTTTCCATCGTGGAAGTGTTCGGTGCCAACTTATTTGGTGGTTGCATGTTTGAGGTGCATACATTTCATTGAAGCTAACTTGGAGAAGGTTTTTGAGGTTGTGGATGATATGTAATCAAGGTTGATTGTTGGAGATATGTGTGGTGTATTGTAGTGTGAAAAGATGCTTATGTGATCAAATGTTGTGTTTTGAATGCGATCTTAAACACCTAAGGCTACTATAAGTAGTGAGAAAAAGGTGTCTACATTTTCAATGTACTTGAAGTTGTTGGAGGCAGTGAGCCGAAGGTTGCAGATGGTGTAGAGTTTTTGTGGTGGATCTTCCTGTTGCTCTAAGGCAGTGAACCTCCTTATAATAGTCTTCTTTTATTCTCTTCTATTTTGGATAGTGAGTCCTTTGGGCAGTGAATCCTTGGCAGTGAGCCATTCTTTTCTTTTGGGCAATGAGCCCTTCGGTAGTAAGCCTTTTGTAACTGGGTTGTTATTCATATATATATGAGTTAATCCTCACTATGTTTTTTCCTTTATTAGGGTTTTCCATGTAAATCTAGTGTTCTATTGTGTATGGTTGTTGATGTGTTGATGTTTCATTATTTACATTCATGTTGATGCATAATAAGGATTTGGAGGTTAATGAGGGTTTGAATGTTTTAATGTACAACTGATTCACCCCCCTCTCAATTGTCATGTGTGTCTAACACCAATAATATGGTTGTCCCATATGCTAGTCCCAAAATCACGTCAACCAAGCATTTCAAGTTCATTTAAATTAACATTGTTAGTAAGCCCTATTTGAGACAATAATCCCCATTGATACATCTTTGTATTATTTGTTGTGTCTATATATTTATTAGTATTTTCATATTTTTCATGGTTGGCATCATGTGGTCAATATGTCATACATGGTATTTTTTTTATCCATGTGCTTCCAATTTTTTATTTCTTCTTTCTTGAGATCTATAGACATGTATATGTCATAAAAATAAATTTGTATAAAAGTAGGTCACTCTAGCATAGAGTTTCAAAATATTTTAGGTCTTCTCAAGAGTTGAATAGAATGAAGAAAATATATTTATAATTAAATTATTTTTCCTCTCTTTTGCTTCCCTCTCGATGAGTAGCATATAAGAATAATTTTGTTGATTCAATGAGTGCTATTATTTTTAGTTATGGTGGTCAATGCATAAAGAATGTAAGTAGTTAGACTATATTTTGGTGTCATTTATAGTTCTTGCAAGATGTAATAATATTTGACTAACATTCAATAATATGTTTAATTACAAATAACTTAATAGATGATTTTTGGAGCATGGTGCATATGTTTCTTGTGCCCCTATATTATGATTTTTAACAATCTCTATAATTAATTTTTAATATGTTATCAAAGCTTGGTCTTTGTATCTTTGATTTTTACATATCATTTTCAATATGTTCATACAACTTCCTAGTTTCATTTCAACTTTAGAGGCATATTAATATATTCGAGAACTGTAAAACCTTGCCCCGCAACCTAGAGGACGATGCAACACTGTGGAAGCACAACTAATTTTTTTCTTAAAAAGAGTAACAATGACAAGTAAAGTAATCTACTCTAAACACATACATCTTCTAGGCCATGCAACACGTCTACATGTGAATTCCAAAACTTACATTTAATTAAACTAACCATAGCATAAGAAATTAACTCATGATAAACAACATCCATCAAAACATTAACTCATTGCATAATAAATCTAACACATAGAAATGTAATGAACATATTTCTACAAATACAACACCATATAACACAATATATACAATTTAGTTCCATAATGAATAGATCATACTAATGTTACAATTACAACACAAGGATCCTCCTTAATTACAAATGAGGAATACAAATACATAGTGTTCCACTGTTACAATGAATATAAGAGAAGTAAAAATGCAGAGAAACACATGAGCTCCTTGAACTAGAAGATCTCGCCATCACAAACAGGAAGAGAAAGCCCAACAGTGTAAGGTGCACGATCCACTCAGTCGTGTGGTACCCGTAGGACCAACCCCCGTGTTAGGAGATAGTAAAAGGTAACCAAGACAAACCTACTACCTTTAGACACAGGCAACACACAAAACAACACTATACTAATAAACACAAAACATAAGGTTACATTGCTTCCAGAATCATTGAATTAAGAACAACCAGCGTACCAATACAAATGAACTCTACTGTCATAGGAGGAGTGTCATCACAAAGGTTGCATTGGTTATCCTAAGGAGATCTTCCTAGGTCTCGGCCCCCATCCTAGGTTATCCTAGTAACCTCTCACGAACTCCAGCCCCACATGTACACCAGTGTAGAATCGATTATCTTTCGAGAAGACAAGATAATGACCTTACCATTCCAGGCCTTCCCAACTCATCTCAAGTCTAACACAATATACTTATTCCACAACCCAAGGGTAGACAGTGCACTAAAAATGATAACAAATAACCACCACACCTTAAGAGGTAACACATCCCTACGAATGTCAAATACTAAATCCCAAAAATGCGCACTACCCAAGGAAATCTCAAAGGGTAAACTTAAAGATACAACAACCCTTTCATAATTTACAATCTTTGGAAGGCTTACATTTTCTCAACAACAAATATCCCCCCAATTCACAATTACAGAAAAATATGTAATTAAAATAAACAACTCATGTAATTAAAATCACTACCATTCAGATTTCCTAAATCCAATAGATCAATATCTCATATTTAAAATACATTGTTTAAGCATAATTCTAATTAATAAATCAACAACAAAATAAAACTAAACATTTACTATCAGTTTCACATCTACTCATAATAATTAGCTCATTCCTACAATTAAAATAATCAAACATTTAAAGTTAACAAATCGTGCTTGCATGCACTTATGATAATAACAACAGTTAAATAAATATATTTAATATGTATATATATAATTAAATTAATTATATATACATATAAATATATATTATTCAATTTATAAAATCAGTTATACTTTTCCCAGGTTCATTTAAAAGTGATTGCTTAGCAGATTAACCATTTTAAGTAAATGTATTTAAAATTTATTTATTTATTTATTTAAAAATAAATGCAATTTCCAAAATGTATATATATATAATATATGCATATTATATAATATATGCATATATATAAAATACATATTATAAATAGTATATATATATATATATTTATGTATATTTAGAAACAAATATAGTAAATGTTGTATCCACGATTGCTTCATAGAACAGAGGCAAATTCAAGGCCATGTAAATGGTTGTGGTTGCTTCACCGCATTAACCACAAAGGGGTCGTTAGTGCTTGTGAGAAGGTGGCGGGGCACCATTCAGCTTCTTTATGGGGTTGTGGAGGTAAACCCCAACCTCTATAACATTATATATATATATATATATATATATATATATATATATATATATATATATATATATATATAAACTCTATTTTTCCGTATGACGATTTCCTTCTTATGTTCACAAAATAATAATAAATCTCTTTAGGCATTTCACATATGTATAATTAAATCTTTATGTATATAGATAAATATATACATGGGTATATATATTTGTATATGTATGTATATATGTTAAAATATATATAGGTACACTGTATATATAAATATATATAAATTTATCAATGAATACTACAGTTGAACAAATTTTCACAATTCTTTTCTATAAAATATCAGATTATCAATTTTCCGCGAAGAATTTTTCTGGAGGAATATTTCTAATTTTCACAGAAGAAGTTTTCTACAATTTTCGATTAAATTTCAATAGAGATTCTACAATCTACAATTTACTATAATTTCCTTCAAGGTAAATCCATTTCCAAAATTCAATTTTAATAGAGGATCTACAATATATTCTACAGAGGCTGTAAACATTCACGACAATCTTTTAAAACAAAAAACTTCTACAATAAAAGAAATCCTCTTCTAAACTTTTCCAATTTGCAATACAATAATAATTTAACTATCTCTTTCAAATTAAAATTAACAAAGCAAATAAAGAACCTGTTCCAAAGATCTGTCGATTCAAAGTTTGATGTCAAGCTTCCCTTTAATCTTCATTGCCAAAGCTTCCTCCAGAAGAATTGCCACTTCCCAGAGAACAAAAAATAATCAAGAACCAAGAATACAACAAAACTAGATTCCTAAAATTATTAGAGAGCCTCTAAGATTAACAATTTCCTCAAACCTCAAAACAATTCTACCATTTCCAAATCCTCTCTTTTTTTTCCCATGAAAACAACTTCCTTTCTTTTTCCAAAATTTTCAATCAATCTCTTCGGAAATCAATTTTAAAATAATTAGAAAACAAAACCTTCTAACTTCCAGTTAACACAACAAATATATCTTTTCTTCAGCAACCAAGATATTTCCAAGATCTTTTCCCAATAACATGCATTTGAAATTAAAATAATTTATTTATTTCAAATCACATTTAAATAAATTATTTATTTTAATTCACATTTAATCTAATAACTAAAATTACTTTATAACATAAATTAAATTAATTAATTTATCTATTATAAAGTCTCCACATCAATAATACAAATTAATTAAATACTTAATCATAACATATAATTTAATCCTCACAATTAAACTTTGCACGATAAATAAAATAACAAGACAAACGTGGATAAAGAATACGACCAATACATGGACTGATGACACACTATACTAGGGTAAAAAGTTGACTAGGTTAACCCGTTACTATCTCCAATCAACATTACTGTTGGGTAGTGGACACGCTCAAACCTGTGAAACCAGGTGAAGCGTTGTCTGTACCTGCAAACCTACAAACAAAGCAAATGTCGTACATGTATCCAAATAATAAATCATACACACCGTGAAGAGAGAATCGCGAAAATCACAGGGCACTCGCAAGCGAGTGATGCAATACTGTTCTCTTCACCAATACAATGTCACATCAACTGACGAGATAAAATATCAATTAAGCATACATAGCAATATCATCTCAACTAAGCATCTATGCAAACATAAAGCATGTCAAACATAATCACCATGCATATAATGTATCATCACATCAATATAGTCTATCATCGCTCACTGTCAATGATAGAATAACAATAACATAAAATATGGTCTAACAAAGTATCGAAGTATCAAGAAAACATAACAAATCGGAGAGGGTGTTACAAGAACAAAAGTTCTTGAGATGATAGGTTGACAATATATTTTAGCTCTCCATATTAAAAGCATCTTACAGTTGTGGATTTTTAACATATCATTGTTTCATGTTGGTTCATAAAAAGGTTTTCCAACATCATTGTATGATAAATTAGAGTTCATTTGTTCATTCTACTTTGTGTTGGCATTCTACATTTAGGTCCTTCTTATGTAGACATATTCATTCACTACATTTGGTGTGTTGTTAGACATTATTAATTAATTCTTCATAAACATTAGAGGATTGTTAGATAATATCTCATATGTGTTTAACAAGCATGGATCATCTAATGGAGAGTGATGTATTGTATTATTCTTTTCAAATAAAGTATGAGGGTTCCAAGTAATGACATATTGGTCAAATAACTTTCTTGCAATTTCTAGGCCCCTGCATTACTTTCCCAATCACATGCATCCATATTTAGTGTATTTTATAGCCAAAGGAATCCATGTACATTTGTAGAGCCTCGATGTTTCCATCCATACCTATACCAATATTATTTACCATAAATTAGTTTATCTATGGTCCATCAACCTCCTCATGAAATATTGTGAATTTATGATATAGATATAGGAATGTGATGTGTGGATCTTTAATTAATGTTTGTTGTAATCTTATGTTCTCTTGGTTCAAAATATTTGGTGCCAATCAGGTCATTTTATATTTTTGGCACTTAACATGAATAATAAAGTTGATGATTTTATTTGGTTGATCATATTTATTTTATGAGGACACTTATTCCAATATGATCTCATCCCTTGTAAAGAAGAGACAAGCATTAGTTTCTTATCCAATTGATGGTTTGGTAGATTTTGTAAGTGGATGAAAAGGTTTTAAATTGTGGTTGATATATTGTCTTCCACATTTTTCTTAATAAACACAAAGGAAAGTGCTTTGGTTACATTAATGGTGCATCATAAGATTTAACAAAAAATATATAAATCTCAAATGCCCCCAAAATATATTATTATGAAAACATATTAAGTGTGAGGCATATTTAAACATTTGGACTTCCCTAATTTAGGTTTGCATTTGTAGTGTGTTTCCATTTGGAAAGAGATTGGGAAATGCTATGTCAAAAATGCCCTCAACATTATATCCATTTATTAGGGATAAACCAAGTTGGGGCCATTGAACAATGTTATAATTCTTATCTTCAATTTATAATGCTTTTTTAATCATTTATAACTTGTAATGTCTATTCGGTAGTCTCAACATATGAATGATGTCAATTATTCTAATTCAAGATCAATATGATACTGATTAGTGTTACCTTTAATATTTGATACCATTACTTCTTTATTTTCAATTTTAATCTAGTGTGAACCATGTATAAAATGTATGTACTTATATTAGGGAGTGGCTATAAGCATTTGTCATTGATTTCAACATTATCATAGTATGATTAGTATTTGATATTGTATTATAATGATTCCCTAACACAATTTCTACTCACATATCAATCATAATACTTCCCACATGGATGAAATATTCTCACTAGTAAGACATTTAAGTCCCTAATTATGTGTGGAAGAGCTTTTTTATTTTGTTTTTATACCTTGGGAGAAGCTAATTGTGTGGAACATTATATTTGTATTTTCCTCCATGAGTGTGGGCTGCCTACAATATAAATTTGTATTTGTACTATTATCATATCTTATACTTGAGAGAGATTGTGCAATAAAATTGGCTATTTGCCAAGGTTTGTATTGTTAGAAGTGGAGAATTGAAGTATGGTGTCCTCATTAAAGCATTACTATGAATAAGATTGTTATTTGATGATTGAACATGCATATTGGGGTATCATTCTTTACATACATTGCATGTCTATAAATTTTGAAGGTCATCGATCGAGAACAATTGCTCGAGAGAGAAGGAGGGGAGAGTATTATAATATAACATCACCAGGAATTGGATTCTTTCCCGATTAGAACTCCCTTCCGAGAAATGTGGCCATCCTTCACCCCCTCTATCATAGCTTCTTCGGGACCTAACTATGAACCTTCCGACTAGTTGGACTAATTGAGCGAGAAACGAGGGACCTAACTACTTCTAACCTTCCGACAGGACCGGCGTGCTTCCATCAATTTATTAATGAGGGGCTGGGAGGGAGCTTCGAGAAGAGTATGTTAACTTCTTTCTCTCCGGGCATGGGGTGATGGTCAGTTAGGCCTTCCGACAAGATAGAAACTAATTTGGATGGATGGAAGGAAAGCAAGCTGGGAGGGAGTATGTTAACTTCTTTCTCTCCGGGCACCTTCCGGTTGCTTATAGTTAGAAACTACTTCCGGTTGTCATGTTACGTATATAGTCAACACCAGATTATCTACGTCCGTAGGGCGGATATAGAAGTTAGGCTAGCCACCGCTCCCTTCCTTCCAACCGGGGGTGTAGGCTCTTACCGATGAACCCATCCTCACCCGGGAGTGCTCCATCCCCCACCTCCGGTCTCAACTAGGATTCTTGCCTGGGGGTGAAGGAGGGCACCCACGTTTCTCATCCGTGGGGTCCGAAAGAAAGAACTTGCCATCTCACGGACAAAGAGTGGGTGAAGGAGTAGACTAGTTCATTACCTCGACGAGGGCCAACGATTAAACGAGGGAGGCCTGGGTGAACCCCACCCCTTGCCAACAATGCTTCGGCTAGAAGAGGGAGGGCCAACAATGCCAGTAACAATCCAACAATGCCAGTAACACTATGCCCGGATGAAGGTCGTTTGGTTTGAAGGCCGATATAACGTATGTAAGGATAGCATTATGGAGTTGGAACCCGCAACAGCTCCCATCGAGCCCATAGCCCCTAAAATTTTATGGGAGGGCTGAACCCTCCCATCGACCGGCCCTACAATTCTATGGGCAGCTACTTAGTAAGGTTACTCCATCGGGGGTCCCTCCCTTTACACCCCCGGGTAGTCAACGAGTTGAGGATGGTAACAGTAGAAAACGCTAACATTCTTTGGCCCGGTTGAACGAACTGCTGATTGAACCTTGGGTAACCGGATAGAAACTTCCTTTCAACCATCCATCCTGAGCGGGGGTAGATCCATCCTGAGCGGGGGTAGGGGTAACATCATGGCAACATCCCGGGTAGCTAACGAGGGAGGGCATCGGCCATCAATAACAAGGATGCTCGAGAACGACAAATAGATTCTTCGGAGCCTAACAAGGATGCTCAGTGGGGTCCGGTTGCCCTTCCTTATTTTAGTTGATAGCTTTCTAGTTTAAATAATAGACTTCCTTCCGGCCAATCAATTTGTTCTTGATGCTGGTAGAGATGTTGTCATGAAGTTAATGGACTAGTCAACATACTTATTGGAATTTTATTTTTTGCATCATGTTTGTTTTGAAGTCCAATCCATTAGGTTGGTAGTTATTGGCTATGTAGATTTACAAGTTCAATATGAGAGGGTTGGTTATTAGATTCTTCTAGGGTGGAGTTCATCATTATTAATTCGAATGTATGTTTGTATTAATATATATATAGCTAAAATTACATATTGATCTCTTTGTGCTTTCCATTTGGCCTCTAGATCTTGGGTATCTCCATAGCCAACTCTAACATGGTATCAGAGCGAGTTGGGTGCCATTGGATAGTATTTTTGGAGAGATCTTGGTAAATCTTGAAAGGTTGTGTATGCTCTTCTCTTGCATTGTATGATGATTTAGAGAATAAAAAACTTGATAGAATACCAAATTTTAGGGGGGATCCTCTTTTTGACTTTATATTGTAAGCACATTTTGGGAGCTTGTTGCATCAGATTTGAGCTCACCATTGAATTCAAAGTGCCCGAGAAAGTCAAATCCGCCTTTTGTTTCATCCTAATTGAACATTGGAGGCCAAATCTACAAGGGTTTGAAGATTAAAGGTGGTTGCTAGATTTGAAAGGTGGCTACAATTTTGGATCATTTTGGGTCAAATACAACCCTTCCATCACGTCTAGAAGGCCCAAAAACCCTAAGATTGATTGTCAATTTGTCAAAATATGAGCACTTCATTCGGGGCTTGAGGAAAAAATTTCTCCTATTCGGTTGTACGATCAACATTATTGTAGTCATAGGGTATGGTTGCAAAAATATATTTTAATATTCAACCTTATTTTTAATTCTTTTTTTATAAAAAAATATATTGTAAGGTCTATTAGCCTTTTCAAAAAAAATTATTAATTAAAAAAATTAGTCTGTAGGGTACCCCGTACCCTTAGCGGCCTCCTGTGATGCCACGTGGCACATGCAAAGGCCCTACCACTCGTGGCTCGCCAATCTCGGTGGAAACAAATAAAAACAAGTGGCAATTAAAAATTTGATAGGACTTTTAAAAAAACCAGCGCAGAATATTTGATTGCCAAGATTCCGTCGGTAAAAGATTCGTCGATGAGAGTAGAATATTTCGGCAACTTGCGACATATATTAGTTAGAAAAATATTCACATAGAATATTTTGACAATGGTTCACCTACGACGAATTTGAAACCATCAATTTTAAGATCTGGGTTTAGAGAATATTTGCCTAGCATATTCTTTTTTGATGGCCAGGAAAACGTCAAATTTATCCCTATAGATTGTTGACGTCATTTTCATAGGCGTTGTTGAGTTGTTCATGTTTTGGGAACTTCTAGGGCTCTGTTAATGCTCCTACAGTAACATTTTTGGGTGATCTTTCTTTGAAAGTGCATAATTTTTCGTGTACTTTCCAGTGGTATGATCCAATTGATCTCATTCTATGTAAAAATTTACTTTGAGCTTGTGGCCAAATTTGGCATTTGTAAGCACTAAGATCAAGTCTAGTTTGTTGTTTTTGGCATCTAACATCTATAAATTTGCACTATGTATAAAGTGCCAAATCATATATTGTTGGGGGGTTTCTTGGTTGCATTATTTGGGGGGTCTCTTGGTGCATTATTTTTATCTATTTGCTTGTGCTCTTCTTTTCCATTGATCATTCTAAGGTTCCTTTTCTCACATCATATAATTATTCAATATGGCATCAAAATGCATGGATTATTCTAATGACTGAATATCACTGCCCATGTGTTGAAACTAAGGTACCTGAACCTATAGATGTAGATAAAAAGATAAAATGGATGATTAAACATACCAAAGCTCTTGGATGTCTTCGTAAACTAGTTTCTCAAGATTTATTGTTCCAAATTGAATCATGTAAGAATTCTCATGAAGCTTGGAACAAATTAAAAACTTTGTATGGTACTACAGATGAAGTAAGAGGCTATCAAATTGACAATGAATTGATGAGCCTTGATCCTAAGAACTTTGACAACATCTAGGACTACATCACTAAGGTTAATGATCTAAGAGAGCAATGTAAAGCATGTGGAATTGATAAGGACATTCAGTTGGTCTATAATACATTGAACAAACTTGATCCTGATTATGCTTCTTTTGTTTCTAGCTTTCATACTCATAGGTTGACTATGGGGTCTACATATACTACACCTTCATTTGCATCATTTTCTAAGATGTTAATACATGAGCAACAAAAGCTTATCTCTATGGGTCTCATCAAGTCATCTAAATGTTAAGCATTGTTGGCTAGTTAGGTGAAAGAATCAGATAAGAAAGCAAAGAAAGCAAAGAATAATCCACATTCAGATCAAGAAAGGAATAAATTCTCTTCCATAGAGAAATCATCTAAGAAGGAGAAGCCAACTTGTTCATATTGCAAGAAGCTTGGACATGATGAACATTCTTGTTATAAGAAGGATATTGATGAATTGAAAGATCTTCTCAAAAAGAATCACATTGATTTGCCTTCTAGAATGACCAAGTCATCTACTTCAAAAAAAAAAGTCTAATAAGGACAAAGGTCATGCTACTACATCAAGTAATAAAGGGAAAGCTCTTTGTGCTTTTTTAGGTCATGTATCAGTGAGATGGCTTCTAGATTCAGAAGCATCTCATCATATGGCATCTTCATAGTCTATATTCTCTCCTTTTGAGCCTTATACAATGTCTCCTATTTTGATGGGAAACAATACATACACAAGTGTAATTGGGAAGGGGTCTATTGATATTGGGGAGGGCATTTTCAATGATGTTTTGTGTGTACCTCATTTGTCAAACAATCTTCTTTCCATATATCAGATTACACATGGTGGAGATGGGAAGACTATGGAATTCACTCCTGATTCAGTTATCATTAGAGTCTTGGAGAGTAGAGATATTCTTGCTATTGGGATGGTTGATGATTCATCTCAGTTGTACACCTTTGCAAATTTTGCTATTGATGGCGACATTGTTCCTTTGGTTGTTGATCACACTTCTAGTGTAATCATGATTTTGAGGAGACTTTTGGCTACTTGAACTTGGGGGTTCTCACATCGAATCCCATTCTTGAGCCTTGTATTTCATCTCCTCCATCTATTGTTGTATGATGCTTGCATTGCTATAGATATGGCTTCTTGTGATTCAGTGCAGTAGAATCTACATTGTCTTCCAAATACATCTACTTGGGATGCATACTTGACAGACATTGGTGGATTGTTTGTTGAGTCTCACATTTTAGATTTGGGAGACACCATTATGTAAGTGTTTTCCTACAACAAAATCATGAGTTTAGTCCTCACAAGGCCACCATTGTCTGGTTTTTAATCATTGTATTTATTTTTTGTAACCCTTACATCTCAATGAATATATATCTAAAATCTTACTCTCCAAACTTGCAATTAAAAGGAAAATATATCAACATAGCAAATGCTAAGCAACATTAGAAGAGAGACAAAACAAACAACTTGCAAATTAAAACAAGTGCCATGCAAGAACTCAACAAACCAAGAAACAATGATAAACTTAGATCTATAAAAAAAGATTAGGAAACTAAAAGGGAACGAGAAAAATATAAATAATGATCTACAATTCATGCCCATGAGGAGGGAGATTTCTTTTCTTCCATTCTATTCGTTTCTCTCTCAAACTCTTGGAAAAAAATAGAGTATGAGAAAATAATATGATGTTATAAAAGAGATTAGGTTTTCATTTAATTTTCCCTAGTGTTAGGGCTAATGCAATGATCAAGAAATTATTTAAATTTCTCAAATGCAACTAATTGTCTTAAATTAAAATTAATTAATCTCTCTTAGTCTGGTGAGAAAATTAGGATGAAAAATTTGATTTCTTTGGGTAAGCAATATAGACTTTGTTAGAATTTTGGCAAAAGAGCAACTAGGACCCACTTTAGGTGGTGTGATAAATTAACCATAGAGAACTATTAGCAACAATTTAATATATTACTATAAAGATTAAGACACTACTAATTTTAACCATAAGGAACTACTAAAAATATCAAATTTATAATTATAAAGTAATTATGAAGTTAAAATGTATTAAGAAAAGTAAAGATAATTTTCATATCTAATAGAATATAAAATCTATAAAATATAAATTAAATGTATTACTATCTATTAGTTGTACATATATATTGATGCCTAAATTTGAGGTCTAGGAGGTCAACTCTTAAAAGAAAGTAAACTACATGGGTGAGATCTAATGACAATCTTTCAGACCTAATTGTTTAAGTAATCTAAATAATTATGTTCACCTAAGTGAAATGACATTTAAATTATATTTTTCTATTGTTGCAAATGAATATTCAAGATAATCTTTTATATTAGTTTATAAATTAAATAATAATATATAAAAACCACAAAATTTAGGGTGCCTTATATAAATTCAATAAAAAATAATCTAGATAATTTGTATTGTTATA
>VDFB02353493.1:230282412-230326771 GCA_007258455.2 Sequoia sempervirens | reverse complement strand
TAAATCAACAAGTAGCAAATATCATGAGAAGAATTCATCATGAATATTTGAAGATAAGCAACATGTATTAAGAAGTAGAATACAAAGATAAAACTGTTTAGATCAACTTAGTAATTTTGAATAAGAAGAAAGACAAGAATGTAATCATCAAGCAACTCAATGGTATAGTTATCATTGATAACTAATATTGATGATAATTCTAAAGAGGAAAATTTAAGATTGATAGATTGTGTACTTGAAATGCAAGATAATGCACCTTGACATGAAATAAATGTACTTGTTGGAAACAATGTTTAAAATATACCTAATCCCAATGGCATGTTGGACAAATATTTAAATACTTCCAAATACTTTTTCAACGTGGTGTACACAAATAACTTTGTTTCAACAAGTATGTGTTAGATTTGTCAAGAATATTACCTTGGAATAAAAGTTTCTCACAAACCCAAAGGTCCTACATGCACTAGATGTTGACAAGAGAAAGGTAATAATTAATTTTTAATATAAAACTATGTGGATCATGGGCTATAACCACTAGAACTTGCAAATTTGATAAAAGTAGAGGAAATATTGATAACACATGTGTCAACCCGATTTTACAAGTGACACATGCAATTGAAGGCCAATATAAATATAAAGAACACATAATAAGTTTTCCATAATATGTAAAATATGTTTATAAGGTTCTACCACATTAAATAAATGATTTTTTAATCATTATTATTTGAAGAAGGGATCAACATGATATAAATACAATGTTAGAGGGAATACAAAGAGAGTATATAAGGCACCAAAATACAAAATCAAATATGACAAGTTTATTCAAATGTTGAGATCAATGAAAATACCCTAAGTGAACTTCCATCAAATGTTGATGATAATATCTTCAACCAAATAAAATCTATTCATGTGGAGTTTGATTCTCATACAAAAAAATTGTATTTTAGATCCATTGATAGAGATGGATGAAGGAAATATCATTGATCACACAATATCAATGGGCTCAAAACCACCTCATGCCCCAAGAGAGATGGAATTAATTCATGCATGTGTGAAAAGCCCTAATGTAGATCTAAGATCATTGATTGATTAGACATGAATTAGATTCTCCTATCAATGAGTATGAAATACTAGGTTTAGTTGATATGAAATTTTCAATATTGCTTCCCAATAGTAGATGTAATTGGATAGAAACATGAATGAGACACATACATCTACATGAATTTATTATTTATATATTTTTGATTCAAGGATTTTCATTTTAGTCAAAACCCATGATTTAAAATCATATGCATGATGAAATGATCATGAGACAATGTGCACAAAATTTATCTGCAACACTTGTAAACAAAAGTCTTCAAGATATGTCAAACACCATTAATGAGTTGCATGAACATACATAAAATGTCTCACTCTCATTTAATTGAATATTTGATGTGGTTTAGAACCACCTTAAGGGGTACAAAGTGATATTGGGTTAAATATCATGGTGAATCAGTTGATATGCTTCATCAAATTGGATTGCTCACAATATTCTTCACTTTGAGTTCAACAAGTATTTATTGGCATGATCTACATACAATTATATTGGGAACATCAACAAAAAATGCATGAGAAGCATAAAATTGGAAAAAAAAATGTTATTGCTTATCCTCATATAGTGGCACACTATATGTACTTGTACAACACAATTTTTTGAAAAGAGATAGTACAAAAAAGAATGAAAGCCAATGATTACTAGTCTAGATATGAATGCCAACATAGAGGCTCACCACATGTGCATGGATTCATATGGTTATATGGAGAACCAATATAGACAACTTTAATTTGACAGATGATTAGGAACCAAATTGTAGAGAAACACTTCCATTCTATTGTTCACACATGAAATCCTTAAGAAGATCCACATCAATAAAATATAAAAGTATGTTATTGATCCTTCCTAAATGATTATTTTAAATAATATTTTTATGTTTCAATATAACTAATAGATTCTTATCTTTTTCAATTATAGGCATTACAAAATTTCACACAACATTCTAGTATTCAAAATACATTCTACAATTTACATAGGTGGATATGAAACATAACTACAAAAAACTTCTCAATTTTATAAAACAACACATAATGTGTAGAGAAGGTGCTTGCCTACATAAGAAGAAATGAAGAATGGTTGGTAGGTAAGATGTTTAAACATTCAAATAATTTTATACAAATGTAATGTAATGTGTGCGCAAATAACTAAAAAATGAGTTATTATTACTTACAAATATAATGCTCATTGGCCATTGAACCTTTATGGATCAAAATTATATCAAGAATCAAAGAAATATGATAAAAATCTTGAGCCAACAATTAATGATGATAGAGTAAATATGCACAACTGTTACATACATCAATCATGGAGAGAAAGTGTAGATTGACATTTTATTCTTTGTAATCACATGCATTACCAAGTATGCAACCAAAGTAAAGAAGAGTTCAAAAACCTATTGAATCAAATGTTGACGCACCTTGCAAACATTGAGAACCCTAATGGATTATTTGTAAGAGCATAAAATATACTTCTAACATAAATAATTATAGAATGAGACATTGGAGCTCACAAGAAACTTGCCACATATTGTTGGAACTTCCACTAACATAAACCAACAAAAAATTATCAATCTAAATATTTCATGTGAGATATTCAAACTTGTAAAAATTATATAGATGGCCATGAAGAACATACAAAATATTTCATTGATAGATGTAAAAGTATACTTTTTTTCATGGAAAGTGTTTCACTTATATTGGCACAAATAAATCATGGACATATAGTCCTAGGAAAAATTAGATTAAAATGACAACCAAGGAGTATAGTAGCTATTGTAAGGGTAATCCTAAGATTTGTGTCCATCCCCACACACGAATAAAAGAAATGGGTTGTTTTTTGTTAGTCCAAGGTATTAATTAATAAGTCATTTCCTGATACAAAAAGAGATGTTGAACTTGATAATAATGCAATAAAAGTAAATAGACACTATTTCAATTATAATCCTTGGCATGTCAAATGAACAAATATCACAAAAGATATTGAAAATAATAATGATTCTCAAATTGGAGATAATCAACCTATTAAAAAAATATAACTAAACATGAATGGGAAATCATGTCTAAGCTACAACTTGTCTAAATTATGGAAGTTACTCAAATAAATCATATATTAGGAAGAAGATATATTGATAGACAAGCACCATGGTCTATGAAATATCAAAAAAAAAAACATAAATAAAGTTATGGTTTTTTTTATAGACGATGATATAGATACAAGTAACACAACCTTGATTGCTAAATAAAAAAATTTGATATAATTATGACACATTATTGTGAAGGTCAAAATATAGTGTCATTATCCATGATAATTCAAAGAACACCAGAAATAAGAAAATCATATCTAAAAGGTGACATCTTTCAACCTCTTGAAGATGTAGCATTCCTAGAGCGTTCTCCACTTTTATTATTTGCACCAACTCAAGTTGCAATATTTAATATTAGAGCCTCAACAATCCATTCACAACTCTACATAATATTCAATATTTTGTTCAATTAGAAGGAGCAAGACTTACAAGTTTCCAAAAAGAGATTCACCACATAAAATACATATTGATTGATGAAAAGAGCTTCATCAAACAAATTTTGCTACAAAATATAGACTATATGCTTTGTTAAGAATTTCCTAAAAATATAAACACGTGTTTTGGAGATATATCTATCATTTTAGTTGAAGATAGGAAAATATTTTCTATTTTAATACACATACTTTATTACTATAAAGTTTGTCTATTTTCATACTCATCATAATTTTTCAAATATTTTGTAGGTACATCTACAATTCTAGTTAGAGATTTGGTAGAGTTGCTTCTTATCAATGATAGACCACCATATGATAGTACCTGGCGTGCTAAACTACTAGGGGAAGAATTCAAATTAGTTTTTACTTTGGATAATATATTTATACAAGGAAGAGAAACCAATCGCCAATAAAGATTTCATTAACCTCTCATAAATCTAAGAGATGCAAATCAGACTATTGATGATTGCTTGTTACCAATGACAAGAGAATATTTGCATAAACACATAAACTAATGAGGAATTCAATAACAATATTCATTTGTTTGTCATAAACGATAATGTGCATAGTCATAAGAGAAGAAAATTGTTTTCATTGAAATGACCTATTACACGTAGCATTGCAACAAAATTAGATAGTGTTAAAGCACCAAAATGAGGTATGATGAACTTGATGCAAAGTTATTAATTAATAAAGATGCAAATGTCATATTAACTTCCAATCTTTAAGTAGAAGTAGGTCTTGTAAATGGACCTCTAGGGTATATTCAAATTATAATACACAAACTTGCAAGTGCACCACTACGCCGACATATGTTATGGTTGAGTTTGAAGTTACTCAAGAATATCATTTGAAAATCAAACTCTACATATAATTCCAATTACAACGATACAAATGGGTCACCCAATCTAAATACCCTTAAACTGACTTGGGCATTAGCAATACACAAATCACAAGGCTTGACTAAATGCCACTATTGACATATGACAAAAAGAAAGAACATGGTTGACATTTGTTGCTATATATCTTGTCTGAAGTTGTTGCCAGGACTAAGAATAATTCCACCATTTATACACGACTGCTATGAAAAGATGAAAAAGGGAAAACAACAAGTGCCAATCAAAAAGCTAGAGAATAGAGACTCAAATTCTTAGAAGATAAATGATGTGATATACTTCTTATAAATCTATTTCAATGACTATGAAATGATGCATTGTGTATGCCATATTTTCATTAATTTTTTTTTTATTATTATTTCTAATTATTTCTTTCTAAAGTTATTGCATAATTATCTTATCTAAATCAAACCGAATTGATTAAATCATTAAAATAATGTTGCTCACAATGCTACTTGCATAGCTATCTTAGATAAAGATAAATCTATGTGTTTAGGACGTTGACAGATATCCTTCTCCAACGCTTATTTTCTTAAAAAAAATTGATATGAAAGTAAATTGACACCTTGAAAAGATATCTCTTAATATCTTTTATATAAATTTATCTAAGATAAACTACTTATTTTTTTCCAAATATTTACTTATTCATAAATTTAAAAAATAAACCCTTAATCAACATCAATAAAATTTTAGGCGGATGTAATTTGACTTAAAAGATGACCAGTAAAAAGGTACTTAAAATTAATATAGATATAAACGCATGGAAAAAAAAAAATGACCGCTAAAATAGTCAAAGTATCGGGCTCATCTAGGAAAATCCCCCATAATATAATACCTATCTTATAATTTGAAATTTTTATAAAGTGCTGAGGGAATATATTTATCGTAAAGTGTGTCCTTACACAGGGGGCACCCGTTCTGTAACTTTAAGCTTTCCGTGATGAAAGATTAATTATAATTTGAAAAAGTGTCGAGTCCGTTACAGAAAGAGAGGAAAACAGCGCATAAAGGAAAGGAAGAGGAAGATCACAGAAAACCTTTGGAATATTCTTTTCAACTTTGTTCTCCAACTTTTTTGGGCCCCGGCTAAGGATAAGGAGAAATAACAGTGATGTATTGTTGGGGTCTCCGCCGAATTTGTCTTTTTCCTCATTTTATTGGACTTTGGGAAAGGAGAAGAAAAGGGAGAGTACAGGTGTCGAAAAGAAATTGTTTTCCATGTTAGGTATTTCGTATAAAAGGAAGCACATCAAATAGATGGTAATGTGATGATACATCACTAAGTATATAGTTTGAAACTTAAGGACACCTTGCATGTTTGAATGTGAAAGTTAAACCATAAGAATTTATGTGATATTTTATTCATGTCAACTTTATTGGATCAAATTATGGCTTAAGAGGTTGTGGATTAAGGTAATTATGGCTCTAAGTTTTTTTTTTCAATATTTCAATCACAAGCATAAATAGGAATCAATAAAGCATTCTTCACTCATTTCATGTTGATCTTTATTAGTGTTTTCATTAAGTCATAATAGATGTTTCAAAGATATTATTGGTGATTATGTGTCTTTAAAGATATATCAAGATTGTAGTTATCGTCTTGAGAAGTTTTGAAGATAGTTTTGGTTTCTATGGTAAATGAATACAATCTCATTGGATGGTCTTTTTGTTGATTTTTTTAAAGTAATGTAGTTTCGTATTAAAGAGAACTTCTATCTAATGTATCTTGAAGTGTTTCTTTAAGGCATTCTCAAATCTTGCATAAACAAAGGTCTAATCAAGCTCATATGTAAAGTTAGAAATGAAGACACCTTTTTTAGATAATGTTGTATCATGTTGCATCATGTTGCTCAATACCCACTATAAAATCATTACTAAAACTATTGTTATCTACATTTAACATGCTTAATTGGAGGTAGATTTGTAATAGACAATCTTATTCTAGTGTGGAAAACTATTGAATGGGCCCAAGAAACTACCCAAGATGTCATCCTATTCAAACTTGACTTCAAGAAGACCTATGACTACATCCATTGGTCTTTCATCCTTAAAATGTCCAAATGTTGTTTGTTGATGTCAATGCACTTATTGCCATCAATGACTTCCTCACAAACTAATTTTATCTACAATGCTCTATTTGGGCCAAGATGTCCATTGACTCCTTTCCTCTATATTCTTATTATTGATGTCATGTACTACCTCCTCCAAACTAAACACCTTGGGGTTGATCTTTGGCATCTCCCTACTTAGTAACTCTTTTATGCTCAAATATCATTTTTTGAATGATAAATTTTTCCTCCATAATAGGATAGAAGTAGTGACCAATACTATGTAAGTGTTGAAGTTTTATTGCATTACCTTGAGATCTATTCTAGATTTATGCACTAGAAAAAATATTTCATGACAAGATCCTCTCCTCCCCATAGATCCCTATCGATTGGATACACATAATATAAGACTCGGCTAGTTTGTACTTTAGGACACCCTTTGGTCTAGAGGTTTCTCTAAATGATATGTGGTATAGCCCATAAATTGTTCCTGTTCTAAACTCATGTACGTGGGTAACAAGTTCCTCTCCTTTGCTAGAAGAGTTTAGGTGGCCAACAAAATCTCCCAAGCTAGTGATGTCTAATTCTCCTATGTGGAATGAAATATAACAAATATTATGAAGAAATCATCGAGTTGTTGCAATCATTTTTGTGGTTTAAATACTTCAATTTTTATGACCACCTCATGAATTATCTATGCCAAGCCTCAAACCAAAAGAGGACTGGGAATCCTTGACCCCATAACTCAAGGAATGCATCATTTCTAAATGTCTTGTGCATGCTATTTGGGGTAATGAGCTATTGAAATATAATTAAAATTGTCATGTGTTGATTCATCCCACATGTGTTGTACCTCATATATCATTGATAAGTGATAAGTTATAAGAGGTTGATGGTCTAGTGTAATATAATGTGATCAATGAAGTAAAGGGTAATCGATGAATCAAATTTAATTTAAGTGTATTTTTCACCCTATTTCCTTTAATTATGTACTCCTCATGTGTAGTGAAAAATATAACATGTTGTTAAATGTTTGGGTTTATATAGGAAGGTGGAGTTTGTTTTATTCCATTCTTGGCATAAGGTTAGCACAACAATGCTTTGAAGGTGAGTTTGGAAAATAATTAGCAAGTTGTTGGTTGCTTGGTATGATGTTTTTTTCCCCTTTATGTAGATGTTTGGATTTGAATTGTAGATCTATGGGCCTTTGGATTTTTTTTGTTGTTGGCCAATAAAAAAATCTTTACAAACTTGACACTATAATTTTGGCATGGTTTGGACAAGTTCATGATTGGTTTTTTTTGTTTGTTGTTTGGAAGTAATCATTTATTATTCAGAATGATTTAATTGCATGTGTAATCGTGAGGGGAAACATGGTGTGTTTGGAGGTTGCTTTTGTAGCCATTATTGCTTCATTTTTAATTCTTGATAATGTGCATGATGTCTAGCAAGTTACATATACAGTTTGAGCCATGAGCAACACTATGTGATGCATTACAATATTCATATGCTCATATTTTAGGGAATCCAAGATTTGAATGGTAGTGTTACCTATTGGGATTAGCCAAGATCTAAAAGTTTGAATTGATAACCTTCCACAAGTGAACAAAATTGAGCACAATAGTATGTTTATCATATAAATTGAAGAGTGTGTAAAATGTACATAGAATCCTTGCATATATAGGCAATGATGAGGAGGTAATAAGGCAAGAGTGAGACTTTGACTACCCCTACAGAGGTGCAACACTTGTGAGCTCACTTGACAACTGTGTAAGTGATAAGTGATAAGTATGCATGTACTAGGTGTCTCAATTGATGAGGACACATGTCTCAAACACATGAGATGAGATAAAAAAAATATAAAAAACCTAAGTAAACTTAAGCTAAGTGTGAATAGGGAAATCCTATAAAGGTGATATCCTAACTAGATATGTAAAGGCACCATTTACACTAGCATTACCTATTAGAAGAGAAAAGGGTTGGGTTGCACCAATAGGCCAAAAAGGTTTTGAGTGGAATGTGCTAATGTTTGAACTATGAAAAATAATATGTGGTGCCTTTTATAGGTGCATAAGTTTGGGCATTCCACTAGTGAGTTTGGGTATGTTTAGTACCAAGCTTGTGCATGAGAACATAACTTGGGCTTAATAGTCCTTGGTCTGTACTACAACTTGTGGGTTTTTTGTGTCGAGTTTATAATTTTGATCCTATGCCTGTAGCTAACCAACCTAATGCTAATTTTTTCTAACCTTTGGAATTCCAACCATGTCTTAATTTAAATCTTGTTAAAAAATCTTTGACTAGTGCCCCCTTAATTCTAGACCATATTTGTATGGTGAGTACATTTTTTCATTTCAAATACTTATCTTCAACCTTTGGTCACATAAGGAGTGACTAAATTATTCATTTGGTAGTCACATGGATGGCCCTTGATGAATTAAACTCACTTGCTCAAACCCTTATTAGAAGAAAACCTATAAAGGTGACAACTTTTGTCTATAGAGTCCATTTTAAACTAATTTTTTTCTAAGCTCTATGCATTGATGTAGCCCAATTTTAGTTTCAGTGCCTCTATATTCAAAATTTCAACCATTTAAACATTATTTATGACATACACCTTTCTTATGTTTTAAGTGTTATTTTGTAGTTTATTTTGAGTTATTTGATGCTTTTAGTGTTTTAGCATATGTGTAATTCTTTTATATTCTAAAATTAAAACTTGCACACATTATTTCTCTACAATATTCTCCCTCTTTTCTCTTTTTTCTTCTAGTGATGTCTTTTTGTGTGAAGCTAGATTCCCTGTAAAGGGTCTAGTGAAGTGAAGGGTGTTATGACCCTAATATCCAAGCCTTAGACAAACTTTAGAATTTTCCTTACAATCTCTTTCAATGCTACTCTACTCTCTCATATCACTCTTCTCTTCCCATACAAATCTCCTCATTGTATCATCAAGCACAAAAAAGGTATGGTATGTTGATAGGATTGTTCTTCTATACAATCATATTTTATATGTACTAATAGGTATATAGGGAGGTGTGGTATATTGGATGGTTTGGTTTATTGAAGGCTATGTGTATGGAGATGATAGTTTACAATGAATATGTGTGTTTGTGAAGGTTGTGTGTATGGTAAGAATCATAGATAACCATTTGATAAGAACACTACATGGAAAGTGTTGAAGAAAGTGGAGTTGGTGAAAAGCGATTTGATGGATCCATAACTAGTAAATTTGTATGGTGATGTGAAGTATGTTTCTTGGTTGAATATTTTACTAGGAAGACTTTAGTTTACATTTTAAAGAAGTGTGAGGTGATTTATACCTTTGAAGTATTCAAACAAAATTAAAATAAAGCTTGGTATGAAGATTAAGAAATTTTGGACAAATAATGGCACAAAATATGTACAAAGAATTTAAAAGTTCCATTGAGAAAAATGACATTACAAAGGAATGGACAATTCCTCAATAGAACCAAGTAATAGAGAGGTAAAATTGGATGCTCACATGGAGATGGTTAGGTGTATGTTGAAATATTAGAAGTTTTGTAAGGATTATTAGGTGATATTTGTGAACTATGATTTTTATATTGTTAATTAGATGCCAACAAAGGTTGTGAAGGAGGCAACTATTGAGGATTAATGGAGTGAAAGGAAGCCTTGCTTATATCACCTTATTTTTGGTTGTGATACTTATGCACACATTCTTGATGATAATAGCAAGAAACTTGATACAAAGATTCATAAATGTATGTATGCTCATTATATTGTAGGATCTAAATATTGGAGATTGTGGTATTTGATATTGAAAAAGTTGTCCATTCATAGGGATGTGATATTTGACAAAGGAATGAGTGGACTAGATGATAAGCACTCTATGATTTGCATTATAGCTACTCCTTATGCATGCTCTCTCACTCAAGATTCCTTTATGCTAAATTTGAGAAATAAAAATGAAGGTGGAATGAAAGATATTATTGATCATATTATAGAAGGGGAAGAGACTACATAGGAGAGGCTAGAAACCTCTAGTAATATAAGTAAACTCCCTATTTGGGCCAAATATGCTTTTATTATTCTTATGTGGATGTATAGATCTTTCAAATATTCAAAAGATTAGAAGTTAATTTATAAATTATGATTTGGTGGCTAAGGTAGATATTTGAATAATCCATAGGCATACATGGAAGCCAAGGAAATACTAGGAAGAAACAATGCAATATGAATATAGTTAAATTAGATGATATTGTGAGACGAGGATTGTTAGGGTGGGTCGATTAGGTTTGATTCATGATGAATCAAAGCATAACTCAGCCACTACACCTCAATCACAAACAAGATCATTTAAATTGAAAGTTAAACTAAGCATTTATAGAAACTAAAAGTTACAAACTACAAAAACAGTTAAATTCCTACTCTAACCCATTTGAAACTTATCCTGTTTTGGAATTGGTGTCGTGTTGATGTGGAACAACGACCCTTTCCCAATCCCATGATTAGTGAGCCTATTTCAATTGATTCTATGGAAGAGAATCGATGAAACCATGGTGATAAATGGATGAAAACCTGATTTATGCTAAATTAAACATGATGCAAGCTAAATTAACATGATTCTATGCTAAAATTGATTTAATTATGCAATTGCTAAGATAATCTAAGCTAATTCTAAGCTAAAAGATGGAAACCCTAATTTATAAAAAAACTAAGATGGATACATGGAAGCCATTAATGGATGTCTTAAGCTATTACGCAACTAAAATGAACTAAATTAAGCTAAAAGTGAGTAAATTGAGAGTGTGAGTGTGAGTGAATTCAACAGCATGACTTTGCGATTGAAAGTTCCCTTTGTCTCCAAATAGTGTCCTATGTATAGGAAAGCAAATGAGAAATGGAGGGTTGAGATAAAAAAGATCAATCAATGGTCAAGGATGAAAGGAAGAAGAGGCATGGATCATGGATTCTCATGCATGATGGGATTTAATCAAGGGCTCATATTTGATCCAAACAAACACACTTTTGACCTACTCACATAGGTTAAAGCTGACTTGCTCAAAAGGTTAAAGGTTTAGCTTGCTCAAGAAGCCAAGTGATTTGATTGGAGGAGAGAGAATATTCTTTGGAATATTCTCATGGGTGAGGATAAAAGGTATTTTGCAAATTAAAAGAAAGTTTTTATTGTGCAAAAAAGGGGATAAGGAATATTCCATGGGAATATTCCCCTTTTAGAGGAAAATGAGTTTAATTGCTAATTAAACAAGGTTTAACCATGCAATTAGGGAATTTGAAGAATTCAAGGTGATATTCATTAAATTAAATAATCTAATGAATGGGGGAGAGATGAAATGATATTTAATTAAATAACTTAGGGTTATTTAATTAAATAAGATGACTTAGGAAATTAAATTAAATATTTTGATTTATTTAATTTAATGAGATGAAATGTTAGCGTGAAGAGGGAATGAATTAACCTGAATTGATGAATTAGGTTAATGGATGAAAATGATGCCATTAATTAAATTAGCTAGGTTAATTTAATTAATTAAGCGAAAAGAGGATGGGTTCAAAGAGGAAATGATGTTAGTAAACCTGTTTCGAGTGTATGATATCATTCAAGACATTTTTTAGTGTCTACATTTTTCCCATCTTTGAAGCGAGGTACCTGTTGCTTTGGTTCAAAGAATAACGGTTTTCAAACCAAAACTGCTACTTAAATTAAAAAAAAAAAAATTCTAATTTTTCAGATGCCCCAGTAGAAGGATAAAGTTGATTCCTTGCCTCCTTGAGAAATCAGGCGAAAATTTTGAATTTTGGGTTGATTTCTCAATAAAGGTGAAAACGCTGCCCCAAGGGTGTAGAAAGGCTCCGGGATGCAAGAATTATGCCAAAAACATAAAAAATGATGCAAAATTAGGTTTCAATTGGCAAAATTAGTGAAAATGATGATAAACCCTAGCTTCAAGGTGAAATTAGGGAAAAAAAACCCTAATTTTCTAGCATAAATAAGCCAAGAAGGGTCACTTTCAATTCATTTGTGCATTCACACCTTAAGGAATTCTTGCGATTTGAGCTCTGACCCTTTGATGAAATGGCACAACGAGAGCTCCCCAGACACATTTTTGATCAAGTTCGAGAGTATCAGTAGATTCTAGGCTCAGGACCACTAGTATGTAACTCAAAACTTGATTTGAAATTTGACTTTTTGATGTATTTATTGCTCTTTGAAATTTAAACTTTGGTGGCGTCACTATATAGTGACGCTAAAATGAATTATAGCGACGTCATTTGCAATTGAAAATTAGGGTTTCTATTTTAAATTGTGATGCATACTTACATAGCGACACACTTGCTGATTTAGAAATTAGGGTTAGGGTTTTCCAAAGCTTAAACCACGACGCTAGTGTATTTGGTGACACACTTTGTGATTTGCAATTTGAAATGCCTTTGGGCGTCACAATTTAAAATTTAAATATAGTGACGCTATTGTGATTTTTGAACTAAAAATTTCAAATTGAGTCAAATTTCTTTGATTTTTTGATGTCGTGTGCTTCATGGGTGCAAGAGGTCATCACACCACTGTTTTTGCATGAGAACATTCCCACCATTTTGGAGAGACTGAGCGATTTTTTAGAGTTACGCTAGGAGCACTTGGGTGAGATCGGGCTTTGGTATGTTGCATATGCGCCCATCATTCGAACTCATTTAGCCATGATGATTGCTCTATGTGAGAGATGGCACAGTGAGACTTTGTCCTTTCATCTTCCCATTGGAAAGGTGATGGTGAACTTGGAGGATGTATGGCGTATTTTGCATTTGTCAATACATGGCGAATGAGTGATATACGATGTTGACTCTAGGTTCAACGCCTGTCACGAGGTGATGGAGCTGGAGAACATTGCTCTTGTTACATCACATATCAACCTTGAGATGTATAGAGGTCACGTTCCTACATTCAAATTGATCATCACAACCATCATTTCAGGTTTGGTGGCTCCTAACATATGCAGCAGAGGGTTCAACCCAGGATGGGGCCTGGCCTAGCAACATATGCTCTGTAGGAGGACTCTTTTTGCATGGGGTCCAGTGATGTTGGCCTCACTTTATCATTACATGCACAACTTTCTTTATTGTGATGGGAGCGATTGGTGCAGGGGTGACTCTACTTCACATTTGGGCATGGGAGCATATCATCGTGCTCTGAATGATAGTGCATATGGCAGATGTGGAGCTAGATGATCTCATCATTTGGAGGTATAGAGGTGTGATCACCCCATGGCACACTGGACTAATTAGGCTCTCATACTGGTGGCAGGTTTTGGATGACATGACAGGTTTTAGGTGGCACCCATGGCTATAGATGCCACCATGGTACAATGCTGTGCAACAACTATACTTTGTGAGACATACCCAATACATGCAGGGTCGCAAGCATACCAACATTGAGCGATACCTATTGGATAGAGTGGCACGATAGTTTAGGGAGGTTTAGGATAGACCAAATGACACCTACATGGCTATGTTTGTGAGGTCTGCTTGAGAGGTTCCCACATGGGGACCTACTATTCCAGTGCCAGAGGTAGTTGATAGCTTTAGACAATTAGTGACCCAACCATTGGCCTATGACCAGGGTCAGGTGGTAGCGGTGACTATGCCTGCTTATAATGCTTGGTTCACACCTCTGCGATGATTGATAGATCCAGTGGGTGCTCCTCCATGTGGGAGACCTAGAGGTAGGGGGCTAGAGGCAGAGGACAAGGATAGGGTGGCTAGGATGGCTAGGATGGCTAGGTTCCAGGGCCCCCACTAGTTGGGCAACAACCTCCTTAGGTTCAGCCACAGGTTGTACGATGTTGACTCCAGTTTCAATGCCTGTCACAAGGTGATGGAGTTGGAGAACATTGCTCTTGTTACATCACATATCAACCTTGAGATGTATAGAGGTCACGTTCCTACATTCAAATTGATCATCACAACCATCATTTCAGGTTTGGTGGCTTCTAACAGATGCAGTAGAGGGTTCAGCCCAGGATGGGGTCTGGCCTGGCACCAGATGCTCTATAGGAGGACTCTTTTTGCATGGGGGCCAGTGATGTTGGCCTCACTTTATCATGACATGCACAACTTTCTTTATTGTGATGGGAGCCATTGGTGCAGGGGCAACTCTACTTCACATTTGGGCATGGAAGCATATCATCGTGCTCCGAATGATAGTGCAGATGGCAAATGTGGAGCTAGATTATCTCATCATTTGGAGGTATAGAGGTGTGATCACCCTATGAAACACTAGACAGATTAGGCTCTCATACCGGCGATAGGTTTTGGATGACATGACAGGTTTTAGGTGGCACCCGTGAATACAAATGCCACCATGGTATGATGATGTGCAACAACTATACTTTGCAAGATAGACCCAATACATGTAGGGTCGCAAGCATACCATCATTGAGTGATACTTGCTGAATAGAGTGGCACGATAGTTCAGGGAGGTTCAGGACAAACCAGATGAAACCTACAGGGCTATGTTTGCGAGGTCTGCTTGAGAGGTTCCCACATGGGGACCTACTATTTGAGTGCCAAAGGTAGTTGAGAGCTTTAGAAAATTAGTGACCTAGCCATTGGCCTACAACTAGGGTCAGGTGGTAGCGGCAACTATTCTTGCTTATGATGCTTAGTTCACACCTCTGTGATGATTGATAGATCCAATGGGTGCTCCTCCATGTGGGAGACCTAGAGGCAGGGGGCCAGAGGCAGAGGACAGGGGCAGGGCAGCCAAGATGGCTAGGATGTCCAGGTTCTGGGGGCCCCACCAGTTGGGCAGCAACCTCCTTAGGTTCAACCACAGGTTGTACAGTAGCAGGTAGAGCTGCCACCACCACCAGATGCCAAAGATGCACAAATACAACAACTGCAGTAGTAGGTGCAGATTTTGACTGGTGAGCAGGATCAAGCCTGACAGTAGGTTTTGGCTATTACTACTGAGTGGGACCAAGCAAGATAGCAGGTGGTCTCCATTATGACAGAGAGGGACCATGCTTGGTAGTAGTTATAGGCTATGACTACAGAGAGAGACTAGGAGATTGGTCGGCAGCATCGGATAGAGGCCATGAGAGTAGCCTCCCAGGGCATGACAATTTTAGTAAGATTATACAGAGAGGTCGTGACAGAGGCCACATACTATAGGATGCATTACCACCGAGATGTACCATAGGCACTCAAGCAACCTAAATTTTCATAGCATAGTGATGCACGACCAAGAGCTGAGGAGCAACCAGAGAGGCTGACTGGAGAGGGTAGCAGCCATCATGACTAGCCTTCAATGTACAAACACTTTTTTATTTTGTTGCCCGATTCTTTGACATAGATATACATTCATGGGATCCTTTTTTATAGACTCATGGATATTGTATTTATAATCGATATACATACACTGATCCAAATTTTGTACCATGACATTCATTTTTTGATATATATATATATGATATAGATACAGATTTGATATGATGTGTTCATCTTATTGCATGTTTATGATTGTATGATATGAGATGCTTATATTTGATCATGTATGGATGCACTTTATTTATTAATTTGCGATGTGTGATGCTATGGGATGATATGTGATTGTATGGATGCAATGCTATATTCTTTTTAAGTACCTTTTCACGATATGCTATGCAAATGTTATGGATGCAAATGATGTGGATGCATTTCTTTTTGTATATTTTCTATGCAATTTTATGATGATGATGTATGCATATGGATGTATGGAGAGATTATGCAGATTTTTATGCTTATAATATGATATTTGATGTATGATTATGATATATGATGTAACGATTTAAGATGCTTGGAATAACAAATCTATTTTATTCATTACAACTCAAATGATAATGCAGAATGTATGATGTGATATGCAATTATTATGCTGATGGATGTTTTATGACTATGCTATGATAATGAGATGCATGTATGCTGATGATTTGTGGATGCAAGGCGGATGCATTGATGATGTTTTTGTTGACTGTCATGATACCAAATTAGCATGGAGAGAAGATAGAAGAATTAAAAATGACCATTGATTTTGATGATTTCTTAAAAAATCCAAAAGTCTATCATCCATCAAGAATTTATTACAGATGGTGACGAGACAATGCAAAATATAGGATGAATGCAGGATGATGAGTTGCTCACATTTCAGGATTGGGATTTTCTGTCATTCCTTATTGTTTGATATAACACATAGACACGATGCATCAAGGTATTAATAACCAAGACGATGTTGTATCTAGTGTAATGGACTTTGAATCGACAAACAGATAGGATAGTTCTTGTTCACACCTTGACATACAAAAACCTTGTTGGAATGTAAGTTAGAAGCTTAGAATATATTGGACCAAAGCATACGCAATAGTCAACAACATACTCCAAACAACCTTCATACACACAACTAAGCAAGTATGCACCAAGATTATTTTACAAGAGTACCCACAAGCACAACAAAACAAAAGATAGTGATCGATGCCCCATTCCTTTCTCTCTAAATCATTTTGATAGACATCATCGAGAGGTCCTCATAATGGGTCATTAAGATAAATCATAAGAAAAGATCAAAGACAAACAGTCAGTGTTATCTATATCTCTTTCCTGTTTAATTTTAGCTATGGTGATATTTGATGTTGATGTCCATTGCAAGAAGGATACATCCTAGGACATGTTGATCAGATTGTTGTTTGATGTTAGGATGATGATGCTAAGATGAGTTGTTGATATACACTTCACTGACGCATTTACCTATGACCTAGACTTTAGATTTTTAAAATTAGGTTCTCACTTTACAACCTGCTAGACTTGCTTTCTATTTGTTTTGCCAAAGGTGGAAGGTGGTGACCAGGGTTTAAATTTGATGGTCATATGGCCGTATTTAGTCATTTTATTTGTAAAGTACAATTAAAATTTTAAGAAGACTGCATCACTTGAAAGGAAAAAATTTAGTTAAATTGTCAAAATTTCTATGTAATTATTCCTATATATGTTTTTTCAATCTACATATATTTTTCTTAAAATAGATAACCTTTAATATTTGAAAGGAAACTTCAAATAAATGACCGTCACAAAAAAATTGCTTGACATGCAGGGTTGACTGTCAAATTTAAGCCTTGGTGGTCACCGATTTATCATGGATGAAGGTTTATTGTGGGTGTAAGCAAGATGGAATGGATGGATTTTGAATTTTCTAGAATATTTCAATGTTTTTGGTATTTTGAAATGTTTTGAGGCTATTTTTGGTCTTTTTGAAAGTTTATGTGAATGTTTATGTTTTCATTTTTTTGAGGCTGTTTAAGGTTTTCCAAGATATTTGAGGTTGTTTAGGTGTTTTGAATGTTTTCTAATGTTTTTGGATTTTCAATTTTTGAATGGTTTTGTGTATTTTGATATTTGAATGTTTTTGGATTTTTAAAGTTATTTGGATTTTTTGAGATTTTCTAAGATATTTGAATGTTTAGGGATTTTCTACGATATTTGGATGTTTTGGGATTTTCTGAGATATTTGAATGTTTAGGGATTTTCTTAGATATTTGGATGTTTTGAGATTTTATGAGATATTTGAATGTTTAGATATTTTTTGAGATATTTGGATGTTTAGGGATTTTTGAAAGTTTCAACCAAGAACCTAACCTAAAAGACCTATCCTAGGGGTCTTAGGGGCTGATCAAAGATAAGCCTTGTTTACGTTATATACGCAGAGACCATGTAGTTCGACTGAAATGACTTATTAATAAGATGAGATATGAACAGTTTTGAAAATGATGCCAGTTTATTATGATGGAATCCTAAAGTACTGACCTAGGGTGTCTCAGGGGCACATCAATGATGGCCTTGCCTACGTTCAAGCTTAAAGACAATGTAGTTCAACTGACATGACTTATTAACAAGACGAGATATGAACAGGTGAGAAATGTCAGTTTATTATGATAGACTCCTAAAGGACTGACCTAGGGTGTCTCGGGGGCACATCAATGATGGCCTTTCCTATGTTCAAGCTAAGAGACAACATAGTTCGACAAGGGGACTCTGTTTTTGTATTTTTGATGTTTGACCTTTTTAGCCTGGTTTTTGATGTTTTATGGATATTTTGGATTTTTACTTTATAATTTTCTGAATGTTTTTGGATTTTAGCTGTACAGGATTTTGCAAATGTTTTTGGGTTTTCCAATGATCGCTTTACGAATGTTTTTGGGATTTTCGATTATATTTTATGAATGTTTTTGGTATTTTCTGATGAGTTTTGATGGACACAAGATATACAAGAACTCGATTATGATCCATAACCAAATTCCCCTAGTGTGATAGGTTATACTACTTCAATAAAGGCAGGACAAACTAACCTTTGAAATATGCCAAGTAGTGCTAAAGGGTTTATGATACTTCATGAGATTAAGCTATGATAAGGACATGGATAAGCGATGGATAAATGGTGGTGCAAAGAATGATAGGACAAAATAGCCAAAGAATATATGGAGGTGCTTTATTTACGTAAGGCACTTGTTTGCCGGGTTTTCACCAAGGTACTTTCCCAAAGCGCCACCGAAGTGGTTTTCACTAGAGGATGATTTTTTTTTTCTTTACTTTTTTCAATCCTTTTTCTCATTTTTTTAGATTTTGATCATTTTTAGATTTATACCTTTCAAGACTAGGCATAATTTTTTTTGAGATGCAAGCTGTTAGTTGGTTCCTATAAGGGTTCACCTTCAGGGGTTGACAGTTGGTATGCTCCTGATCTGTAGCTTGCTATGATGATGAAAGGACCCAACTAGGTAGGCTCAAACTTCCCTTTGTTGTCTTGATCTAGAAGGTTCTTCTGATTCTACTTTAAGACAAGATCCCCTACTTGGAATGACCGACATTTGGTCCTCTTGTTGTAGCTCTGTTTTAGTCAGTTTTGATATACTTGCAAGTGATTAAGGGTGTCAATATGATGCTCATCCATAAATTCTAGCATATTCAGTCGAGACAGTCTGTATTCTTCCTTAGTGATTAGGTTTTGTAGTGACACTCACAATGAGGGGAGCTCAACCTCAATAGGCAGGATAGCTCCTGATCTATAGACCAGGGAGAAAGGGGTTGCACCTGTAGGCATGTAGATACTGGTTCGATAAGCCCAGAGAGAGATTTAGCTACAAATGTTAGTCACGACCTACTTCGTTGACTATTTTCTTCAAGATTTTTAGGATAGTTTTTTTTTGTAGCCTTAGCTTGGCCATTGCCTTGGGGATAATATGGGGTAGAGAATCGGTGTTGGATATTGAATCTTTGACACAACTCTTTCACATCCTAATTTTTAAAGGGTGTTCCATTGTCTGAGATGAGAGTTTGTGGGACACCGTAACGATAGATGAGGTAGTTCAGGATAGAATTTGCAAATTTCCCCCCGTTATGTAAGTCATAGGAATGGCTTCTACCCACTTAGTAAAGTACTCAGTGGTGGTTATGATAAACTTGTGGCCGTTGGATGAAGTTGGGGTGATTTTTCCTATGAGGTCAAGTCCCCACTACAAAAAAGGCCATGGTGTGATCATGAGTTGCAACTCTTGAGCTGGAGCATGAATCAGATCTCCATGTTGTTGACATTGGACACACTTCTGCACATACTGATGAGCTTCCTCTTCCATGGTTGACCAATAGTACCCCGTCCTCAATAGTTTCTTAGCTAATGTCATACCGCTAGAATGGGACCCACATATGCCATCGTGTACTTCTGTTAAAGCAGTTAAGGCTTCCTCTTGGTTAAGACATCATAGTAATATCCCTTTGATGCTTCGACAATAAAGGGTATCACCTAGGATCATGAATCGGGATGCCTTTTTAACAAAGGTCTTTTTAAAGTTTGGGGTGATAGCGGATGGGAGGGTTCCTCTACTTAGGTAAGTGAATATGTCATGATACCATGGGAATCTAGGACGAACAATGACACACACGGATTTATATTCAGGGATTTCAAAAGTTGGTACAAGAAGTTGTTCTACCAAGAATTCACATTGGAGGATGTTGTTCGACATGTCTAGTAGTGATCCAATCATTGCCATAGTATCTGTTGCTCTGTTATTTATGTGAGGAATCTGCTCAAAAGTTGTCTATAAAAAGGTCCTTGAGATTTTCCACCATCTTCTTGTAAAGAGTGATCTTGTCATCCTTAGTTTAATAGTCATTGTTGACTTGGTTGATAACCAACTCTGAGTCTCCATAGACTTTCATCTCTTGTATCACCACTGAACTGATATCCTTAGACCTGTGATTAGGGCTTCATACTCAAATAGGGAAATGACAGTCAGTAGGACTTTGGGATGCAATCACCTTGATGGGTGATGAAAAGAATTCCTTCTCTGGATCCATTGAGCTGTGAGATTGATAAGGAACACTAATTCATTAGGGAACTCAGATATCAAAGGGTTCTCAACATAGATAGGTGCTTCTTCTAGTTGGTCTGCAATCACTTATCATTTGGTTTCTTTGTGTTATACATACTCTATGTTGAATTTTGTTAAGATCATAACCCATTTGGCCATTTGTCTCATGATAGTTTCTTTGGATAACATGTATTTCAATGGATTGATTTTTGCAATGAGCTTGATTTGATGTGACAACATGTAGTGCCTAAAATTTTATGAAGCAAAAAATACTACTAGGAATGCTTTCTCAATAGGTGAATAGTTCATTTCATAACCCACCAAGGTTCTGCTGATGTAGTAAATGGCCCTTTCCTTTCTGTTTTCATCATGTTGTGCCAAAAGAGCTCCTAGTGCTATTAGTGTTGCTGAGATATACTAGATTAGTGGCTGTTCAGTATTGGTGGCATGAGCACTGGAGGTGTTAGTAGGTAATCTTTGATCTACTAGAATGCTAATTTATCACATTTTTCATCCCACTTGTATGTTATCCCTTTATGGAGAAGATGTGAAATGGGGTGGATTTTATCTAATAGTTGTGCTATGAACCTACTGATAGACTGCAATCTTCCTTGTAATCCTCTTATTTTCTTTAGCATTTGCAGTGGTACCATGTCTAGTTTGGCTTTTACCTTTGCTGGATCAATTTCTATCCCTCTTTGCGAGATGATGAACCCCAAGAAGTTTCCCTGATGTGACCCCAAAGATACTTTTTTGGATTGAGCCTTACTTTGTATTCTTCAAGTCTGTCAAAGATGGGTCCTAGGAATTGTATGTGCTCACTTCTTGTCTTTGATTTTTCCAAAATATCATCCACATAATCTTCAACTATTTTGTGGATTATGTCATGGAAGATGAGGGTCATTGCCCTTTGATAGGTTGCTCCGGCATTCTTCAGCCCAAATGGCATCACATTCCAAATATAGGTTCCCCATGGACAAGTGAACGCAGTTTTGTGTTAATCCTCCTTGGCGATTATGATTTGATTGTAGCCTGAAAAACCATCCATAAGAGACAACATTTCATGACTAGCTGTTAATTCCACAATGAGATCGATATTCAAAAGAGGAAAATCATCCTTCAGACATGCCTTGTTTAGGTCTCTAAAATCAATGCATATTCTAATGCCCCCAATGGGTTTTAAGACTAGTACCAGGTTTGAAACCCGCTCAGGATAATCTATTGGTTGGATGAATCCAACACCAAGAAGCTTTTGTAACTCAAGTTTAATCAAGAGCGCTATCTGAGGGTTCATCTTCCTTAATTTTTTCTTAACTGTCTTAGCTTCAGGATAAACTGCTAAGTGATGCACAACCACTTCTGGGTCGAGTCCTAGAATATCTGTGTATGACCATGCAAAGTTAGTACTATGCTCTTTTAGGAAGGCTGGCAGGTTCTTTTTCTCTTCGTCCAACAAAGATTCAACATAGAAAGTGATCTTAGGTGCTTCTTCGGTTCCCACATTGACTGGTGTATCCTTTTCTACTAGTACCATTGACTTCTTTGGATGCATTGCACTAAGGGGGATATTGAATCCCTCATCCTTGGGTGCCTTAGAGAGGTTTTCACCATCGGATGCATCCTTTGTTTTTACTTTTTTAGGAAGAGAAAGTGCCACAGTGTGGTTTTCACTTAAAGATCTGCACATTAGTTGCATTTCATTTATTTTGTGACTAAGGGATTCAATCGTCTCCCCATAGTATGCCTCTGTATCTATCTCTATATCAAAACCTGCTTTATGATCTACCCATGGTAAGTTATCACGGAGTCCCATGAATTCTAAGATTGCTTCATGATTTTTTAATAAATCCAAAATTGGTGGTCCTTGTTGGTCCATGTCGATGAGTTGTGGGTAGACTAGGCGTATTTCAGTTAGTTGATTGGTTTGAGCAAAGGATGTAATGGATATGATGAAGGAGTTGTTTTCAAATAGATCAACAACATCCAAGGGGAAGTCATCTAAGGTCATATCACGTGATGTAGGTGACCAAGAAGAAGCCTCAACTCGTTTATCAGAAATACCTTTGCCAATAAGTGTGACCTTGCTAGTAGTACAACCTAGACCAAGATTCTTTAAGCATTTCTCAAGAATGATGGGTTCTAGCGAACCATTGTCATTCTGTCCTAGCTTCTCGTTCTTGTTATATCCCTAATTCTGCATGAGTTGCAAGCCTTTATTATCATCTTCCATGGGAAGCATAGGGATAGGTTGTTCATCTTGATAGAGGAGTTTAGAGATATCTTCTTCATTGATATCTTCCTAGTTCAAATCCCCCCACTTGGTGAAGGTAGTAGCTTCCATCTTGATTGTTTCAAGTTTTTTTGGTGCTAGATGTGGGTTTCCCATGAGATTGAGGAGAAATAGGTAACTCTTCTAAGACAAAAGTGTCTTTCAATATATTGTAGTTCCCACAACCATCATCCTAGATTACTAATTTGATGTCAGGTATGCTCTACACAATGGGTATTTTTGTTGCCGAGGTAGAGGCAAGGGATGATGGGTCAACAAATGAGGTAGATGGTGCAAGTCCTTCATCATTCTTGGGTATTTGGGGGGTTTTATAGAACTTAACCTCAAGAATTTTGCAGTAGTAAAAATGCTCAGGATCTCCATGGATAGTGATTTCTTTTCCTTCAAAAGGAAACTTTACACACTGATGATAGGTCAAGGCTACAACTTTTAGGGCATGGATCCATGGTCGGCCAAGTAGGATGGTATAGGGAAGATCAAGATCAAGCACTTGGCATGTAGTTTCTGCAATAAGGGGTCTCACTTGAATGGGAAGTTCAATAATACCTTGTGATACCCGTTCTTGATTGTCATATTCCCTGATGGTGGTACTCTTTGTCCTCTCAATAGTGTCTTCTAAATAGCCCAAACTTTTGATCAGCTGAAGGGTACAAATGTTTAGACCAACACCTCTATCTACCAAGACTCTTTTGACCTTGTTTATATGAATAACAACCTCAAGGTGTAAAGCATGAATATGAGATGGTCGTGATGGTAGGTCTTTCTCTAAGAAGGTGAGAAGATGATTGGTGATATGCCCTACCATAGCTTGAAATTGATCAGTACCAATATCCTTAGGGATGGATGACTTGGACAAGGCTTTCTCGAAGATTTCCCTATGTGCAAGGGATAACGTTAAGAGTTCTAAGATTGATATCTGTGTGGGGGTCTACTTAAGTTGGTCTAGAAGATTATACTTGCTAGGATTAGATGTGGGAAAATTAGGCTGTGTCCTAGATTGAGATGGGACTCCTTGGATGGTTATTTTTCCATGTCGTGTGGTAACTCCACACTCTGCACTATGCTCTTTGATGGTCATGATAGTGATGACGTTGTTGTAGGAGGCAACTACATTGGAATAGGCGTGTTGCACATTTGTATAATCCTTAGATTTTCCATTGTTATTTTCTTTGTTATGATCTGGCATAGGGTTCTTGTATATCTTAAGATCTTGATTCCCAACTGGTACCTCAATAGATATGGCATCATTTTCTATGAGATCTTGGATAATATTTTTGAGCCTCATGCAGTTTGTTATTTTGTGTCCTTTGATCTTGTGAAAGTCACAAAGTTCCTTCTCGTTCTACCAGGATGGTTTCTCTTGTGGTTCCTGGTAGTTTTCAAAGTTGGGAAGTGTTATCAGATTTGACTCTACCAATTTCTTCATGATCATTTCTATAGGTTCTAATAACTGTATGTACTTGCATTTGGGATAATTGTTATTGTTAGTGGTTCACTTTTGCATTTCAATGTTATTGATTTGATTATTCAGAGGAGGTGTTGTTTGTTGCACAGTTGGATGGATGTTAGCAACTTGATTGTTGTTCGGTCTAGGAGCACTTAGGATTACCTTAGCGTCCACCACACCATCATTAGTTACATTTTTATTCTTTTCCCAGACATGAGGTTTCTCATTCGAACTAGTTGATGGGCGATTGTATTTGTAAGTTTGAGTATTTCCCTGTGAGATTAGAGCTCTCTCGATGTTAAGGGCTCTAGGGACAAGCTCGTCATATGATGTGATGCACTGCATTTTCAAGTGGAAAGATAGATTTGGATCTAGATTGGCTATGATGATTCCCACTTGTTGTTCATCGAGAAGAGGCCACTTGATTTTACTAGATCTTTGTCTCCACCATTGTAAGAAATTAGTGAAAGTTTCCCCTTTGTTTTGTTTAAGAGTGTATAATTCCTCTAGGATGATGTCCATGTCAAGATTGAAGAAGTGATCAATGAATTTGTCAGTAATTTCTTGAAAAGTTTTGATAGCAGGAGGCAAATGAGAAAACCAATCCATAGCAGGACCTATTAAGCTATGAGGGAAGAGGCACATTAAATATGAATCATTATAGGCCACCTCCATGCACATGACATTAAATTCTTTGATATGGTCCATAGGACTTCCTCTCCCTTTGTATTTGTTGAATTTGGGGATTTCAAAATAAGGAGGAATTGGTACCATTGCAATGTTTTGATCGAATGAATATAGGCACAAGTTTTGTGTGTGGGGCTTCTTTGCCTTGCCCATGCGAAGGTCCTAAATTTTTTATGAGAGTGCTTTAAATTACAACACTAGATCGTCTTGCGGGTTGGGTGGAGGAACATATGGTGGGATGACAGATGACTTGTATGGGGTGTATGGTGGTGTAATATTTGGTGATGGTGATTGGGGTATCAATGTATATGTTCCTAATGCTTTTGGATTGATGATGTTCGATTGAGGATTATAATAGGAACCTTGTTGGTTTTGTTGGGAATACTATTGAGCTAGTAAGGCTTGTTGTTGTTGTTGTTGTGCCACTAAGGATTGTTGTTGGGCCTGTTGTTGTTGTTGTGCTACTAAGGTGGATTGATGGGCTTGATATTGTTGTTGTGCTACTAAGGCTGCTTGTTTTTGTGCTAATGATGCTTGTTATGTTGTTTCTTGTTGTTGTTGTTGTGCTAAGGATGCTTGCAGTGTTGTTGCTTACCGTTGTTGTTGTGCTACTGCTTGTTGTTGTTGTGCTAAGGCTACTTGTTGATAAGATTGTTGTGCTTGCTGTAAGGCTAAGGTGTGTGCTTGTAATGTGGGATCAGGGGGTTGTTGAGTCACTTGTGGAGGATTATGGATATTTATGTTTTGAGTGGGTAATGGATTGGTGATGAAATGTTGGGGATTCCCTTGGTTCATCATTCCTTGTAAGATGGTAGAATGAGGTGGATGAATGTATGTTTGAGATCTTGTTCGATTTGGCATAGTAAAAGAGACTGTGGGAAAAGATGAGGATGGTGCCATTAAATTATGCGATGGAAATGACACACTAGGACCTTGAGTCCATTGGTTGAAAATATTTCCTTGTCCCATGTCTTGAGGATTTCCTTGAGTTAGGGATGTATTACCCATGTTGACAGGATTTGTTACCAAGGGATTGTTTTGAGATGGGTTGATGATGGGTGGTGTGGATGTGTTTTGCAAAACCAATGGTATGGATGAACCCATTGGAGGATTGGGTAAGGATGTCCCTATTTGCTTCAAGGTTTGAATCTGTGGTATGGTTTTGATATGCCCTTGTGCACTGTTTTGAGATACTTGATTCGTATTGCTTTGTGTGATGGTAGGAACACTTGTGGTACTCATGGGTATGGATGAAGAGGGATGCCCTCGATATGTCAAAGTATTGGTCGAGTAATGAAGATCAAGAGGTGTGTATATTTGTTTAGGATCTTTAGGAATGAGAGGAGCACTAAAGCTAGTTGTCCAACTAGTTGTGTTAGATGGAGGATTGGTTTCAAGTGTTCCCATAAGTTTGTTGCTTTCAAATGAAAGAGCATGACCAAAGTCTTTAGAAAGGCTTGTTGCAATACTAGGAATGTAGGTTTGATTTAGCCCTAGCAATTGGGTTGTGAAAACTTGTGTTAAATTTTGTGCCACAAATGTCAGGGAGATAGGAGCTACATTTTCAAAGGCTTGATGTTCCATAATTTCCTCCCTAGTGAGTTTAAATGGGTTGTTTGTGACATCTTCTATCTCATATGGTCCTAATGGGGATGAAGGCTATTGTGATGGTGTAACTTGACTTCTCGAATCAAATTCTAAAGGATTTGGATCACTTGAGGTGAATGTAGCTTTGGATTTCTCCATGATTCTCTTGTGTTGTGATCTAGTCTTTACCATAAATGTTGTGTCACCTTTAGGAGAGTTATGTTGGGATTTGTGATGTTTGAACTCTCTAGTTGACTCAAATCTAGGTAAAAGAGATGATCTAAGTCTTTTGGGAAATAATGATAGTGGGGGATGAAAAGATGAGTGATGTGGAGAGTGATCTTTGCAAATGTTTTGGAACAATACTTTTGACTTAAGTTTGATGTTTTGATGTTAGGATAAAGGATGTTTATGAACTTGTAAATCTTTAGGGTAGACTCATGACCTTCAAGATGAACTAGTTCAAGGATGATAACTAACTTGTCTAAATGCATGGAAAATGATGCATTTCACATACAAAATAGGCAAGCTAGGGTTTGATTTGATTGATGTTTAAGTCATAAAGTGTTGGTGTATTTGAAATTTTGCAAAGTATGATGAAGTGAAAGATGAAATTATAATGAAGAGGTGAGTGAGATGTTTGACCCAATGTTGACTTTAAAGTAAACCTTTATTTTTGACAAGAACAAGGTAGTGAGAATGATGCTAGACCTCTAAATTGTTTAAATCCTAAAGACCCAATGTTCACTTAGATGAGAGGATGGATGGGGATGTTTAGACCTATTCGGTTCCTCCTAGCTCAAGCAGAAAAGTTCCTTGACAAGTGGTAACGATTACGATAAAGTATTGAGGCCCACTTCCTACTAAACTGTGAATTACGATACCTATGTTTGCAATGATGGGATATAGATCTTCCCCTATGGATTTTGATTGTATGATGGATGATTTAGAGGAGTTCAATATCGTGAAAAAGACCAAGATTTTGACTCCAAAAGAATGCATATAATTCTGGATTGTTTCTTGAAATGTGTCTGTAAAAGTTTGCTACCAACTTGTCTCTATTCTTGTGAAGTGTTAAAAGATGTTTCTTGAGAGCTTTTTGGACTGAGATGCCTAAGTCTAAAATGACGACCTGTAGACCTTACTTTAGGGATCTTGACTTTACATGAGATCATGTTGAAATAGTTCAAGTTTATGGAAGAAAGGAGGATATTTATTATTGCACAGGTGGTGGTAATGTGGGATTTCTAGCCTCAATATCAGCTTGTTCCTCTTCTTTGTCTAAGATGGTTGTTGCGTTTCTCCAATGGGTATTTGTTTCTTTTGTTTCAAAAGTGAAGCTTCTCAAACTGCTAATGAGATCAGTTTGTTCTCTGTTAATGAGTTCAAAGTTTGGTTGAATTATAGTACCTAGAAGATTAGGTTGTTCAACGGGAGCAATCGGTCTCCAAATAGTCATGTGGGGTTCATTTGTCAATTTATCTTGCTTAAATGGGTTTATTTTACCATAATCACTTGTCTAGATTAAGTTTTCAAACTAAATGCTTATGTCAAAAACACCATAACTTTCAAAATGTCCATTTTGTGAGAATCATGAGGTTGAAGCCATAATTGCCTATGTTGTCTTTGGAAAATATGGATTTTGATATAAGTCAAGTTATTTAGAAATCTCTAAGGATAAAATCCTTAAGACAAGCAGCAATATCAAGGATTTTTCAAGAGGCATCCTTATTTAGGCCAAAGTGTTTGAAATTTTGAGAAAGATAGTGAATGATTGTTTTTGCATCGTTTTGGAACCAAGCAAAGTATTAAACTTACTCACAATGATTTACAACCCTAGGTTCAAAATGACTATATTTGTTGAGTCCCCACTTGGATTTCTCCAAATAGTAAACAGTGTGAACAATTAAAGAGATTTGGTGACACTGGCTCCCCTCCACGACACACACTTCTCAGGACCACCAAATCTCAAAATCCTTAAAATTTGAAGATCAAAAGAATTTTTTCTGTTTCTATAATTGAATAGTAAGAATGTGGGACAACTTCAAAATGACCATTCTTGCATGGTCAACAAATATTAAGGATTTTTGGCTTCTAAACAAGGGTTTATAGTAAGGGCTTCCAGTTTAGGGGGTGCACTTATAAAATCAGTCAAGCGGTCTCCCAACCCTTAGAAAAAGGGCTTTACGAATCATAAAGATACTGGGGGAGAGCTATCATGTACTACTTCCCAATGATCACAATTTTCATTGTAACCACACATTTATATAGTGGTTTGGAAGAGCTTGGCTTTAGCTCGATACCGCTTAGGTTGTTCCCTCCTTTTGAAGCGGGGAGGCATACCCTCTAAAGATAAACAATAGTGAGGAAGTACATCCGTAGTTCGATCATCTTCATTTGTATGAATAAAGGGAGAACACACGTGCTATTCCTTTTTCTCACACTCACAAGGGGGTTCAATTTTAATCCAATTTGAAAGATGTAGGTGATTATACAAAGTGTTGAAGAATGTTTCTATTTCTCAAGATTTCCAAATGACACGAGAGAATTACATACACATTCAAGAACAACGTTGTAAATCACAAAACATAACAAACTATTGTAAATTTTAACCCCTAAAGCTAAGATGTCTTCATTTTATTCACCAAACGAAATATAAAGTTGTCTTGTTCAATTTTAAACCCAAAAGACAATGATGAGATGAGGGTTCAATTTTAATCCCATTTGAGCATTTGTTTTAAACCAAATTGAAATCTAGTGAGGTCCTAGAACATAAAGTAGAAAGCATAAAAGTTGGGTTATAATTACCCCAAAGCATCAAACACTTGTTACAATTACAAAATTTTAAGACATAAAAGCTTTCTTCACTTTAGCTCCATGTCGTTCAACCTACAAAACCTTGTTAGTCTAACAACTAGAACATAGTTAGAAGTGTATCAATGATCCAATGAATTGAGAAAATTAAAGCACATGTCAAAAAAATGATCATAAAACTTCTTACCTTGGTTGGGCGTTGCTGCACATGATAGCATCGCGATTTGAAGTGGACGTCGCTATGGTGAAAAATGGGCATCACTTTGTAGTAGAAACAAAGAACACGATAGCGTTGAGATTTTTTTGGGCGTCACTCTAATGAATTTGGGGGCGTCGCCATTTGAAGTCTTCGATACCTCTATATTAAATTAGTGTCACCATATTTTAAATCAACACCAGTGCATTTAATTAGCGTCCGTGTTTTAAATTGCAATAGCGTCGCTATATGGTGATGCTCTTCAAAGTGCGTCGTTGTTTGTGATTTGGGCGTTGTTGTTGTATAACTGAAAGTATGTTATACTTTTGTGAATCCTTGCATGCAAGGATACTCAATAATGAGTCCTTGCAAATCAATTCACAGCTCTCTATCCGAGAAGAGCAGGGATTGATATTGTGGCCCTCAGATTAACCCTGTTACCCCTGCAAATACAATCCGGAACGAGAGATTCAAAGAGGAGAAGCCAAGAATGCCAATCTCCATGAATCCGTTCTTAATGCAACAATGAAAACTAATCTAAATGGATTGTAAAATGCAATAAACCAAACTAATTTATTGAAATGAAAATTAATCTACATGCAATGCCATAAATGAATTATTTTGCAAATTAATCTACTATGAAGATTAAGCTAAAATGCAATATTAAACTATATGCTCTAAAACTAAGATGCTTATAAAATCAAACTAATGTAATCTCAAATGATAAAATTTAAATTTGTAGCATAAGTCTGATGTAAAAATTCATGATTCTTTCTCTTTTTGAAATGAGAATGAGAGGGCTCATTTTATAGGCAAAAGTGGAATTGAAGGCAAATTCAGAAGCAATGTGGGATAAATAGAAAAAAATAGAAACAAATCTTGATTGGAATTTTTTTAGTTTATTTCCTTTTTTAATCGATTTGTTTCCTTTTTTCATCACATGATATTCTTGAGAGGATATTTCATTTATTTTATTTAATTTAAGATGATAATATCTCTTTAATAAAATAAAATAAGATTATGTAATTTAGAAATGAATATTAATAAAATAAAATAAAATAATTTAATTAAAAATAGATTTAATTAAATAGCATCATTTTATTTAAGTAATATTAACTTCAATTAAATAACATTATTTTATTTATTAAAAGGGATTTATTTCTTTTGATTAAACAAAATTAATGAAGCATTCAAACCTTAGGGAAAATTGAAACATTTGAAATAGCTATGAATTGATTAAGAAATTTGATTTGAAAATGCGACAATCATTGATTCAGAAAGTTGATGTTGACAAAATTAAATAAATGGGGCCCAAAGATCAGGTGACCATTTTAGGGTTGCATACATTTGCCCCTCTGATCAATGAGGCCTAATTTGGGATCACATGCGCCAAAGAATGAAGTTAATGTGAGATCGATTGGGATCACATTAAAACAACTCAGATGAGGTCAATTTCGACTGCATCCGATAAACATAAATAAAAGGCTAACATGAGGTATCGATTCGATCACATCCAAAGGCAGAGATAGAGAATCTCGCCAAGGTTGCCCCAAGAAGCAAATTAAATTGATAAAGCCGGAATCGGGCGACTGAAGCTTGACAGGTAACGCGGATCGGTAAATCTAAAATGAGATGGGGAGGAGAAATAATAAATTGAAAAATTTGATCAAATCAAACAAAAGATAAGTTTCTTGATGTAAGATGAAAAATATAAGAATCACAAAACCCAGGTAGATCAGCAAGAAAATTATGCCCTAAGGTTGAATTAGAAGAAAAGAAGGGTGAAATCGAATGGAAGATAGAAGTTTGGAAGAAATGGAAAGAAATGGAGAGAAGGAAGAGAATCTGCCTCAATAAAGAGGATGCATCAAAATCAATCAACTGTTTAAGATAGGGAATTTCGACTGAGATCACGAAAGAAGATAAGGAAATGAAGAACGTGATCACAATGATGAAAATCCACAAGAAAGATGAAGGGAAACCCCAAACCATATAATTACAAAACTTTAAAAAGTGCAAATTAACATGAAGTCTAAATAATGCAAGCTACATGAAGATGCAAAGGTGTACTTGCAATAGGGTAACATAGGTTTTTGTGTGTTCATCATTCATTAGAGAATGTAAGAGAACTTATTTTCATCATTGGGCCATTATTACCGGACATCGGATAATCACACAATCATCACTAGTCACAAACACAACTATGAAGATATGAATGTGGGATTTTATATCAGCCTGGAATGTGGAAAGATTCTAACATGAGCATCAAAGACATGAAGGTCAAGATGACTACAATGTTAGCTTACCCAATTTAATGTAGCGTAACCACGCCACATCACATTACAAACGCCGTGATTACCGAATGGTTAAAAACATTCAAGGATGATGCCATAAATTCCTAAGTGTGTCAAGGAGACAAGAGACACCTAAAGGTTCAAGACAACACCTACAAGCAGAAAAAATAAAACATGCCCCATGCCCCAAGTCCCTGAAGCTATGCATCACAGAGACTTATGCCAGACAAGGACACTCAATGAAAATCAATATCAGTCAGCACACAAAGAAAAGATCATGGCATATCTCAAGCATTAAGTGTTGCAATTAAAAAAAATTTAAGTGTGTAAACTGATACTGAGTTTCAAGGATAAGGATCGAATGCTTGCAAGTAGGTAAGATCACATGACCAAACTGGATAAGACCAAACTGATAAGTGTTGAAAAACACACGATATCAGGGATTGTGTTGAAAAACATAGTTGGGTTAGTGTTGAAAAACACCGTTTGCGAGGTGTCCTAAAGACAAGCATATTCAAGAGACCAAAGCTAACACAGTGATGCCCCTAGACAAATACAAAGACCAATTCCAAACCCAGGCAATAAGGACAAGGCATGATGGAGAAAAGCTAAGTGTCGAGGATGCATGCTAAGAAATAGGGATGCAAAGGCCTCAAGTAGCGCCTGTTTCCAGGTTTTCACCACTTGGAAGAATTTTTTTTTTTAGGACTTTTTTATTTTTATTTTTATTTTTGAATTTTTGATTTTTTTGCATTTTTTCAGCATCATAGTTGAATTTTTTTTGGATTTTTTGACAATATATCAATTTTTTGGTAATTTTTCAGGATCATATATCAATTTTTTTTTGGAACTTTTTTCAGGGTCATAATTATATACAAAGGATGCCCCCAGACAGAACGGGCATCAAGGATAGAACTTCTTCAGGTGCAAAACATTGATAGGCTTAGGGAGCTGCTCCCCCTCTTCAGTAGATAGTAGATAGGCACCTGTGCCAAAAGCTGTTGTGATGATGTAGGGTCCAAGCCAATTAGGTTCGAATTTGCCCTTCTGTTCTCGATTCTGTTGGTTCTTAGGATTCTCTTGCAAGACAAGATCTCCTACTTGGAATTCTCTAGGGCGAACCTTTTTGTTGAAGGCTTTGGACATCCGCTTTTGATAGACCCTCATATGGTCAAATGATGCTTTACACTTCTCATCAAGAAGTTCCAATTCTTGCAATCTCATGGCGCAATAGTCTTCATCTGTAACTAGACCTTTGAGAGAGACCCGAAGTGATGGAATCTCAACCTCTAAAGGTAACACTATTTCAGCACCGTATGTAAGGGCAAAAGGAGTAGCCCCAGTTGGAGTATGAATACTTGTTCTATAGGCCCACAGGGCCGGATTTATCTGTAGGTGCCAGTCTCTACCATTCTTATGAACTGTTTTGTGCAAAATCTTGAGAATGGTTTTGTTTGAAGCCTCTACTTGACCATTTCCTTGTGGGAAGTAAATGGAGGACCAATGTTGCTTTATCTTGAATCTTTGGCAGAGTTCTTTAAGGTCCTTATTTTTGAACTGACCTCCATTGTCAGTGATGATCTCAAATGGCACTCCATATCGACAAATGATATGGTTTAAAATAAATAAAGACACTGTCTTGCCTGAGGCAATAGAAAGTGGAACAACCTCTACCCATTTTGTGAAGTAGTCAGTAGCAGTGATAATGAACTTATGCCCACCTAATGAGTTGGGATGAATCTACCCAACAAGGTCAAAGGCCCATCACTGAAATGGCAAGTGAGATATAGAAGGAATTAGCTCCCTACCTGGAGCATGTATCAGGTGTCCATGTTTCTGACATTTTTCACAAGACTTAACAAATGCTACTGCATCTATCTGCATCGTAGGCCAATAGTACCCTACCCTAAGCAACCTTCTAGCCATGGAAAGACCATTAGAATGTCCTCCACATATGCCCTCGTGGATGTCAACTAGCGCTTGATCGGATTCCTCCTTTTCTAAGCACCTAAGAAGTGTTCCATCTAGACCCCTCCTATACAAATCACTAGAGATGAGGGAATGGCGAGAGGCGTTGTGGATAAAGTTTCTTCTTTGAAATCGATTAAATGTATCGGGGATGATGCCATCACGAAGATATGAGTAAATAGCACCATAGCGGGAGGATTCATGATTGAAAAGGGTACAAATGACATGGCTTTCAGGTGAGTCAAATATGGGATATCGTAGCTCTTCCACCAGGAATTCATATCTGGACTCATGTTCCTCTAACTACAGAAGTGAAGCAAGGGTGGCCATAGCATCAGCTACTTTGTTCTCAGCCCTAGGGATTTGCTGAAAGGTGACAAAAGTAAAATACCGTCTCAATGAATCAACCATTTTTTTGTAAGGTACCAACTTGTCATCTTTTGTTTGGTATTGTTCATTGACTTGGTTGATGATCACCGAGAATCCCCATAGATATGTGTAGTTCCTGATATTCCAATTCCCATGGCCATTTTTAGTCCATTTGTCAAAGCCTCATACTCACTCTATGTTGTTTGTGCATGGAAAGAGTAACTTTGTAAGATTTAGAAATAGTATACCCAAGGAGGAGAAACAAACAACACACCAGCCTTAACCATTTTGTATGTGAACCATCAAAGAATAGTTTCCAGATCTTTCAACATGTACATAAGATGCCTATCCTGGAAAGTTGACTTGAATGGCATGCTATTATCTGAATAGGGAAATTAGCCTGATCCTCGCACAACTTGGCCTTTTGATTGCTTTATACCAATATACTCCTATGTCACCCAGAAGAATCATCATCCATTTAGCAAGTTCACCCTGCGGAGAGCAAATAAGCAATGAGCAAGTATTTGAGAGGATCAATTTGATATGAGGTGTATGGTGTGCATGAGCATGGTGGTGTCCCACTTGAGAAGCAGCACTTAAAGGCAAGCTTTTTCAATACTAGTATAATTAACTCCATAAGAAACAAGAGTGCTTAATTACTATAATATAAGGGCCCTTTGTTCATCTAATTGAGCCAACAATGCCCCCAGTGAAGATTCAGTAGCTGAGACATAAAATGAGAGGTTTTCCTGGAATGGGAGGCATTAAAATGGGAGGATTTGCCAAGTATTCTTTAATTTGATCCATGCTCTTTTGGCAATCCTCATTCCAGACACATTGAACACCTTTATGCAAATTCTTGTTGAAAGGTTGTGCTCTATCTGCCAATTGTGAAATAAACCTCCTTATGGATTGAAGGCGCCCTTGAAGACTCCTCATTTGGCTGACATTTTTGGGAGGTGGCATGTTTATAATGGCTTGAACCTTTTCAGGGTCCACTTCTATTCCTTTAGCTGAAATGATGAATCCTAATAATTTGCCAGAAGTAACACCAAATGCACACTTTTTTGGGTTTAATCTTAGTTGAAATTGTTCCATGTGATCTAGAATCACTTCTAAATCAGCCAAATGTGTTCCTCTTCTCTTAGACTTAGCTAGGGTGTCATCCACATAATCTTCCATATTCTTATGCATCATGTCATGGAAGATGGTTGTCATAGCTCTTTGGTAAGTAGCTCCTACATTTTTCAATCCAAAGGGCATGACATTCCAACAATAAGTACCCTAGGCACATGTGAATGCAGTCTTTTCTTGATCCTCAGGAGCTATCTTGATCTGATTATACCCAGAAAAACCATCCATCAAAGAATAGATCTTATATCCCGCTGTCATGTCCACTATCATGTCTATGTTAGGAAGTGGGAAATCATCCTTTGGGCATGCTCTATTAAGATCTCTAAAGTCTGTGCAGATTCGAATGGTTTTATCAGGTTTAGAAACATGTACAATGTTGGAAATCCAGTCAGCATAGTCTATGGCTCTAATGAATCCTGCACCAAGGAGCTTTTCTAATTCAGCTTTCACTAAAAGAGCTATATGAGGGTGCATTTTTCTCAACTTCTGTTTGACTGGTTTCACACCTGGAGCTATGGACAAATGATGCATAATGAGATTAGTGTCCAACCCTGGCATGTCTGAGTATGTCCATGCAAAGTTAATTTTCTTCTTTTGGAGGAACTCGGTATAGGCTTTCTTTTCTTCATGTGATAAAGATTTAGCCAAGTGTACAATTTTTTGAACTTCCTCTGTGCCCAAATTAACAGCTTCTGTAGGTTCAACCAATACTGATGATCTATCCTAGAAATAGCTTGGGAGACTATCAAGTACCTCATCCGTAGGTGCCTCTGGGAGGTTTTCACCTTTGGACACGTCTTTTATTTTTACTTTTTTTGGTTCTGACACCGCCACATAGTGGTTTTCGCCATCAGAACTCTTATTCTATTTTTCTTTTCTTTTTATCTTGTGACTAAGGTACTTGATGTCAGGTTCTGTCATACTGGTAGCCGGTTCACTGGTGGAAGAGACTACATGTTCAATGGCATTTAGATAGCAGATGATCTCATAGTCATTGTGAAATGTCAAGAGTTGAGGCTCTTGGTACCATTGAGACCAATCAATAAGGTTGGGGTGAACAAGGTAGGTTGGATGACTACCAAGATTAAGGATATAGGTGATGTCATCTCTGGTGACTGTAGAATTGGAATCTGTCAAGTTTCCCTCTAAAGTGTCTAAATCAGAATTCATCCTAGCAAGCGAAGAATCGTCTACTAATGTGACATGTGGGTTCCAATCTTCTAATCTAACACATGACTCGTCAGTTACATCAGGTTGAGAACTATAAGCATGGACAACATCCATATCCAAGTCAACTGTTGCATCTAAGAGTGAATCCCATTCAAACTCATGAGAGTCTATTTCTGAATTATTGTTGGAGCCTCGTGATGTAGAAGCCTCAAGATTTGGAAGAGGCTCCTCTCCTCTAGCAATTTGCTCAATCACAAAATTATCTGAATTATCACCATCCGTTGCAGCTGGCATGGAGACACTATCCATAGTCAATCTTGCATTCATATAGTCACTATCTATTGCAAATGAGATAGGAGGACTATCAATTATTAAATCTCTTGAATCTTCCCAAAGGAGATTTGTTGAAGGTACCCAATCATTTGTTATGTCTTGTTGATTGGTCAAATCTGGTACATATTATGTGTCGTCTTTACTATCTCGCCTATCAAAAATGGGGACAGTGCATTTATTATTGTTCATAAAGCCTAGGCCAACCAGTTTCTTAGACTTACGGCAAAAAGATCATGATTGAGTGGTTCAAATTCTCTAGCATTTAACCCGTGGACTAAGAGGGGCCATATCCCTATAACCCATCTTCTTGATTAAAGTATATCCCTCTCCCATAGGACTTAGGGAGAGGGGGTACCTTCATTGTGCTGGTATTTCTCCTCTTGCTATCCAATCTTATTGCTACTTCCTCTTTTCTATCTTGTATTGGCACCGAGGATTCAACAAACTTGTCAAATAGGGTCATCATCAAGATGATGGTTTCATCTCCTCAGAAGGTTTTCCATATTTCTAGGGGGAAACAAGAATCTTGCAAAAGAGTCAGGTTGATACCCCCCACAAGGTTCAATCGAATTTAAATTTGTTTTGGATGGGCCTCATAAAGTTGTTTTACATAATCCCTCTCACGCTTCTAAGCTAAGAGGGATTAAGAAAAATTAGCCGAGATTGAGTTAATTGATAAGGTGTTATCCCCCTGGTATGCAAATGTTCCAATTGTAGGGGGAACTAACACACTAGTGGTAGTAGTAGGACGACACTCGGCCTCAAGATATATCATGAATCCATGGTCTACCCAAGAAAATAATGCAAGGGGTCCGGGGACAACAATTTGAAACAAGATATCTTTTTCAACTGGCTAACTCCGACAGAAGGACATCCACCCTTAGAACTTCGTCACTTTACATAGCTTCCTATGGTGATTCTTTCAGTGTCGACTACTTGTTCGGAATAGCCCAAAGTTTAACAAATTCGTGCATGTATATTTAACCCAAAGACTCCATCAATCAACACACGCCGACACGAAGCCTTTGCGAATCATGACTTCAATGTGAAGGGCAAGATTGTGTGGATGGCTTAGGGATTTGTCATCATCTTCAGAGAAAGAAAGGTAATGTGGGCTAGTAATGTGATTCACCATGCCTTGGAATTGGTCTATATCAATGTTGTTGCAGACATTTGCTGTGCGCAAAGCGTCCTCAAGGATCTGCTTATGTCTAGGGGACAACTCTAGAAGTTCTAAGATTGAGATCTGTGCTGGAGTTTTCTGTAACTGATCTACAAGATTGTAGTTTGGTTTGAGAGTAGTGGTGGACTTTATAGTGACATTCTTGGATGCCACTTGCTTAGATTTGTTGGATGGACCTGAACTAGGCCCTCTGAGAATAATAGGAGCTTGACTCCTGGTAATAGCATTAAGGGCTTGGGAAGATAACCTAGAATGATGACCTCTCAGCACCACAACAGGTTGGTTGTCAAAAATAGGGAGAGAGTCATAACCATGCGGGTCCTTACTCCTTATCATATTAACACTTGGCTCCACAACTTCAAGCATGTTTATCACATTTTCTGCCACTGTATAGGTGTAGTTGATTGTAGCTTTGCCATTCTATGATTTAGAGGTTTCCCCCTTGTCGTAATTAGGCAAAGGTTCCTTAAAAGCCTTATGATCAACATTGGTATTTAGGCCATCAACTTGAAGCTTTCCACTTTTTTATAAAATCTTGGATGATATGTTTTAATTTCCAACAGTTTTCAACAGTATGGCCGGGGCCATTATGAAATTTACAGAATGCCTTGTCATCCCACCAATGTGGCTTAGGATCTGGAATGTGAAATTTTGCGGGATCCTGAGGATGTGCCAAGTTGTTAGCAATGAGAGTTTTGAGAATATCCTCATATAGTCACCCAATTTGGTAAGAATTGTAAACTACGGTTTTGGGCCTCTCGATATCTTGGTTTACTTTCTTGTTGTGGAGGTGCATTAAGCTTCATTGCTTGCAGCCTTAGTCGAATTAAGAACACTTTGATCTCTTGATTGGGAAGAATCACAACTCCATCATTGACAACTTGTTTGTTTTGTTCCAATTGTTGTTCTTCCTTTATCCTTATTGTTGTGTTGACCATTGTTGGTATTATTGTTATGCGGTCCAAAATTCCTTGTTCTTTAGAACATCCTCAATCTCTTGACATCACCGGTTTCAATCATGTGGTATCAAAGGAAGTGAAGACTATCTTTTTTGATCTCATGTCTCATTTCAGGCACCAAATTACTAACAATTATGTCAATCTTTTCATCCTCATGGATCGTCCTAGGATACCGAGAGCATTGTCTCCTCCACCTTTGCAAGAAGGTAACAAAGGGTTCCCCCTGATTTTGTTTCAAGTTGCATAGGTCCAACATAGTAACAGGTCTTGACAGATTATATGCGAAGTGTTGAGCGAATCTATGAACAAGTTCTCTAAAAGTCTTGACAGGAGGAGTGATATTGGTAAACCATTCCATTGCTTGTCCTTTAAGACTCCTAGGGAATAACCTCATCAAATAGGAGTCATCTTGATGGAATTCAAAGCTCATAGTATAGAACTGACACACATGGTCGTGTGGATCACCACTGCCATCATATTTATCATATTGTGGGAATTCCACCCTCTTTGGAAAATCTTTCATACTCACACTCTTGTCAAATGGATTAGGACAAATTGAGTCTAGTGAGAATGAGCTCTTAGGTTGCATCATTTTCTCCATCATTTGCTTCATTTGGCGGATTTCTTCCTCTTGAGAGGGATTTTTCTTTTGTATTTTGTTGTCCACATCAAAATTATAAGGGACTCTGGCACCCTTGTTGATTAGACTTTCAAAGAACTTATCTTTGTTTTGTTCCAAATACCTCTCCACATACTGTTGGAAGATAGGCTCTTGTTGTATTCGCATGAAGTCTTGAGTATCAAAGTCATAATGTGAGCTACCACCTCCATGTTGGGAACTAGGATGTACATGTTGGGAGTGTGGTCTTGAATTTCTGGGAGGAGTTTGCCTCCTATAGTGAGCATACTAAGAGGCCCTTCTTCCTCTAGGACTAGGAGATCTAGAAGGGGTCCTTGACCGCCTTCTACTTCTTGGTGTTTTGGAAGGGGTGGAGGGAGGAGAATTATGTCCACTGTTAGCACCCCTTGTATTGTATTGTTTGTTTAATTGGTGGGCTAACTGCCTATCTTGCTCCTATTGAGCGAGTTTCCTTTGTACTTCCAATAAAGCTTGGCTCTCTTCCTCAAGTTGTCTAAACTTTTCTTGCTTTGCAGCTTGTTCATCTAGAAAGGCTTTCTTTTCGCGTTCAATTCTTTTGAGCCTATCACTTGTGAACCTTGAGGCATGTTGAAGTGGTGAGCTTGGTCTAGATTGTTTGAATAAGTCATTGGTATGTGTTGTATTGACATGAGCATCACAAGGTTCATTGTCTTGGTCTTCGTATTGTGACCATTTTCTTGTTGAGCTCGTCTCTTATACCGTTCATCCTGTTGATGGGCATCCAAATATCTTGTATTAATGAGGGGTGAACCAGGTTGATCATCATGAGAAGAATTTCCAAATATCATGTTGTTTTTGTGTTGTTCATAGATATCATCAAGATTTTGATCCATGGCTTCCCTCTTCCGCCGAGTGACAGTATAACTCATATCCATACCTGAGTGGGAAGGTGCTGAGGGGGTACTCAAGTCACTAAAATGACTCTTTGGGTCAAAATAGGTTTCAGACTGACTCCTAGGTGACTGGTCAAATATTGGTTCCTTTTCCTTTCTCTTTTGACAAGTCTGAACTGGGGGTAGTTGGTTAAAGACTATCTGAGGTCGCTTTCCTTGGCTCACTTGATATCTTGTTGTAGTGACATGAAGGGAGAGTTAGTAAGCCAGGACAATTCTAAAAATGTCGATATCGGACTAGGATAGTAAAAGTTTTCTCTTGTCGAGAGAGAGATGGTGAAATAGAGCTATTTGCAAATAGGTGCAAATAGCAACGCCCGCGGAGGTGCTCAATTCTTGGGTGAATACCTTAGCACATATGGATCAGGAGGATGACTTACACAAAGTGTACTGAGTTTGAATTGTATGAAAATGGGTGGACAAGGAGACTACTAGCACTCTCCAAGTGTGTTATCAAAGAGTCTAAAAATTTATCTATTTGACAGGAACAATTCCTAATTTGCCAATCTCAAGCAAAATCACTTATGAGATCAAGGATCACTAATTCAAAAGGTCAAGGACACATAAACCCTAAATACAGAACAAGTCTCTAAAACTGGGACAAGTCACCTAATCGAAGAACTCAGTATTTCAGTTTGTTGTTTGTTTGCAAAGATTAAGCAAGTATATCCACAGATTTTGATCAAGCACATAGGTTTCAATCAGACAAGTTGTGATACAAAAAGTAGTCAATAACAGATCTATCAAGGACAAAGCAATTTGATAGTATTGGGGGAGTCTTGTTTGAAGATGTTTGGACAATGTTTAAGACTCAAAAACAAACACATAGCTATCCCTACCAAAGAAAATGGTGAGAAGTCAAAACCTTTGCCCCATTGCTTATGCGCATACGTGCACCTCACACAGCCGTGTCACCCCCTAGAGGGCGCCCGTGTTTTTGGTGTTTCCAAGGACTCAACAATGTACGTTCAAAGGTTACCCTTGTAGCAGGGGCCAGTGTCGCAACCGCCTCCAAACGTCCAGGTATATGCCTATGATGGGAATATGTGTATGATCAACATATGGAGAGATTCTTCCCCCTCCTTGCGCAAAGATTATGACTCCTTTCGGAGGTGAACCAGGTAGGAAACTAACTAAGAGGTTTTTACTTGGCTTCCGTTCACAATAACCTTCAGTGCCTCTAATACAGAGCTTGGGCCTCGCAGCCACACCAACACCTGAAAATCACACACCCCCGCAAGCAAGGCTTGGAGCGGTGCCGCTCAGTGCAATAAACAAAGCTCTTCCATGATGATCATCTAAGTCATGGAAAAGAAGTTACTATGGTCTTGGAGTCTTTAGACTCAACAAGACGTTCTTTATTATAGTGAGGTGGAATCACCAGCGATAGGTGTATACTCACTTGGGTCGTTCCCGGAGGTTCAACTTCCGGCAGGCCCTCTAAAGGTGACACTGGACATGGCTCGGATTCGGGTTTCTGATTTTCTGATTCTCCCAAAAGGAGAAGAACATACTTCTCTAGCCCGTCTCTTTACCCAAACACGCTAAACAACCTTAATCACTGAGCTAGTTTCACTTCACCAAATCCACACATTTTTGGGTTTCTGATTCTCTCAATGAGAGAAGAGCATAATCCCCTGACAAGTGAAAGTGCTAAAGATTCACTACCTTGCTCCGCTCCCTAAGAGTTCATCATATTAGTAAGATCATCAGGAGCCTGGATTTGTCCATGGTCATCACCTCCATGTAACAAAGAGCCAAATTCCCTACTCACTATCAAAACTCCTAAGAATTTTAACGAAGCCCTAATTAGACTATGTGAATTGAAAAGTAGGAAAACAAACACAATGTTTTTTTAAATAAGATCTTTGACAAGCGTAAGTGTTTGTTTTCAAGTCTTTGTCACGTGTCCTGCAATCAAACCGTTAGTGTGTTTCAAGTTCTCTGACTGGCGTCCTGCAAAAACTGTTATGCTATGAAAAAATTTAAAAGAACGAATTAAAAAAATCTAATTTAATCTAGTCAAAATTTAATCTAAAAAGGAATTAATTTAACAAAACTAAAATTAAAAGCTAAATTAATCTAATACTAAACTAAAAATTTAAAACAAAGCTAATCTAAATTAATAAAATTAAAAAATCTAATCTAAATTTTAAAAAAATCTAATCTAAATTAATAATTCTAATTTAAATTAATAAAGTTAAAAAATCTAAAGTAAAAAAAGTCTAATTTAAATTAACAAAATTAAAGAATCTACTTTAAATTAACAAAGTTTAAAAAAATCTAATTTGAATTTTAGAAACTAAAAAAAATCTAATTTAAAAATCTAAATTAAAGACTAAACCAAACTAACTAAAAACTAAACTAAATTAAGATTAAAAACTAAATTAGAATTAAAAACTAAACTAAATTAAAAACTATAAATTAAAAACTAAATTAAAAACATGCATAAAAATCTTCAAATTTGATTTCTGAAAAATCTGTTTATAATGAGTAGATAAAAACAGAAACCCAGAATTTTTTTGAAGCAAAAAATAAAACCCATAAATCGTTTTTTGATCCAGCAAGTAGAAGATGAAAAAATATTTTTTTTAAATCTTTAGCTAGCTGAAAAAAATGACGCGCGACAGTTTTTTTGCAGCTATTTTCTTTAGATCTGTGAAAGAAATCAGAAAACTGAAAAATACCCAGATCAGATTTCGACTCTGGCTACAAAACCCATAAATCATTTTTCCTGCAACTGAGTGGAAGCTGGATTTATGAAGCAAAACTAAAAACTAAATTAAAAACTAAACTAAAAAAACTAAAAATGAAAAACTAAACTAAATTAAAAACTAAATTAAAAACTAAAAACTACATTGAAAACTAAATTAAAACTAAATTAAAAGCTAAGCTAAAATTAAAATTAAAAGAAATTAAACCGGTGGAAACCAAGATGTATGGCTGAAGTATGTTATATACGTGAGATCCTTGCATGCAAGGATGCTTCGATAATGAGTCCTTGCAAATCAATTTACAACTCTCTATCCGAGAAGAGTAGGGATTGATATTGTGACCCTCAGATTGACCCAGTTACCCCTGCAAATACAGTCTCGGAACGAGAGATTCAAAGAGGAGAAGCAAGAATGCCAATCTCCATGAATCCTGTTCTTGCAATGCAACAATGAAAACTAATCTAAATGGCTGTAAAATGCAATAAACCAAACTAATTTATTGAAATGAAAATTAATCTACATGCAATGCCATAAATGAATTATTTTGCAAATTAATCTACTATGAAGATTAAGCTAAAATGCAATATTAAACTATATGCTTTAAAACTAAGATGCTTATAAAATCAAACTAATGTAATCTCAAATGATAAAATTTAAATTTGTAGCATAAGTCTGATGTAAAAATTCGTGATTCTTTCTCTTTTTGA
>VDFB02353493.1:230211894-230282312 GCA_007258455.2 Sequoia sempervirens | reverse complement strand
AGAGGAGAAATAATAAATTGAAAATTTTGATCAAATCAGACAAAAGATAAGGTTCTTGATGTAAGATGAAAAATATAAGAATTACAGAACCCAGGTAGATCAGCAAGAAAATTATGCCCTAAGGTTGAATTAAAAGAAAAGAAGTGGGGTGAAATCGAATGGAAGATAGAAGTTTGGAAGAAATGGAAAGAAATGGAGAGAAGGAAGAGAATCTGCCTCAATAAAGAGGATGCATCAAAATCAATCAATTGTTTAAAATAGGGAATTTCAATTGAGATCACGAAAGAAGATAAGGAAATGAAGAACATGATCATAGTTGATGAAAAATCCACAAGAAAGATGAAGGAAACCCTCTCAAACCCATAATATAGCCTAAAAGTGCAAATTAACATGAAGTCTAAATAATGCAAGCTACATGAAAATGCAAAGGTGTACTTGCAATAGGGTAACATAGGTTTTTGTGTGTTCATCATTCATTAGAGAATGTAAGAGAACTTATTTTCATCATTGGGCCATTATTACCGGACATCGGACAATCACACAATCATCACTAGTCACAAACGCAACTATGAAGATATGAATGTGATTTATATCAGCTTGGAATGTGGAAAGATTCTAACATGAGCATCAAAGACATGAAGGTCAAGATGACTACAATGTTAGCTTACCTAATTTAATGTAGCAAAACCACACTCGCATCGAGACATAAACGCCAGGATGGCCATGAGAATGGTTGTGCAAAAACATTCAAGGATGATGCCATAAATCTCTTAAGTGTGTCAAGGAGACAACAAGAGACACTGAAGAGGTTCCAGACAACACCCACAAGCAGAAAGCAAATAAAAACATGCCCCATGCCCCAAGTCCTCTAGCTATGCATCACGGAGAGACTTATTAGACAAGGACACTCAACGAAAATCAATATTAGTCAGCACACAAAGAAAAGATCATGGCATATCTCAAGCATTAAGTGTTGCAATTAAAAAAATTTAAGTGTGTAAACTAATACTGAGTTCCGAGGATAAGAATCGAATGCTTGCAAGTAGGTAAGATCACATGACCAAACTGGATAAGACCAAAATGATAAGTGTTGAAAAACACACGATGTCAGGGATTGTGTTGAAAAACACAGTTAGGTTAGTGTTGAAAAACACCGTTTGCGAGGTGTCCTAAAGACAAGCATATCCAAGAGACCAAAGCTAACACAGTGATGCCCCTAGACAAAGACAGACCAATTCCAAACCAAGGCAATAAGGACAAGGCATGATGGAGAAAGGCTAAGTGTCGAGGATGCATGCTAAGAAATAGGGATGCAAAGGCCTCAAGTAGTGCCTATTTCCAGGTTTTCACCACTTAGAAGAATTTTTTTTTTTTAGGACTTTTTTTTTTTTTTTTTTTGTATTTTTTGCTACCAAAGCTGTTTCCGGGTTTTCACCAGGCACTTTTTTCTTCTTCTTCTTTTTTTTTTTTTGTATTTTTGCTACCAAAGGCGCTTTGTTTTCTAGGTTTTCACCAAGGCACTTTTTTCTTCTTCTTTTTTTTTTTTTTGAATTTTTTAAATTTTTTTGTATTTTTCATTTTTTTTTGTATTTTTTTAGCATCATATTTGAATTTTTTTGGATTTTTTGACAATATATCAATTTTTTTTTGTAATTTTTTCAGTATCATATATCAATTTTTTTGGAACTTTTTTCAGGGTCATAATTATATACAAAGGATGCCCCCAGATAGAACGGGCATCAAGGATAGAACTTCTTCAGGTGCAAAACATTGATAGGCTCAGGGAGCTGCTCCCCCTCTTCAGTAGATAGTAGATAGGCACCTGTGCCAAAAGCTGCTATGATGATGTAGGGTCCAAGCCAATTAGGTTCAAATTTTCCCTTCTGTTCTTGATTCTGTTGGTTCTTAGGATTCTCTCGCAGGACAAGATCTCCTTGGAATTCTCTAGGGCGAACCTTTTTGTTGAAGGCTTTGGACATCCTCTTTTGATAGACCCTCATATGGTCAAATGATGCTTTACGCTTCTCATCAAGAAGTTCCAATTCTTGCAATCTCATGGCGTGATAGTCTTCATCTGTAACTAGACCTTTGAGAGAGACCCGAAGTGATGGAATCTCAACCTATAAAGGTAACACTACTTCAGTGCCGTATGTGAGGGCAAAAGGAGTAGCCCTAGTTGGAGTACGAATACTCATTCTATAGGCCCACAGGGCCTGATTTATCTGTAGGTGCCAATCTCTACCATTCTTATGAACTATTCTGTGCAAAATCTTGAGAATGGTTTTGTTTGAAGCTTCTGCCTGACCATTTCCTTGTGGGAAGTAAATGAAGGACCAATGTTGCTTTATCTTGAATCTTTGGCAGAGTTCTTTAAGGTCCTTGTTTTTGAACTGATCTCCATTGTCAGTGATGATCTCAGATGGCACTCCATATCGACAAATGATATGGTTTAAAATAAATAAAGACACTGACTTGCCTGAGGCAATAGAAAGTGGAACAACCTCTACCCATTTTGTGAAGTAGTCAGTAGCAGTGATAATGAACTTATGCCCACCTGATGAGTTGGGATGAATCTGCCCAACAAGGTCAAAGGCCCATCGCTGAAATGGCCAGTGAGATATAGAAGGAATTAGCTCCCTACCTGGAGCATGTATCAAGTGTCCATGTTTCTGACATTTTTCACAAGACTTAGCAAATGCTACTGCATCTATCTGCATCATAGGCCAATAGTACCACCTTACAAAGCAACCTTCTAGCCATGGAAGAAGACCATTAGAATGTCCTCCACATATGCCCTGATGTGGATGTCAACTGGCAGTAGTTCCTCCTTTTCTAAGCACCTAAGAAGTGTTCCATCTAGACCCCTCCTATACAAATCACCAGAGATGAGGGAATGGCGAGAGGCATTGTGGATAAGGTTTCTTCTTTCAGATCGGTTAAATGTATCGGGGATGATGCCATCACGAAGATATGAGTAAATAGCACCATAGCGGGAGGATTCATGATTGACAAGGGTACAAATGATATGGCTTTCAGGTGAGTCAAATATGGGATATCGTAGCTCTTCCACTAGGAATTCATATTTGGACTCATGTTCCTCTAACTGAAGAAGTGAAGCAAGGGTGGCCATAGCATCAACTGCTTTGTTCTCAGCCCTAGGGATTTGCTGAAAGGTGACAAAAGTAAAATACCATCTCAATGAATCAACCATTTTTTTGTAAGGTACCAACTTGTCATCTTTTGTTTGGTATTGTTCATTGACTTGGTTGATGATCAGCTGAGAATCCCCATAGATATGTATTTCTATGATATTCCACTCTATGGCCATTTTTAGTCCATTTGTCAAAGCCTCATACTCAGCTATGTTGTTTGTGCATGGAAAGAGTAACTTGTAAGATTTAGGAATAGTATACCCATGAGGAGAAACAAACAACACACCAGCTCCAGAACCATTTTGCATGTAGGAACCATCAAAGAATAGTTTCCAGGATCTTTCAGTCATGTACATAAGATGCTCATCTGGAAAGTTGGCTTGAATGGGCATATTATCTTGAATAGGAAAATTACCCAGTTGATCTGTAATAGCTTGGCCTTTGATTGCTTTGCGCTCAATGCTCTATATGTCAAATTCAAAAGAATCATCATCCATTTAGCAAGTCTACGGTGAGAGCATCTTTCACCAGGAGCAAGTATTTGGGAGGGATCAATTTTTGCTATATGGGGTGCTTGTAATGGAACATATAGTGTCGCAATTTTTGAGATTAGCCAAGTGGACAATTTTTGGAACTTCCTCTGTGCCCAAATTAACAGCTTCTGTAGGTTCAACCAATACTGATGATCTGTCCTAGAAATAGCTTGGGAGACTATCAAGTACCTCATCCGTAGGTGCCTCTGGGAGGTTTTCACCTTTGGATATGTCTTTTATTTTTACTTTTTTTGGTTCTGACACCGCCACATAGTGGTTTTCGCCATCAGAACTCTTATTCTTTTTTTCTTTTCTTTTTTATCTTGTGACTAAGGTACTTGATGTCAGGTTCTGTCATACTGGTAGCCGGTTCACTAGTGGAAGAGACTACAGGTTCAATGGCATTTAGATAGCAGGTGATCTCATAGTCATTATGAAATGTCAAGAGTTGAGGCTCTTGGTACCGTTGAGACCAATCAATAAGGTTGGGGTGAACAAGGGGTAGGTTGATGACTGGTTCAAGATTAAGGATATAGGTGGTGTCATCTCTGGTGATTGTAGAATTGGAATCTGTCAAGTTTCCCTCTAAAGTGTCTAAATCAGAATTTATCCTAGCAAGCAAAGAATCGTCTACTAATGTGACATGTGGGTTCCAATCTTCTAATCTAACACATGACTCGTCAGTTACATCAGGTTGAGAACTATAAGCATGGACAACGTCCATATCCAAGTCAACTGTTGCATCTGAGAGTGAATCCCATTCAAACTCATGAGAGTCTATTTCTAAATTATTGTTGGAGCCTCGTGATGTAGAAGCCTCAAGATTTGGAAGAGGCTCCTCTCCTCTAGCAATTTTCTCAATCACAAAATTATCTGAATTATCACCATCCGTTGCAGCTGGGATGGAGACACTATCCATAGTCAATTTTGCATTCATATAGTCACTATCTATTGCAAATGAGACAGGAGGACTATCAATTATTAAATCTCTTGAATCTTCCCAAAGGAGATTTGTTGAAGGTACCCAATCATTTGTTATGTCTTGTTGATTGGTCAAATCTGGTACATATTCTGTGTCATCTTTACTATCCCACCTATCAAAAATGGGGACAGTGCATTTATTGTTGTTCATAAAGCCTAGGCCAACCGGTTTCTTAGACTTACGTGCAAAAAGATCATGATTGAGTGGTTCAGCTCTAGCATCTAACCTGTGACTAAGAGGGCCATATCTTGGATAACCCATATTCTTGAAAAAAGTATATCCTCTCCCATAGGACTTAGGAGAGGGGGAGAAATTTTCATTGTGCTGGTATTTCTCCTCTTTGTATATCCAATCTCGAACAGCTACTTCCTCTTTTTCATCTTGTATTGGTATTGAGGATTCAACAAACTTGTCAAATAGTGTCATTGCTGAAGATGATGGTTTCATCTCCTGTGAAGGTTTTCCATATGTCCTAGGGGAAACATGCATCTTTGTAAAAGAGTCAAGTTGATACCCCCCCATGCCAAGGTCTACTGACTTAAATTTGTTTTGACAGTCTGCTAAAGTTGTTTCATAATCCTCTGCTGCTCGGTTAAGAGGGACATGAACATTAGCTGAGATTGAGTTAATTGATAAGGTGTTATCCCCTGGTATGAAAATTTATGTTCCATTGTAGGGGAACTTAACACACTGGTGGTAGGTAGACGGCACTGCCTGCATATCATGAATCCATGGTCTACCCAGTAAAATGTTGTATGCAAGGGGTCCAGTATCAACAATTTGAAACAAGATATCTTTTTCAACTGGGCCAATCCTGATAGGAAGGACAACCAATCCCTTAGAACTTCGTTCTGCCTCATCACAGGCCTTTATGGTGATCTTCTTTCTAGTGTCGATCACTTGCTCACGGGCCAGCCCAAAGTTTTTTAACAAATTCAAAGAAATCTGAATGTGCTTGTACCCCATCCAACGCAGCATTACGAGGTTTTATGAATCATGACTTCAATGTGAAGGGCAAGATTGTGTGGATGGCTTAGGGATTTGTCATCATCTTCAAAGAAAGAAAGGTAATGTGGGCTAGTAATGTGATTCACCATGCCTTGGAATTGGTCTATATCAATGTTGTTGGGGACATTTACTGTGCGCAAAGCGTCCTCAAGGATCTGCTTATGTCTAGGGGACAACTCTAGAAGCTCTAAGATTGAGATCTATGCTGGAGTTTTCTGTAACTGATCTACAAGATTTTAGTTTGGTTTGAGAGTAGTGGCGGACTTTATAGTGACATTCTTGGATGCCACTTGCTTGGATTTGTTGGATGGACCTGAACTAGGCCCTCTGAGAATAATAGGGGCTTGACTCTTGGTAACAGCATTAAGGGCTTGGGAAGATAACCTAGAATGAGGACCTCTCAGCACCACAACAGGTTGGTTGTCAAAAATAGGGGGAGAGTCATAACCATGCGGGTCCTTACTCCTTATCATATTAACACTTGGCTCCACAACTTCAAGCATGTTTATCACATTTTCTGCCACTGTATAGGTGTAGTTGATTGTAGCTTTGCCATTCTATGATTTAGAGGTTTCCCCCTTGTCGTAATTAGGCAAAGGTTCCTTAAAAGCCTTATGATCAGCATTGGTATTTAGGCCATCAACTTGAAGCTTTCCACTTTCTATAAAATCTTGGATGATATGTTTTAATCTCCAACAGTTTTCAACAGTATGGCCAGGGCCATTATGAAATTTACAGAATGCCTTGTCATCCCACCAATGTGGCTTAGGATCTGGAATGTGAAATTTTGCAGGATCCTGAGGATGTGCCAAGTTGTTAGCAATGAGAGTTTTGAGAATATCCTCATATGAGTCACCCAATTTGGTAAATTGTCGCTTCTGGTTTTTGGGCCTCTCCTGATATCTTGGTTTACTTTCTTGTTGTGGAGGTGCATTAAGCTTCATTGCTTGCACAACCTTAGTCAAATTAAGAACACTTTGATCTCTTGATTGGGAAGAATCCACAACTCCATCATTGACAACTTGTTTGTTTTTGTTCCAATTGTTGTTCTTCCCTTTATCCTTATTGTTGTGTTGACCATTGTTGGTATTATTGTTATGTCTGGTCAAAATGCCTTGTTCTTTTAGAACATCCTCAATGCGGCATGCAGTTTCAATCATGGTATCAAAGGAAGTGAAGACTATCTTTTTGATCTCATATCTCATTTCAGGCACCAAATTACTAACAAGTATGTCAATCTTTTCATCCTCATGGATCATCCTAGGATACCGAGAGCATTGTCTCCTCCACCTTTGCAAGAAGGTAACAAAGGGTTCCCCCTGATTTTGTTTCAAGTTGCATAGGTCCAACATAGTAACAGGTCTTGACAGATTATATGCGAAGTGTTGAACGAATCTATGAACAAGTTCTCTAAAAGTCTTGACAGGAGGAGTGATATTGGTAAACCATTCCATTGCTTGTCCTTTAAGACTCCTAGGGAATAACCTCATCAAATAGGAGTCATCTTGATGGAATTCAAAGCTCATAGTATAGAACTGACGCACATGGTCGTGTGGATCACCACTGCCATCATATTTATCGTATTGTGGGAATTCCACCCTCTTTGGAAAATCTTTCATACTCACACTCTTGTTGAATGGATTAGGACAAATTGAGTCTAGTGAGAATGAGCTCTTAGGTTGCATCATTTTCTCCATCATTTGCTTCATTTGGCGGATTTCTTCCTCTTGAGAGGGATTTTGCTTTTGTATTTTGTTGTCCACATCAAAATTATAAGGGACTCTGGCACCCTTGTTGATTAGACTTTCCAAGAACTTATCTTTGTTTTGTTCCAAATACCTCTCCACATACTGTTGGAAGATAGGCTCTTGTTGTATTCGCATGAAGTCTTGAGTATCAAAGTCATAATGTGAGCTACCACCTCCATGTTGGGAACCAGGATGTACATGTTGGGAGTGTGGTCTTGAATTTTTGGGAGGAGTTTGCCTCCTATAGTGAGCATACTGAGAGGCCCTTCTTCCTCTAGGACTAGGAGATCTAGAAGGGGTCCTTGACCGCCTTCTACTTCTTGGTGTTCTGGAAGGGGTGGGGGGAGGAGAATTATGTCCACTGTTAGCACCCCTTGTATTGTATTGTTTGTTTAATTGGTGGGCTAACTGCCTATCTTGCTCCTCTTGAGCGAGTTTCCTTTGTACTTCCAATAAAGCTTGGCTCTCTTCCTCAAGTTGTCTAAACTTTTCTTGCTTTGCAGCTTGTTCATCTAGAAAGGCTTTCTTTTCGCGTTCAATTCTTTTGAGCCTATCACTTGTGAACCTTGAGGCATGTTGAAGTGGTGAGCTTGGTCTAGATTGTTTGAACAAGTCATTGGTATATGTTGTATTGACATGAGCATCACGAGGTTCATTGTCTTGGTCTTCGTATTGTGACCATTTTCTTGTTGAGCTCGTCTCTTATACCGTTCATCCCGTTGATGGGCATCCAAATATCTTGTATTAATGAGGGGTGAACCAGGTTGATCATCATGAGAAGAATTTCCAAATATCATGTTGTTTCTGTGTTGTTCATAGATATCATCAAGATTTTGATCCATGGCTTCCCTCTCCGCCGAGTGACAGTATAACTCATATCCATACCTGAGTGGGAAGGTGCTGAGGGGGTACTCAAGTCACTAAAATGGCTCTTTGGGTCAAAATAGGTTTCAGACTGACTCCTAGGTGACTGGTCAAATATTGGTTCCTTTTCCTTTCTCTTTTGACGAGTCTGAACTGGGGGTAGTTGGTTAAAGACTATCTGAGGTCGCTTTCCTTGGCTCACTTGATATCTTGTTGTGACTGACATGAAAGGGAGAGTTCAAGTAAACAGACAATTCTAAGAAATGTCAATACCAGACTAGGATAGTAAAAGTTTTCTCTTGTCCGAGAGAGATGGTGAAATAGAACTGTTGCAAATAGGTGCAAACCAACACTGCCACAGAGGTGCTCAATTCTTGGGTGAACACCCTAGCACATATGGATCAGGAGGATGACTTACACAAAGTGTACTGAGTTTGAATTGTATGAAAATGGGTGGACAAGGAGACTACTAGCACTCTCCAAGTGTGTTATCAAAGAGTCTAAAAATTTATCTATTTGACAGGAACAATTCCTAATTTGCCAATCTCAAACAAAATCACTTATGAGATCAAGGATCACTAATTCAAAAGGTCAAAGACACATAAACCCTAAATACAGAACAAGTCTCTAAAACTGGGACAAGTCACCTAATCGAAGAACTCAGTATTTCAGTTTGTTGTTTGTTTGCAAAGATTAAGCAAGTATATCCACAGATTTTGATCAAGCACATAGGTTTCAATCAGACAAGTTGTGATACAAAAAGTAGTCAATAACAGATCTATCAAGGACAAAGCAATTTGATAGTATCGGGGGAGTCTTGTTTGAAGATGTTTGGACAATGTTTAAGACTCAAAAACAAACACATAGCTATCCCTACCAAAGAAAATGGTGAGAAGTCAAAACCTTTGCCCCATTGCTTATGCGCATACGTGCACCTCACACAGCCGTGTCACCCCCTAGAGGGCGCCCGTGTTTTTGGTGTTTCCAAGGACTCAACAATGTACGTTCAAAGGTTACCCTTGTAGCAGGGGCCAGTGTCGCAACCGCCTCCAAACGTCCAGGTATATGCCTATGATGGGAATATGTGTATGATCAACATATGGAGAGATTCTTCCCCCTCCTTGCGCAAAGATTATGACTCCTTTCGGAGGTGAACCAGGTAGGAAACTAACTAAGAGGTTTTTACTTGGCTTCCGTTCACAATAACCTTCAGTGCCTCTAATACAGAGCTTGGGCCTCGCAGCCACACCAACACCTGAAAATCACACACCCCCGCAAGCAAGGCTTGGAGCGGTGCCGCTCAGTGCAATAAACAAAGCTCTTCCATGATGATCATCTAAGTCATGGAAAAGAAGTTACTATGGTCTTGGAGTCTTTAGACTCAACAAGACGTTCTTTATTATAGTGAGGTGGAATCACCAGCGATAGGTGTATACTCACTTGGGTCGTTCCCGGAGGTTCAACTTCCGGCAGGCCCTCTAAAGGTGACACTGGACATGGCTCGGATTCGGGTTTCTGATTTTCTGATTCTCCCAAAAGGAGAAGAACATACTTCTCTAGCCCGTCTCTTTACCCAAACACGCTAAACAACCTTAATCACTGAGCTAGTTTCACTTCACCAAATCCACACATTTTTGGGTTTCTGATTCTCTCAATGAGAGAAGAGCATAATCCCCTGACAAGTGAAAGTGCTAAAGATTCACTACCTTGCTCCGCTCCCTAAGAGTTCATCATATTAGTAAGATCATCAGGAGCCTGGATTTGTCCATGGTCATCACCTCCATGTAACAAAGAGCCAAATTCTCACTCACTATCAAACTCCTAAGAACTTTAACGAAGCCCTAATTAGACTATGAATTGAAAAGAGGAAACAACACAATGTTTTTTAAACAAGATTCGACAAACAAGATTTTTTTCAAAGTTTCTTGTCACGCCAGTCCCCGCAATCAACAAACTGCTGAAGTATGCTTCAGCCTCTCACTCCAAGGCCCCGTAAATCGAAGTATGCCAGCATGAAAAAAGAATTTAAAAGCAACTGTAATTAAAAAAATCTAATTTAATCTACCAAAATTTAATCTAAAAAGAATTAGTTAACAAAGTTAAAATTAAACTAAATTAATCTAATACTAAACTAAAAATTTAAAACAAAACTAATCTAAATTAATAAAATTAAAAATCTAATCTAAATTAAAAAAATCTAATCTAAATTAATAATTCTAATTTAAATTAATAAAGTTAAAAAATCTAAAGTAAAACAAATCTAATTTAAATTAACAAAGTTAAAGAATCTACTTTAAATTAACAAAGTTTAAAAAAATCTAATTTGAATTTTAGAAACTAAAAAAAATCTAATTTAAAAATCTAAATTAAAGACTAAACCAAACTAACTAAAAACTAAACTAAATTAAGATTAAAAACTAAATTAAAATTAAAAACTAAACTAAATTAAAAACTAAAAATTAAAAACATGCATAAAAATCTTCAAATTTGATTTCTGAAAAATCTGTTTATAATGAGTAGATAAAAACAGAAACCCAGAAATTTTTTGAAGAAAAAAATAAAACCCTGAAATCGTTTTTGATCCAACAAGTAGAAGATGAAAAAATATTTTTTTAAATCTTTAGCCAGCTGAAAAAAATGACGCGCGACGGTTTTAGTGCAACTATTTTCTTCAGATCTGTGAAAGAAATCAAAAAACTGAAAAATACCCAGATCAGATTGACTCCACATAAAACCTATAAATCATTTTTCTCAAGAATCGAAAGTGTTTGGACATACAAAACTAAAAACTAAATTAAAAACTAAACTAAAAACTAAACTAAAAAAAACTAAAAATTAAAAACTAAATTAAAAACTAAACTAAATTAAAAACTAAATTAAAACTAAAACTAAATCAAAAACTAAACGAAAACTAAATTAAAACCCACAAACTAAATTAAAAATTAAAAATCAAACACGGGCGCCAAAACGACAATCGAAGTATGTTATATTATCCCAAAATCAATTCTGGCAACCCCCATCTGGGCAAGAGCGGGATTGATATTGTGGCCCCCGACAACCTCACACCCAAATACACTTCTTCATAGACGCAGATTCAAAGAGAGAAGCAAGAATGCCAATCTCCATGAATCATGTTCTTGCAATGCAACAACGAAAACTAATCTAAATGACTGTAAAATGTAATAAACCAAACTAATTTATTGAAATGAAACTTAATCTACATGCAATGCCATAAATGAATTATTTTGCAAATTAATTTACTATGAAGATTAAGCTAAAATGCAATATTAAACTATGTTTTAAAACCAAGATGCTATAAAATCAACCATGTAATCTCAAATGATAAAATTTAAATTTGTAGCATAAGTCTGATGTAAAAATTCGTGATTCTTTCTCTTTTTTTTGAAATGAGAATGAGAGGGCTCATTTTATAGGCAAAAGTGGAATTGAAGGCAAATTCAGAAGCAATGTGGGATAAATAGAAAAATAGAAACAAATCTTGATTGAATTTTTTTTTATAGTTTATTTCCCTTTTAACTGATTTGTTTCCCTTTTTTCATCACAGGATATTCTTGAGAGGATATTTCATTTATTTTATTTTATTTAAGATGATAATATCTCTTTTAATAAAATAGAATAAGATTATATAATTTAGAAATGAATATTAATAAAATAAAATAAAATTATTTAATTAAAAATAGATTTAATTAAATAGCATCATTTTATTTAAGTAATATTAACTTCAATTAATAACATTATTTTATTTATTAAAGGTTTATTCTTTTGATTAAATAAAATTAATGAAGCATTCAAACCTTAGGGAAAATTGAAACATTTGAAATAGTTATGAATTGATTAAGAAATTTGATTTGAAAATGCGACAATCATTGATTCATAAAGTTGATGTTGACAAATTAAATAAATGGGGCCCAAAGTCTAGGTGACCATTTTAGGTTGCATACAGTTGTATCCTACAAAACAACAAACAAATGAAATTCGAGCTAAAAACTAGTTAAATTAACAGTTTACCCTCCTAGCACTAGAATGTGAGACGAGGATTATCAGGCTGGGTCAATTACGCTTGATCCATGATGAATCAAAACATAACTTAGCCACTACACCTCAATCACAAACAAGATCATTCAAATTGAAAGTTAGAATAAGCATTTACAAAAACTGAAATTTATAAACTACAAAAACAATTAAATTCCTACTCTAACCCATTTGAAACTTATTTTGTTTTGGAATTGGTGTCGTGTTGATGTGGAACAACGACCCTTTCCCAATCCCATGATTAGTGAGCCTGTTTTAATTGATTCTATGGAAGAGAATCGATGAAACCATTGTGATAAATGAATGAAAATCTGATTTATGCTAAATTAAACATGATGCAAGCTAAATTAACATGATTCTATGCTAAAATTGATTTAATTATACAATTGCTAAGCTAATCTAGGTTAATTCTAATCTAAAAGATGGAAACCCTAATTTATAAACAAACTAAGATGGATACATGGAAGCCATTAATGGATGTCTTAAGCTACTATGCAACTAAAATGAACTGAATTAAGCTAAAAGTTAGTAAATTGAGAGTGTGAGTGTGAGTGAATTCAACAACATGACTTTGCAATTGAAAGATGGATCCCTTTGTCTCCAAATAGTGTCCTATTTATAGGAAAGCAAATGAGAAATGGAGGGTTGAGATAAAAAAGATCAATCAATGGTCAAGGATGAAAGGAAGAAGAGGCATGAATCATGGATTCTCATCAATGAATGAGAATGCATGATGGGATTTAATCAAGGGCTCATATTTGCTCCAAAAAAACATAATTTTGACCTGCTTACACGGGTTAAAGGTGACTTGTTCAAGGTTTAGCTTGCTCAAGAAGCCAAGTGAGTTGATTGGAGGAGAGAGAATATTCTTTGGAATATTCTCATGGGTGAGGATAAAAAGTATTTTGCAAATTATTATTTTTTAATTGTACAAAAAAGGGGATAAGGAATATTCCATGGGAATATTCTCCTTTTAGAGGAAAATAGTTTAATTGCTAATTAAACAAGGTTTAATCATGCAATTAGAGAATTTGAAGAATTAAAGGTGATATTCATTAAATTAAATAATCTAATGAATGGGGGAGACATGAAATGATATTTAATTAAATAATTTAGGGTTATTTAATTAAATAAGATGACTTAAGAAATTAAATTAAATATTTTGATTTATTTAATTTAATGAGATGAAATGCTAGCGTGAAGAGGGAATGAATTAACCTGAATTGATGAATTAGGTTAATGGACGAAAATGATGACATTAATTAAATTAGCTAGGTTAATTTAAATAATTAAGCGAAATGAGGATGGGTTCAAAGAGGAAATGTTGTTAGTAAACCTGTTTCGAGTGTATGATATCATTCAGGACATTTTTCAGTGTCTACAGATATTTATGATAAATTCCAAAAAGAAAGAAGGCCAATGGTTGTAGGTGGGTCTATATGACCAACTTTACCTCTAAAAGGAAGTTGAGAAATGTAAAACTAGACTTATACCCAAGTTATAATCACAAAATATAAACATTATATATAATTAGACGATTTCCCCAATTGCTCCAATTGCAAGGTTCATAATGGTGAGGATAGTTCTTACAATTGTTATAAAGTATTAGTGGTAGTGCGTTGATTGGATATAAAGAATTCAATTGTTCAAAAGAATTTGAAATATGGATTCTTCATGGAACAACCTCTTAGGTTTGTGGAGGAAGAGAAAAAATTTCTTTACTAATTAAATAATTCATTATATGGCTTGAATTAGGGGCCTCATGTGTGGAATAAGAAGACTAGTCAATATACTAAAAAGTTTGGTTTTAATTTTTTTCAAGGAGCTCAATTTGGATGTCAAGAAACCTAACAAAAAATATTGTTATTTTCTCTATTTGAATGACTTGATTACTCAAATGAAGAAGCAACTAGCCTTATAGTTTGAGATGACAAATTTGGGGTTGCTTCACTATATTTTGGCTTTACAAGTTTGGTAGGAACATGATTAGTTGGTTATCTCTCCATAGACGTATGCCAAATAGCAATCAACAAGATCTAGGATGGAGAATGTGAAAGTTAATAAAAAATAATTTTATTCTGATATTAAGTTGAAAATAGCTACAGGGATAGAAGAGGTTGATCTTATAAAATATTGAAGCCTACTGGGAAGTTTTTTGTATCTTACCCACTCTCAACATATATCTCTTTTGTTCTTAGATAGGCAGCCAAGTCCATGTTGGAGCCGCAAAGTTTCCACGTGTAAAGAGGTCTAATAATTTTGGACTTGAGTTCAAGCTACAAAGTTACTATGTTTTACAAGGCTACATAGATTAAAATTAGATAAGAGATCTTGATGATTAGAGGTTTACTTTTGGCTAGGCCTTTATGTTGGGATATTTATCAATATTATGGTTTTCCAAGAAGAAAAATAATGTCTTAGAATATATAACCTAGGTAGAGTACATTGGACTAGGTCAAGCGTCAAATAAAATAATGTGGTTGCATAAGATGCTAAATCATTTGCATGTTCAAAAAAAATGTGTGAGGACCATGCATATCAAGATCAAGTACCACAAGGTTCATAAAATATTAGAAGTTCAAAAGATTAAAATTTGATATGTTGGGACAAAGGACTAAGTGGCATATATCTTCATAAATTTACTAATGGAGAATAAGTTTGTCAAGTTTTGGCATTAGTTGAACAAGCTTTTCATGAAGGGGATTTATCTTCATTATAACCTTTACTTATCAATGTAATAATTATGTTACATTGAATTTATTGTAAATCCTCTAATTTCAAGTTAATAGGGGGATGCTAGAATATAATTAATATTACATTCTATGGATTTATCCCATATATGCTATACATCAAAGGTCATTAGCCAAGTGAAACTATTTAAATAGGTTGATTATATAATGTAATGTAATGTGTATAAATGAAGTGAAAGCAACCAATAAAACCATTTTAATCCATGTTTCTATATATCATAATCTTCTTCAATTACACAATCCTCCTATGTAGTGTTATTCAAACAAAACCTTGGTATATACAAGTTAGACACAAAGTGGCTTCAACTACTACTAAGAGGTAATTAAATAAAGTCTATTGGTAGGATAAGCTTTGGAAAATTATAGAGTTTTAATTGTTGAGTGTCTAAATTTGAAGACTGTAACTATTATTTAAATTTTTCATGGGTTGGTGGCTTTCTACAAAAAAATTAATCAAGAAATTTAGTGGTATATATACATTGTTGAATCACTACATAAAAAAATAAGGGTTTAATTTGATGATTGATATTAATGTATATTATTTATCTATGGAGATAGCCACCCAAGATCAAGAAGGCCTAAAACAATCACACAAAATTTAGAAATACAAATTGATAAGAATAAATTTTATGAAGAGGAGAAAACACCTTACAATATGAAAACTCACAACCACACACACATTTGTTGGACAACAATTAAGCAACTCAAAACAATTCTTGTAATAACACAAATCTACATGAAATGACTTCAATTTTCTCATTCAAACTCTCATGTTTTACATAGAAATTGATGCCAAATTGAAATTACATTTTTGCAGCCATATGGGCTGATTCAAACCATCTAAAATCTGATATAAATTAGAAAAATAACAAAAAAAATCAAATACAAATTGATTTTCTTCAACTCAGCTTCCTTTACTAGATTCTAGCTCTTGTAACCTGCAAATTGTCATGTGCAACCTTGCTGCAATAAAACCCCTGTAACCCCATTTATATGCTGCTGCAACTTCAACTTCAGACCTGCAAATTCATGGTGTTTTGGTCTTCTCTCCAATGGCTACACCCCAAGCCTTCCTCTTCAAATTTATGGCATCAAGAACCCTTCAAAATTGCAAAAAAAAATCAAGCCTTTTCCAGAAAAGACTTCCATCATTTTTTGTAACCCTTAAATGCTACTCCCAATCCAAGATGATACTCTTAAAATGCAATAATGAAAATATTAAATGATAAAAGCATCTTTGAACCCACTTTTGAAAATTTCCAATTCAAGAAGATAAATTGATTTTTCCACTCCACTCCACTAGACCCCAAAATAGAAAAAGCTATCATTACAATCTTAGACATCCAAATTTTTGAATGCTTTTATGAGGTGAAATAAAAGAATTCATAAAAACTTGTAACCTCCCAAAAATTCACACCCGATTCTGCTTTTTCAATTTTTTTTTATTTTTCAAATTTTCCAAGTCACCTCCACCATTATCTCCCACTCATAATTTGCAATATAAAATAAGAGTAACAATTCAATGTAAATTATTTAAGCCTTAATATTGCATTTTATTCACCTCATAATATTATTCCACAAAATAAAAATAATAAAATAAAATGCTCCTTTTTTTGGTTGATGTTGATTGCACTTACACCCCAGGATGTTCTTGCATCAAACACCCAAGGTAGAAAAATTTTGTGAGCTTGGTATCACAAATGGAATTGGATGGTAGGACCATCCTTTTAGGTTGTAAAGAACCTTCAAAAAAATCTATTACTGGATTTGGTAACACCAATGAGTTCTTTTTTCTCCTCTTCCAGCACCTAGCTGGAACAAGTATCCTCCTCTGACAAATCTTCTTTGTGCTCAACATATTTAATGTGGAATCAGCTCCACCATAAACCAACCACCTCCACCAAATGCAACTCACAATATCTTCCAATCTCATGGGATTCAACCCACCATATTTTGACCACCTCCTCCAAAATACACTTGCACTAAACTTTGTAATACCAAACAAATCTTCTGCCTTCCATACTTCACTAGCAATCTCTAACTGAACCATCTCATTTGAATTCACTAAATAATCCAACTTATCATGAAAATAATTAAAAAGAAAAGGTTTTACCTCCTCACTTTTTTGCAATATCATTCTCAACCTCATCAAAGCATTCATCAAAATCTGATTTCACCTCATTACCTTTTGCTACAATCTTCACTCCACCTTCTATCAACACTTGCCATTCCTTTTCTACCACTGAAATATTTTCATCTACACAAGATACACTCTCATCTTCATCATAAAAAATGAAACATATTATGCATTAACTCTTTCTCTTCAACCTTTTCTTCACCATTGCCTACTGCCATATCTTCTTCACCTTCACTCTTAACTGCACTTTCATTTTCCATTACTTTCAAGTCCTCCAAGGACACTCACCATCCTTAATCATTACTGCACTTCCCTCTTCTCTTCCCTCTTTATCCTTTTGAACAAGGATTTCCACATTTTCCTTTTCATCCTTCTTCCTTGCACACAAAGTTTCACTTGCAAACATATCAATACCAAAAGAACAATAAGATTCAACCCTTCCCATTTTATTTTCCTTTTTATACTTATTATTTGCTACAAATTATTTTGCCACTTCCTCTTGCCTATCTTGCAAAGGATTCAAAACATATTCTTCTCCATCCTTTATAATGCTATATATGCATTCTTCCTACCATCATGTAGAGCTCTTTGATCATACAACCATGGTCTACCCAACTAAACATGACATATATCCATAGGTACTATATCACATACAATAACATCCTTATATCTACGAATTTGAAAATCAACCACATTGCTCACTTACCCATATCTGAAAATCTCCTTGCAACCAACAAATGTAGTATGGGCTAGGATGCTTGATTCTTTTCAATTTCAGCTTGTCTACCATATCTTCGGATACAACAACATTTCCCACTCACTTTACACCTTGTTTGAAATAAATTACTCCTCTGGATGGGCTCTTGATTCTCTGTTTGTGGCTCTAGAAATTATTTCTTCATCACAAAACATTCTCTTGGCTTCCAAGACATTTTGTCAAACACCTTTCCACACTCTCTACTCGCAGGTCCTAGTGCAAACTGCTTCACATTGGTGCTTCTGCCTGCACACTCAGGAACAACTAGCTCTAATACCACTGATGAAGAGGATAAAACACCTTACAATCTAAAAACTCACAACCACACACACATTTGCTGGAAAAAAATTAGGCAACTCAAAACAATTCTTGTAATAACACAAATCTGCATGAAATGACTTCAATTTTTTCATTCAAATTCTCATGTTTTACACAAAAATCAATGCCAAACTGAAATTACATTTTTGCAGCCATATGGGTTGATTCAAACCATCTAAAATTTGATATAAATCAGAAAAATAACAAAAAAAATCAAATACAAATTGATTTTCTTCTACTCGGCTTCCTTTACTAGATTCTAGCTCTTGTAACTTGCAAACTTTCATGTGCAACCTTGCTGCAATAAAACCCATGTAACCCCATTTATATGCTATTGCAACTTCATTTTCAGACCTGCAAATTCATGGTGTTTTGGTCTTCTCTCCAATGGCTACACCCCAAGCCTTCCTCTTCAAATTTCTGGCATCAAGACCCCTTCAAAATTGCAAAAAAAATCAAGCCTTTTCCAGAAAAGACTTCCATCATTTTCTGTAACTCTAAATGCTACTCCCAATCCAAGAAGATGCTCCATAAAATTCAATAATGAAAATATTAAATGATAAAAGAATCTTTGAACCCACTTTTGAAAATTTCCAATTTAAGAAGATAAATTGATTTTTCCACTCCACTCTAATAGACCCCATAATAGAAAAAACTATCATCACAATCTTAGACACCCAAATTTTTGAATGCTTTTATGAGGTGAAATAAAAGGATTCAAAAAAACTTGTAACCTCCCAAAAATTCACACATTATTTTTTTTATTTTTGAAAATTTCCAAGTCACCTCCACCATTATCTCCCACTCATAATTTGCAATATAAAATAAGATAGTTAATAATTTAATATAAATTATTTAAGCCTTAATATTGCATTTTATTCACCTCATAATATTATTCCACAAAACAAAAATAATAAAATAAAATACTCCTTTTTTTTGGTTGATGCTGATTGATGCTCTTGAATCAAAACTACACCCTAATCAAAGAATGCAATACATTGAGATTGAGAGATTTACAATTGATTAATTATAAAAAAGGTACAAGTGGGTATATATAGGATACACCACCAAGATATTTGAATGTATAATAAATGTGGGATAAATAATATGTAGTCATATGTGTGTATTCATGTGATGCATGCGTCCAACCTACCCAAGTAGATGCATACCTAAGAAGCTTATCTTATCCTAGGATCATTTAATACAATAAATTAATTATCTAAATGCAAGAAAATATAATAATGCACCAACATCCTCCATAAGCATAGCTTAGGTGGGTAGGAAATATAGATGGATGGGTCATGAAAAATGTGTAGCCATGTAGGTACCCTTGTACAAAATGATTCATGCAAAAAGAAGGGGAGAAAACTTGTAGGAAAACCCCCCTCCCAAAAGAGGATAAATATAGTTGGGTTGGGTGACCCCACTTGAAGAATTGAGAAGGTTAAAATCCTATGGAAGGAAAAATGCATCACCCCAAAAAAAGAGAAAAGAAGATAGACCATGTGTAACCCACCAAATTTGTGTCTCCTACATTAACGTAGATTCTTGACACTGAATGTTGAAGACAATCCAATATCATCAAACAATACATTTATCTTGGTGGGAAGAAATAAACCCAAAGGTGATATCTTCTCATTCCTAAAAGGAACATGGGGGAAGAAAATTCACAATGCATATCTCTAGAAGTTGCTGAAACATTGTCATGCTAATATTGAAAGATTTTGTAGTCAAATTAAGGGTCCCAATCCTAATTGAAGAAAGTGAATATACAAAATCATATGGAAACTAATGTAGGAACATGTGCAAAGATGAAGATGATCTCTCCAAAAATTACTCAAAACTTTCTAACCATTGCTATGTTGTGATACATGCTAATAAGATAAAAGGAACCATGTAAGATTCATGTATAATAACCATGGATGTATGGTGTTCACCATAGGCAAGAAAACTAAATCAATGAGAACTTGGTACTTTTAAATAAGGTGTCAACATGATTGATGACCGAGTTGGATATGTCAACTCATTAAGTTCTATAAAACCTATCACTAGGGAAGCATAAATAGGTGGATAAAGAATATGAGGGTCTAAATGTGCCCTCATAACATACAAATAATGAGATAAAACTCCATGGGATTTATAATCAAAGAGGAGATGAATAGTGTCCTCCAAGTTTGTAAAATAAGACACAAAATAAACCTAAGAGTTTAGTTAGGTACTCATCCCAAGGAGTTGTATCTAGAAGACCATGTAGATCCTACAACACTAAATCTCTTGGAGTTGTGGATGAAGCAATAATAGAATTGGTAGAAACAAGAGATGAGATTGCAATACATTTCATATAACTACACTACTCATCCCATAATGAGGTGTCCACACAAGATGTAAACAAGTATGAAAATTACATGTATTTGTTGATATTGGAATATAAGATTCCTTAGTATCAATATGTTGACTTGTAGATAAAGAGTATGGGCAACTTGATTCTATATTGTGAGTCATAACAATTGAAGAATCAAAAGAAGTCTCTAAAGGAGGAGAAGAAACATTATGAGGTCATTGTGTCATCAAAATGTTCACAAATTTCCCAATGATCAAGCACCATAATTGTACCACTATCATGTGGTGAACTCTAAAAATCATCTAAAGGAAAAATATAGTCCAAATTAAGCTCACCTAGGAATGGAGGATAAATTAGATATCTATTCATATCCAAATTTCCATCTAAAGAGAGCTAGGGAACTTAATGCCTATTGTGCAAGTGTCAAGTCTAGTATTAAACATAAATAATAATCCTAGGACATGACTAGTCTTATCTTGATGCCAAAAAAAATGATGTGAGGTACTCAATTAAGGAACAAGTTCATAGAGATAAGGAATGAGTTTGATCCATCTAAAATTTTTCACAATTCCATCTCACTAAGACTTATAGTTCCCTCTTTCAAAGTTAATAACAAAAAGGTGACATGAAATACCCATGAATAATAATGATATTCTCCTTAGATAAATTAAATGTAACTAATGAAGAGACTGATCACCAAATGCAAATAAACCACCACAAGTTCACCCTCCAAAATTACATAGTCATGAAATTCCCAACACAAAATGATTTTGACACTTTATATTTAGTACATATACAATTGCCACTTGTCAAATGTGCACTAGTGGCCTTGATCTCAATATGTTACAAATGCCAAAATAAGTCTATAATATTGAAAATATAGATCTACTTCAACCTAAAATATGTAACAAGATATAGCAATTTTCTTAGAATTCATAATTGAAAAAACTTCTAAAAATAAAACATTAGAGGTCAACTTTAGAGCATCATATCTCACTCGTTACAACTCCAAATGCTTGTTGTGACCACTTTTTAGAAATATCTCAAAGTTGCATGTGTATATATAGGATACACCACTAGGAAATGTGAATCCACAACCAATATGAGATAAAGTAGACATAGTCACATGTATGTAATACATCTCTACTAAATAAAGAAAGTATAAACTACCTAAGTAGCTAACTACCTAATAAATCTTATCCTATTCTAGATGCATATAATACAACAAAGAAATTAACTAAATGCAAGTAAATAAAATAATGCATATACACTGAGATGTTTGAACTCTTGAAGAACAAAGTGATATAATATCTTGTGCTTATGCTCCATAATTTTGAAAAAAATTCTAAGTTGATTGTGATGCTAATGAAAAATCAATTGACACAATACTAAGCCAAGAGGGTTGTTCAATTGACCATTTGAATGAGAAAATACATGATGCTAGGTAAAATTAATATATCTATGAACAAGAATGCTCTTCCATGTGCAATATTTTTTTGCAAATGGAGACATTAAATTTTTTCAAATAATTTTATGTTGTACACTAACTACTTGGTACTAAAATTTATCAATAGTCAATTGAAGGTAAACTAGAGACACATGAGATGGGTAGCATATCTATAGGGTTACTTTTATAACGAATCATATAGCTAACACAATAAAAAAAGTTGTAACTAAATAGGAGGCTTTAATTATTATCCATGATGATTACCAAATTAGTGGATATGAAATGAATGAAGGGATTATATGCCACAAATAAATATTTTTTATATGCATGGAATGCATGCATAGAGCCTTAGGTTGGAGACAATTTTCTATTTAAACATTAATTTTCCAAGAGGATAATAGTTATGTATTCCACATAATTTAACAAGGGATAAAATAATTCATGAGTTTCATAGTTGTACACTTTTAGGTCACTTTGGATTATACAAGACACTACCATGCTAGAGGAGAGACACTGTTGACCTAGTTTGTACAAGGTTAAAAAAATTGTAAAGAATTGTACAATATTATAGGTAGAAAAGTAGTATAAAATATAGGGATGTATAAGCCATTGTGCACCCCAAATAAGCCTTATAAGGAATAGACCATATATTTTTCCTTTGGATTATCATGCACTCAGAAGTAATGGTTATATATTCTTAGTAGTTGACAACTTTTTAAACATGATATTTTTATTCCTTGTTAGAAATCAAATGATGCATCTAGTATTGTGAACTTATTTTTTTAGGAGATTAAGTGATTACATTGGTTGTCATAGAGCACTACCTCATATAGGAATAGAAATTTACAACCATTTTTGGTTCTCTCTATGTAATAAAGTGGACACATAACTTAATTATATTTTTTCATACCATTTGTAAATAAATAGTCAAATAAAGGCTATCAATTAAAGTCTTGGAAATATAATTAGATTTTCTATGGGAGAAAAGATCTATATAGAGGGACTCTTTGTTAGTGTAGATTCAATTTTCATATAACAATTTAGTAAACAATATAATAGGAAGACTTCGTTCCAAGTGGTGTATGGGATGTTTACAAATGGTATCATAGATTTTTTGAAGATTGAAGATGATAAATACATTAGTGCCAAATCTAAATGCAAATAAATTAATGCACATGTTAAGTAGTTAGGAGAAAGTAGCACCAATTATAAGGCATTCATAGATGAGAAGTGAAAATAAAATACTTACCTGAAAAGATAATTAATCATGTTATACTTGAGGAAGGAAAGGTTCCCACATGGAACATATAACAAGTTGAAAACTAAAAAAACAGTCCTTGTAAATCTTTGTGTAGATTATTAGTAGACATAGATGAAATCAAGTCACTAAAAGGGATAAACACATCACCAATATTCAATGTCTCTAATTTCTACTCTTATCATGCATAAAATATCAACAATAATGCACATATACAATAAGTAATAGATTGAAGAGTGCAACTTAAAAAGAAACAAGATGAATTTACATATATTTTAAACATGTGCATTGTACATAAGACCAAGTGGAATAAATAAAAATAATAATTTATTCATTGGAAAATTAAAGAACCTAAAGAGGACTTATGGATATTTAAATAAAAAGTAGGTTACTTGTGTGGGAAAATCACACTTCCATGTATATCTAATTTTGAGAACCAAGATTAATTTATTTTCAACCAGGGCATCTAATATAAAAGCAACTTAGAGGTTATGTAGTCGTACATCACAGAAAATAAATAAATTATTTTATACATGTAACAAGCCGATGTTTTACCTATTATTTTCACCTAAGATTTAACCCAATGTGAACAACTTAAGTTTATCATCACATAGTAATAATTTTTTTTCCTTTTCAATAACAAAGATGTATATTAGAAATAAACCCATTTCAAATTTCCATTACATTCATAAAGTAACATTACATAATGCCAAGTAATGATTTAACTTTTCAAATATATTTTTCATAAGGATACAAGATCATGATTACATACATAACTTTCGAGAGCTCAGTGAAACAAAGTGCAGATGGTCCATATGTCCCTTCCTGGGCATACATCCTCAAATCTCGGCTACTGACTGCATGAGGGAGAGTATCACCCAAGTTTTTTTCCTCCAACCATGGACTTATTGTGGTCCCCCACACACCTACCTATGTAGTAAGATGACCCTACCCTTCAACGAAGAGATTGGTTTGGTAACCCTCATAATAATAATAGCCTACCTGAGCATGGTGTTGTGTCCTACATAACTAGTGCTACCATACAATGGATACCCACCTACATGCATGACATTCCCATCCTAGTTATGCAATCCTGGCTCACAGTGAATTGACAAGTGTACACAATGGTAACTTACACTACTTTGGCCAAAGATTTGATCATATATATCAAACTCACTTTATAAGGAGTGGTGTCTCACTTCTAAGAAATGGATGTCATATGTTCACCCACCCCCTTGCTCAATTTGGTAAATAACATGACCATAATAACTCTCGATGAAATTATTCCACATACCACATAACATGATTCCATCCCAAAGGTATTCAAGTGATATAACTGACCAACTAGGTTACTCCCAACCTTGGTTTATCTTAATCCTAGGAAAAAACCTCATTTCATATATAGGTTTACATAACATCACAAATTGGCATTCTCAACAACATTTATACCAACATTGCTATTATACATTTGACTTACAATAACCTAGATATTATAATAATATATTCTAGTTACCTTCATCTAGCAAGTGCAATTACATACTTCTAACATAATAGATATATACATATTTAATATAATAATATTTAACCAATCAAATACAAAAAAATTCTCTATATAACATACGATCACCATTTCCTCAAACAATTACAAACACATGACAACCAATAGAAGAGAATAACAAATAAGAAAGACTAGCATGCTTGGAAATTTAGCTTCCAATGGAGAAATTGCTCTCATAGCTCAATTCCAAAGACCCTTCTTGTTGCCCCTTCCTCCTTTAGCTTATCTCCAATCCAACCTCTTTGCCAACACCAAAAAACTCTCTATAAATCTCACTTCTCACTACTTGCACTGAGCACTACTTGCACAAAGAAAAACTACACAAAAATGGAAACAACTGAATTCCAAACAAATGAATGCCAAAGACTAAGAGGTTTCCCTCTATTTATAAGAAAATTTGATAAAATTAATGCTACATTTTAGCTCCCAAATTTTCCACCTCTCCATCCTATTGGCACATCTAAAACTAAAAACACAAATACAAAACTAACTCCACCTCTAAAAAGGTTGACTAGAAGTATAATTGGTTGAAATACGACAACTAAGAGAATCAAAATTCAAACACATATATAGTCCAAGTAAAAAAAACTTCTAAATCATGGTTGAGTCCCCACTTTATAGCCAGTTAAAGGCAATTTACTAAGTGAAACATCTGCTATGGTTTCCTTACAACTTTCTATCACTCAACATGGATCTTTTCATGCCAAGTCTTTGCTTATGGCGCCTATAATGATGGATGCCAGTATGATACAATACAAACTCTCTACTCTTTTCCAATTTCATGGCTTTGACTAAGTCAAATGCCTTGCAACAACTATGTGTGGATTTTATTTTACACAATAGTTTAAAACATTTAAATGCATTCCTATTAACATGGCACAACAATACAATTTCAACTTTAATTCTTATACTTTGCATTTTTGAATTGACTCACTTTATGTGCTACATTTAATGTGCTATCATTATTTCAAAATATGCGCATGGTTTATGATTTATTTATTGCTCATACTATGTTTATAGTATCACATAACTTATACATACCTTTCAATTTAATCATTGTTTATTTTGTTCACATGATATATGTGTAATGCTTGGTTTAAACTTGCTTATCCACTTCACATTGTATATGCGATGATATCTTATCATATCATTTGATATATTTAAAAATATATATATTAATATATATTATAATGCTTTACCATTATAATATATATATATATATATATATATATATATGTATGTATTAAAGTTTATATTAAAATCATTCAATTACCAATCATATTGCATATATATTTTCAAATATATATATGTATATTAATATACATATGTATGTATGTATACATTATCAAATATGTACATATTGTATAAGAGAAAATTTGCACCCCTTACATAAATTCCCCTTTTATGCGACCTCACTTTAGAAAATCAAATCCGAAGGTGAAATTCCACATCACCCAACTTCCTTCCTTCCACTTGGCATCTGTCTATTGTGTCAGTGAGAGAATATTTGTCGAGAATGCGTGCACAGTGCGTAGACATCTGCGTAGCATGCTTCCGTCCTTGATAGATTCCCATGTTTGAAGTTGGTAGAGGCGTTACACATTCAATTGGGGTCAATTTGTAATGTCCCTCTTCGACCAACTGACCCCGAAAATGGTAGATTCTTCCCACTTCTTCAAATTCATCCATCTTCATCTCTTTTCATTCTCTAAGCAACAAATTGGCATTCTCTTAGCACTTCCAGCATTCTCTTCACTCTTAAGCAACACTTCAACACTCCAACTCCACATAGCAAGTACAAAGCAAGCCATTGAAGCATGGGCTCGGAGTCTTGCAAGACCTCCTTTCATTGCAGTTGCAGTTGTGGTGACCTTGCCAAGTCTACATTTTCCTCCATTGGCTAGTGAGCTTTTGGGTGGAGGTGGTAACGTTTCACTCCTCTCCTTCATGATTTGGTTGAGTAGCATAATACTCTTTGTAGTGTTTCTTGTTCTCTCTTCTTTCCTTTACTGCATATGTCTACTTCATTGCTTTCTGGCTGTTCGTGGAGGTGGAAACACCAAAACAGGGGTCTGACTGAGGCAGGCCACTATATAGCCCCAACAATTTTCCCCTTTTTCCTTGTGTGTAGGTGAAATTATGTGTGGGGAAAGCTAGCGAATTGGTGCTTCTATGAGTTGATCTTCATCACTTTAGTCTTATCTACTTGCTCTATTACTTACGTATTTACTTTTTGTATTTTTTTTATCTTGTCACTTTCATTAAAGTCAATCAGCTAGGTTATTTAGCCATATTTTTTGGTGTTTTTATTATACTCACTATTCTTTGGTCGTACAGACACTAGCGCACTAGAGAGATGCCAACACATCATGCGATCATCCTAGAATTGCACTACCATCCTTGGAGAGAGATCTGTTTGAGGTGCAGTACAAACTTCGAAAACTAGCTCGCCTAGCCCAAACCTAAGTTTTGGATATGTAGGGTGATTGAAGTACATTATAGTCCTCATCATTCTCGATCCTTGTCTCAAGACACCCTTTAGAGTGAGGTAAGTTAGGGAATCCCTCCACTCTTGGATCTCTAAGACTTGAAGCCTTGGTGTGGTTGGTCCCCCTCTTACATTTTTGGTGAACTCGACGTGAACCAATGTATACCTATTCATTGGTGTTGAGACTCTTCCATTGTACCTTGTAATCATTGTAAGCTGGATTGTTGTGAAGGTTTATGAGCATCACAACCCAGTTCATGACTTATGGGTACGCTGTTAGGAGAAGTGTGTGATGCATTTTGATGGAGAGGATGAAGGTCACTTCTAGTTTCTCTATAGGCCTTTTTGTCAGATCTGTCGTTGGTCTTGCTACCCAAGAGAAAATGTCGAGGGGTGAGGTAGGGTTCTCCGATGAGACCGACCACGTCCCCACTCCTCCTGTGTCTCCTACACCATTGTTAGTAGACAAGCATGAAGCCATTCACATTCCTTCAGAATATATCTCTACCCTTAGCAAAGGATTGGGTGACTTGGAGAATCACTTGGAAAAGCACCCGAAGATGACTAGAGCCACTCGAGTTATTAGTGAAATAAAGTATATGGTGGGAAAAGACTTAAAAAACATAGAACTCCTGGCTAGTCTCTCTAGTCTGACTGAAGCATGTGCCCCTCCAAACAACACTAACATTATACAAGGGGCCACTATTGAAGAACATGAGAGACAGTTAGGAATGTTGATGCCTTCCACTTCTGTGTACATGGCCGACACAGTCCTGTCGATCAACATCCCTTCCACCTCTAAGAGATCTGAAACTATCAAAGCAAACATAATACCCTTAGGTTTCAGTTTCACCCCTCTTGTCACCTCTAGTGGTGGAGGTTTTGGCGGGTTGAGTGTGGAGGCTTTGGTAGTGGCAGTGGCTTTGGTGGTAGAAGTGGCGCTGGTAGAGGTGGCTTCAGTGGAGGCCATGGTGGTGGCTTTGGAAGTGGAGGTGGCTCTGGTGGAGGCCTTGTTGGTGGCGGCGGCTCCGACAATGGTCCCGACAGTGGTCACGTTGGTGGTTCTGGAGGTGGCCCTGGTGGTGGTTCTGGGGGAGGTTCCATTGGACCTTTGTCATCCCAAGACCCTATTTTGAATACTCTTATTCAAAATATGGGTAAGATGCAAAGCCAGTTGGCGAGTCTCTCCCAAGCCTCTGCCCAGCCTATCTTTCAACCCTTCTTCTGACATAGCCCATTGTCGGTAGCAATCCTAAAGACTCCCTTCCAACAAGGACTGGAGATTCCCAAATTCGAGAAGTATGGTGGAAAAGGGGACCTGCAAACGCATGTGTTCGCCTTTAATTCCCTGTGTACATACTTCTTCCATCATGATACGTTGATGGAAAAATTATTCCCTCAATCTCTTAAGGACATAACGCTCGAATGGTACTATTCCTTACCTCACAATTCTATTTTCTCATTTGATCAACTTGTAAATTAGTTTCTCCAACAATTCCAATCCAACATTAGACCGAAGATGAAATTTTTTGGATCTCGTCTAATGCAAACAAGGGATAATGAGAAGATTACTGATTTCATAGCATGGTATCAAGTGCTCTTCTCACAAATCTCATACCCACTACCTAATTCTAACGTGCAGAAGGTGTTCATAGGGAACTTGCAGAGACCTTGGCAAGAGAAGTTTTCCCTTATGAAATACCCTTCTTTTGCACATTTGTGTGCTACATTATGAGAATATCAAAAAATGGTAGTTTAGTTCAGGGGATCTTCCTCGTGCTCTTGTTTAGAAGGAAAGTCCATTGTTTCAATCTCTGGAAAGGGTAAGGCTATCACAAATGTAGTAGCTGCTACAAATGATAATGGCCTCAAATGCAAAAAAAAGTTCACAAAGTTAGCAGAATCTTATTCTTCCATCTTGCAGAAGTTTCTAAAGGATAAGATCATAACCTTAGAGAACCCTAAACCTCTCAAGGAACCTTACCCTAGTTGGTATGATGCAAATACCTTATGTCAGTACCATTGAGTTAACATACATGATACCCAACATTGTATGCGCCTGCGTCATGAGATATAGGACCATATTGAGGATGGTACTATTTGTCTTGATGGAAGTAAACAAAATGCAAACAAATCAGTGGCAAAAGTGAATAGTGAATTACAGATATACATGGACCTATTTCCATCGCATTCTACCAACATGATTATCGATCCCTCTGATTCTATCACTCAGCCTGAGGCGTATGTTAACATGGTCACAGTTACTCCTACTGCATAGCCTGTGATCGAATCGTCTGACGTGACATTCACGTCGCAAGATTTTCCCTTGAACAACAAGCCCTCTCCCCTCTACATTCCCGCTTGCCTTAATGACAACATTGTGACAGGGATCTTAGTTGACCCTGTGAGTCGAGTGAATGTCATTATAGAAGAAACATTGCTACTAAATTCATTGTATAGAGAGGAGTACAAAGAAACTAAATCTACCAGCCGTATGCATGATGGTATTTGTCTAAATCCATATGGCTCAATAACTCTATCCATCCTAGTTGGACCTATGGCCATAGACATAGTCTTTGATGTTATCCTAGAGTCAAATTTATTCAGGCTGAAGCTAGGCATACCTTGGCTAGCTTCCATGAATAGAATCACCTCCATCATTCATAAGTGTTTGAAATTATCTCATGAAGGTGTTGTGCATGTGGTGCATGACACTGGATACCAGCCGTTGGTGTCCCATGGGGGCTATTTGTTGGATCATTTTTGGCCCGCCCCGATCGGTCTACTCCCTCCAAGAACATACCTAATTTACAAGAATTATGTGAAGTATAAGACCAGGGGCAAGGGACAACCAAAATTGACCCTTTCTGTAGCACAACAACCAACTACCTCCTCTTCTTGAAAGGGAAAAGGGAAGCTACCCCATCCTCGAGATAGCTCTCCCAATCCTCTTTCCAGAGAAGAGTTTTGGATGAATATGCCTAGCTTTTACCTGTTAAGTCTGATGGTACCTACTTGGTGTAGACCCAAGATTAGGATATCAAACCTCCCTACTAAACCACCTAGACCTTGGTACTACTTGTATGGAAAGGGAAAGCATACCTATGAGGAATCCTCTATGTCTCAGTCTCTGCGGTCTCCCATCACTTCTACTCCCAAAGCTATAAATGGGAAGAGGCCTGCTACTGAGGCATTAGAGCTGACTCCCCCTATTGTTTCTCAATCTTCTCTTCCTGCTCTCATTTAGGAGTATGTACTTCCACTGGAAATAGTTGTGGTGGACACTCCCATAGCTAAGCAGAAGCCTTCCATCCCTTCGCAACCTCCAGTCTCTAGCTCAAAGAGTCACAGAAACCACCTTGCGCATGAGCGCAAGCACCAACGAAAGGTTATTGCAGCTGAGGAGGAAAATTTGTAGAAGATAGAAGAGGAGATGACCGCCCCTACTTTAGGGCCTCCTAATGCATCCTCCTCTCTCTTCCCCTTTGCTTCTATTCAATCGAATTTAGTTTTGCTTTTGGTTCCCACTGTGAGTGTAAGTGCGCCTGAGCCCAAAAGGTGCAGGTGTTTATCACTCCTTCGGTGGAGTTGCCCCTGTTGATGTCCCTTCTAGACATCCCACCGTTCCCTAAACCCATAGATATGTCAAATACTTTGGTAGTAACTGTCGCAGTTTTCTCCTCCTCTTCCTCCTCCACACCTCTTGCCTCATCTGTGGGGAGTTCACATCCCTCGACAAAGTAGAAGGTAGAGGATGACCCTTTCAGCAATGGAGGGCATAAGAGGAGCCCACCTTCTCCAAAGGGTGGTCTTGTTCTGGCTTGTTCTATCTTAGTGACGAAACAAGTCTTGGCTTCCCCTGAGTTTGTCACCACTCCCGAGTCATTTGGTGAGCCAAGTGGTGAATCTTGGGCACATCCTTCTTCACCCATTGAGGTACAAAATGGAACTCTAGTAAAGTGCATGTTAACTCTTTGGATGAAGTTTTGACCTTGTCAGTGATCTTCGCAAAATCGCTGACCATAGCTCCACAAGAGCCTAGTGGAGAAGACCTTGCAGGGCCTTCTTCCTTGGCCCTTGTTGTGGGAGGTTCAAAAGCTCCTCTCCTTAATATTCCACCATTACAAATGCATCCTCCTTCCCCTTATAATGATCTAGATTGGGAAGCGGATGACCTCTTGGTTGATGAGTGTTAGGGGGAGGCCTCTTCTTTATCTTTAGATTAGATGTGTGTGTGTGTTGTGATGTGTTCCCTCGTAACTATGTTATGTGTTCCTAGATGACCCTTGTCACCCTTATTGGTGCTTGGATACAAGAGTGATTTTTGTGTCGTAAACCTTCTTCTATTTGTATCATCATTCTTCCATGTTTGTGCTTGGTTTTCGGTAAATTGAGGATGATGCAAAGTGTTGGGGGAATTTAGGCCTCCCTTCCATGTTGACCCAATTTTTTATTTTCACTTTGTTTTCTCGTGCATTCTTGACATGGTCTGGTATAGTAGGGGGTTGATAACATTTCATTTATATACTATTATTATACTTATATAATATTTATGAGTAGCTTGGCCCCTGAAATATCAGATCACCCCTATGTTCTCTATTTGTAATGATTTCTCTTTTTCTCTTTTCTTATCTTTCTCTCTTCTTTGCTTGAATTATCCCTTTTGTGTGTGACAATGCCATTTCTATGACACTTGGTTTTTATAAAACGTATTCATTTCCAATGAATCTTTTCTCTAGAATCCTTGCAAGCCTTTTTCAAGAATCACATTCTCGAATTGGACCTAACAGAACGTGTTTCCTTCATCATGGGTTCGTGAAGAAAGAACTTGAGAAATTTCCTTTGAGGTGGGAGCAACTTTAACCTTCCCCTCATGAGGGGGCATTTTCTCCCTTTCAAATTCCTTGATGGAGTGAACATATTTCGAAAGGATTCCTTGATGATGAATCAATTTGAGAAAAAAACGTCTCTATTACACTTTCAAACAACGTGTCCCTTGAGTGGACCCCTTTTCATGTTGGGTTTTCGAGGGAGCCCTTTGAAATCTTTCTAACTTATTGACGGTCCATGTGACTGTCCACTTATTTGCCTGTGTGGCCGCTTTTTTTTTTTAGACATGTTTTATCTATGGGTAAACATGTCACTTTGTAGGTGTGCTTGTGAAGCCACTTTCTAACTCTGCAGAGTCCCCTTCTTCGGGTTTCCTCCATGTGAGAGATCTTGGTGGATTCCTCCTTGTAGGTCTGTGGGCCTGTAAGGTGCTTACTTCTTCGAATTTCCTCCATGAGAGAGATCTTGGAGGACACCTCCTTGTAGGTCTATGGGCCTGCGAAGTGCTTGCTTCTTCGAGTTTCCTCCATGCGAGAGATCTTGGGGGATACCTCCTTGCAGGTTTGCAGGCCTGTAGGGTGCTTACTTCTTGGGGCTTCCTTCATGTGAGAGATATTGGGGTTTGCCTCCTTGTAGGTTTGTAGGCCTGTAAGATGCTTTCATCTTGCAAGATTTATCCACCGCTAGTCCAAGGGCCTTCGTTGTACCCTGTGCAACTTCATAGTTCTGCGGGGATAGGGAGTCTTTTGTTCGAAGCTCCTCAGGGAGAGCACCTATGGAGTCCTTTTCCTGCCTTGCACTTTAGAGTTCGCCATATTATGGTCTTCTTCCTTGATGGTTCAGGTATAAATTTCTAACCCTACCAATTCTTCAATCTACTTTACTGAAGCACTCATCAGTATTCATGCTCGCTAAAGTGGGGGAAAAATGTATAGGAGTGAATTTGCACCCCTTACACAAATTCCCCTTTTACATGACCTCACCTTAGAAAATCATATCCAAAGGAAAAATTCCACATCACCCAACTGCCTTCCTTCCAATTGGCATCTTTCTATTGTGTCAGTGAGAGAATATTTGTTGGGGACATGTGTGACGCGTAGACGTCTGTACGATGCACTTTCGTCCCTAACAGATTCTCATGTCTGAAGTTGGTAGAAGTGTTACACATTCAATTGGGGTCGATTTGTAATGTCTCTCTTCGACTAACCAGTCCCGAAAATGGTAGATTCTTCCCACTTCTCCTTCAAATTCATCCATCTTCATCTCATTTCATTCTCTAAGCAATAGATTGGCATTCTCTTAGCACTTCCAACATTCTCTTCACTCTTAAGCAGCACTTCAACACTCCATTACAACAACAACACTCCATCAACTCCACATAGCAAGTATGAAGCAAGCCATTGAAGCATGGGCTTGAAGTCTTGTGAGACGTCCTTTCATTGCAGTTGTGGCTATGGTGACCTTTCCAAGTCTACATTTTCCTCCATTGGATAGTGAGCTTTTGGGTGGAGGTGGTAACATTTCACTCCTCTCCTTTTTGATTTGGTTGAGTAGCATAATACTCTTTGTAGTGTTTCTTGTTCTCTCTTCTTTCCTTTACCTCATATTTCTACTTCGTTGCTTTTTGGCTTTTCGTGGAGGTGGAAACCTAAAATGAGGGTCTGACTGAGGTAGGCCCCTATACAGCCCCAACAATTTTCCCCTTTTTCCTTGTGTGTAGGTGAAAGTACGTGTGGGGCTATTTGGTGAACTGGTGCTTTTATGAGTTGATCTTCATCACTTTAGTCTTTATCTACTTGCTCTATTACTTACGTATTTACTTTTTGTATTTTGTTATCTTGTCACTTTCGTTAAATTCAATCAGCTAGGTTGTTTAGCCTTGCTATTGTCCTAGAAATGAGCTGTCATCCTTAGACAAAGAGTTGTCTGAGGTGCAGTATGGATTCTAAAAACTAGCTCGCCTAGCCCAAACCTAAGTTTGGGATCTATAGGGTGATTAAAGTAAATTATAGTCCTCATCATTCTTGATCCTTGTCTCAAGATACCCTTTAGAATGAGGTAAGTTAGGGCAGCCCTCCGCTCTTGGCTCTCCATGACTTGGAGTCTTGGTGTGGTTGGTTCCCCTCTCTTACACATATATACATATATCATTATTTTTTTGTGTGTTTTATTTCTCTATTTTATTGATCAAATCTATATTTAACTATTAGATATCTGCTTTCTAACCCTAACAAGTGGTATCAGAGCAAGGTTGTGTTTAGTTATCCTCTGCAGGAAGGTCTCATGATTGAGTGGGAGTAATGGAAGATGAGGGTAAGTTGAAGGTTGAGAAGTTCAATGGGCAGAACTATCAGTTATGGAAGATATAGATGGAGAACTACCTCTATCAGAAGGATTTATGGCGGCCATTGGAAGAGAAAACCAAGAAACCCTCAACAATGTCTAATGAGGACTGAGATATTTTGGATAGAAACCTGCACTTGGTAGTATTTGTTTATTCCTAGCACAATCAGTGGCATTTAATATTACAATAGAAAAGACAACTCAAGAGTTGATGCAAACCCTAGAAAAGTTATATGAAAAACCTTCTGCTTCGAATAAGGTATTTCTTATGAAGCGTTTATTTAATATGGAAATGATAGAAGGTGGGTCTGTTGTTGATCATTTAAATGAGTTTAATATGGTTACAGTCAATTAACTTCTATAAATGTAAACTTTGATGAAGAAGTTAGGGTTCTTTTGATTCTGTGTTCTTTGCTTGAAAGCTAGAATAGCTTGGTAATGATTGTTAGCAATTTTGTTTTTGGTTCAAATACTTTGAAATTTGATGATGTTGGTGTTATATTGAGTGAGAAAATTCGTAGGAAAAGCTCAGGTGGAACATCCACATCAAGCAGTGTTTTGAATGCAGAGAGCAGGGGCAAAACAAAGGAGAGGAAACAATTATGGAAGTCATGGGAAGTCACGAGGAAAATCAAAGGAAAAAAGGTCCCAATATAGAGAAAAGAAGGATTAATGGTATTGTGGTAAGTTGAGTCATTTAAAGAAAGATTGTTGGTCTCAGAAAAATAAAAGAGACAAAAAGGAAGGCAATAAAGAGGAAAATTTGGTAAGTAATAAATATGATGAGGATGCTTTGATTCTTTCCCTTGATAATGCTGATGATTCTTGGGTGTTAGATTCAGGGGCTTCATTTCATGCTACGCCCCATATAAGTTATTTTCTTGATTATGTGCAAGGGGATTTTGGGCTTGTTTATTTGGGAGATAACGAACCCTATCAGATTGTTGGAAAGGGAAGAATCAAGATTAAGTTGTAGAATGTGAATCATTGGCTACTACATGAGATAAGGCATGTTCCAAAGTTAAGCAAAAATTTAATTTCAATAGGGCAACTAGATGATGAAGGTCATGTTGCTACATTTAGTGATAAAAATTGGAAGGTTACAAAAGGTGCCTTAGTGGTAGCAAAATGTGTGAAAGTAGGCACCTTATATCTTTGTACAAGTCATACTATTCCTTCTAATTTAGCTATTGCAGATAAAAATCAATGATTAGGAACAATTGTTGTAGTTCAACAGGCAAAAAATCAAATAGTTGATGTGGATTCTGAATTAGTATTATGGCATAATAGACTTGGGCATATGAGTGCAAAAGGTATGAAAGTACTTCATTCAAAGAATGTTTTACGAGGTCTAAAATGTGTTAATATGGATTTTCGTGAAAGTTGTGTGTATGACAAACAAAAGAGAGTTAGTTTTCTCAAGGATGGGAAGCAAAAGAAAGATGAGAAATTGGAGCTTGTGCATATGGATGTATGGGGACCAGCTCAAGTATCTTCTCTCGGTGGCTCTCAGTATTATGTCACTTTTATTGATGACACAACAAGGAAGGTATGGATTTATTTCCTTAGGAAAAAATTTGATGTATTTGAAACTTTTAAAAAATGGAGAAGCTTGGTTGAGAATGAGATGGGTAAAATGCTAAAATGTCTCAGATCTGATAATGGCGGTGAGTATTGCATCAAAGAGTTTGAAGATTATTGTTCCTCTAATGGTATTCGTAGGCAGAAAATGATTCCAAGGACTCCATAGGAAAATGGAGTGGTTGAGTGCATGAATAAAACAATAATGGAGAGTGCATGAACTATAAGATTGCATGTTGGGCTGCCTTTAAACATGTGGGAAGAGGTTGTAAATATTGTTGTTTATTTCATTAATAGAGGTCCTTCTACTCTTTTGGGTTGTTATATTCTAGAGGAAGCATGGGCAGGTAAGAAGGTGAGTTATTTTTTTCTCTAAACTTTCGATTGTGAAGGATTCACACACATGTAGATTTTGAAAATAGAACCAAGCTAGATGCAAAATCAAAGAAATGTATATTTTTTGGATATGACATTGATGAATTTGGTTATAGACTTTGGGATTTTGAAAATCAGAAAATTGTGAGAAGCAGGGATGTCATATTCAATGAGAAAGTGTTGTACAAAGATCAGTTGCAGCAACATGATAAGAAAGAAAATGATTATGTAGTGTTGGATGATACACCGAATAGTGATGTTCCAGTGGTTCCTCATGCTCCGCAACAAAAACAACAATAAATACCACAAAATCCAGTGAATATTAGATGATCTTCAAGGATAAGTAGACCCTCAAAAAAATATTCTCTCTTTGTATTCTATTTTATTAATTGATGTTGGTGAACCAGAATGTTTTTGATTAGATAAGTAGGGAAGGGCCCTGATCCCATAGTTACAGTAACAAAGCAAAAAGTGGTAGAGAGAGGTGGGAAACAACACCACCATTAAACCAAAAAACATCAGTTTTAACACGTAGGCCAAAATTTAAAAGTATAACCATTGTTTAGCCATTATCAATAAAAAATATAAAGTTTTTACCAACATACTTCAATCTACGAAGACCATTAATGAAATCGACAGTATTCTAGGTAGTATTCCACCATAACCTATAGAAATTAACAGAACAGTCCCATATATGATTTAAAGAAAAAAAACCCATAAAAAAATAATAGAGCAGCAACACAAGCCATTAATTGGCTTTCTTTAACAAGTCCCCATACTCTCCCATGAGAGCAATGTATTTATGCCAGTCAGGGCCCTCTATTTCATCCAACAGCTCCAGGATATCAGGTTTCCCTTGTTTCTTTAGTTTCTTGGTAAGCTTCGTTTCACGAAAAGCCACACCAAGCATCGCTCTTCTCATCAACCTTTTAGTTACTCTCATGAGAGTAACTAACGCCTTCTCCATGTATTCAAACTATACCTGCAAGAAATTTAGTTTGCTTTTTAAAAACTCATTACTAATTTCCTTGGCTTTGTTTTCCATTCTAGAGAACCCAACATCCTGCTCATTCTTGACCTCTATCTTATCCTCAGAAGGCTCCACTTGCTCCTCCTCATCCTCCTTTTTTTCCTTCTTTGAACCATCCTCCCCCATCTCATAGGAAGTGTCCTCAAAATCCAAGTCTTTAGACCCTTCGCCTTCTTGAGCTTCAAAATCTTCATACCCCAAGTCCTCCTCCTCATTCATGGTCAATTTCTATTTTCCTTTTTTCTCTTTTGAGGCCACCTTCGCCAGAAAAGCTGAACTTCTTCCTCCACTACCACCACTCACTTTCCCTTGTAAAATTTCTTTTGCCTCCTCTATTTGGTTCCCTTCCTCAGAGATATGAATAACATCTTTAGGATTAATGTCACGTCTGGGTTTCTTAGCTTTCGGGGGTTCCAACAACAGAGGAGAGTGTTTCCTCTTTTTAGGCATTGCTCTATGAGTTGTAATTCAAAGCTTCTCAAATCCTCACTCTTTTGTGATAGAGGGGTAGAAGGATTAGACACATTAGCCACAAGGGAGTTGCTTTTAGCAAGGATTAACTCACGCCTAGCAACAATTACAAGAGGGTGGTGGGGAATTTGTTCATCAACCAGGAGTTCATTAGCATTAGGGTTTTCCTCCTCCAGCTATTCCACATTTTCATCATCAGACCGACTAGGGTTCTCATTCCTAGCATTTAAAGGATTTCCATGAGGATTCAGAGCAAGAGCATATTCATACAAAGTGAGCATAAGACCTTGGTGGAGGGGAGCGCTAGCTCCTTCTTCAATGTTAAGTTGCAGGGAGGACAACAGGTAAAATGACAGATTGATATGCTCCCCATGCCTAATATGGTTTAAGAGAAGTGATACACATGAACCGACATGTACCTACTCTCAAGAGTAAAATAATGCATTACAAAAAAACTCACAAGAGCAAAAGGAGGAGGGAGTTCGAGTCTGGCATACCCATTCTGGAATTGCTTGAGATTTTCACCTTCATGAAGAAATTTATCAACAAACCTTTTGTAGTCCGCTCCACTTTTTTTAGCAACTTTTAGCCCAGAATTCTGCAAACCCGTAGCTTCAGTAATGAAACGAGTGGTGACCTCAAACTTCACAACACCTAAGGTGGCACTTCCTTTCCTCCATGAGTTGGTGAATTTTTCCATTAAACTCTCATTGTATCCTTTGAGAGATTGGAAGAACGAGACCATACCCGCATTCTCAAACATCCTCCATAGGTCCACATTTTGTTTGAGGGCTTGGCAACTTGGTAGCTCTGTTCTTTTCATTGGACCACCCATTTTACTCCTCTGCAAATTCTTATGTTGTGTTGGGATTTTCTTCATACTCACCCCCACAATCTACTTACTTCCCTGGATGTAACCACACTCAAACACCAAGCAATACTTAGAACCAATATAGAATGACAATTCAAGAAGTTTCTTATTAAGAAAGCCAACTTCACATTTCCTGAAACCCAAAAATCATCATTAATCTTGCAAGAATTAACATCCTTAATTAAATTCATTCCTTTCCCCAGTAAGAAATACATGGATTATTAACATAGAGCTTTTCAGCATGCATATATATGACAACCTTTATCAAATCCAATAACTTCATGTGATTATTGAACATCATCTTTAAAGGGAAATTAATTGAATTATCTCCTTCCAAGATCCTCCTATACCTTCCTATACTCCATATACCATCATTACACAAAAATATCAACAACACCACTTGGTACTCATTAGTCCCACCAACAACTAACCTATCAATTTTGCATGTGATATTCATTTTCAAAATTTTCATGAAGGATAACATCTCTTAAAGACGACGACATGTTTCCATTGGTCCAACGTGTCCATCCCCTGTAGCTCAGTGCCACATTAGATGCACAATCAACAACTTTGTTCCCTTCCCTATACACATGAAGAACCCGACAGATATTAATTTTTTTTTAATGGATTTGCATCTGTCTATAATATTTTTTATTTCCCACAGAGGAGCAGTTTCTTCATTTAGGATGTCCACAATTAGCTTAGAGTCCCCTTTAATGATGAAATTTTTGTACCCCAGTTCCTTTAGAAAATTGAAACCTCCAAGAGCAGCCATTGCTTTGGCTTTATTGTTAGAGCAGACACCCAAATTCACTCCAAAACCCATAATACAATCACGTTTATGATTTCTTACTAGACCTCCAGCCCCAACTTGTCCCAGGTTGCCTTTTGAGCACCTATCAAAGTTACACTTAACCCAATCTTTTAGTGGAGGACTCCACACAATACCCATTCTATTAAGCATCTTTGACCAATTAAGATTGATTAAGTCCCTCCTTATTCCCCAATTTTGTTTTATCCTCATTTCTTTGTAATTCGGCCAGGTGTTGGAGAAGCTGTATCTTCCAGCCTCAATGTTTTCCTTAATTTGGATTTTAATAATCTGACTTACCTCCCAGCCGCTTCTCTCCACATCTCTAAAAATTCTATTATTCCTCTCCTTCCATAAGCCCCAGGTAACAAAATGAGGAATTTGATTCCACAGGTCCACAATAACATTATGTGAAAAAGGGCAATTTGACCAACCTTCAATAAAAAGCTTCATAGAATTGGGAAACACCCAATCAGAAGACAACAACTGCAGAAAGCAAGACTACACTTCCCTCGCATAATGGTATTAGAAGAAAATATGAATTATCGACTCCTCTTCCTACTTACAGAGTGAACACCTATTTACCAGTTGGAAGCCTCTCTTAACTAGGTTGTCAATGGTGACAATTTTTCCATGGGCAGCAGTCCATTGAAAATAATTAATTTTTGGAAAAAGATTCTTTAGCCACACCCTATCCCAGAATTGATCAGGAACAACAACCTGGACCCTCACCAGATCTTCGTAGGTCTTTTTAACCAAGAAACAACCAAAAGAGCCGCTTTTCTAGAGCCACTCATCATCCCTTCCTCTATCAAACCACTTAGCCTCCCCTATCAAATTATGCAGATTGATGAGGATTGGATCCCAATCCACCTGTCTATGACCTCTCAGCTTATTTATATTTAAAATATTTCTGAACTCCTTCCATTTGGGTTTCTATCTATCCCAATTTATATAATCACACACCTTTTTTCCACAAATCTTGTTTAAGCTAAGCTTGAGAGGATTCAAATCATCATAGGCTGACAGAGTGGAATTCTCTATCCAAGGATCCTTCCAAAAATCAATATCATTCCCATTCCATATTCTCTTCCTTTCCCCCATCTTCAACACATTCCTAAGCCTCACTAGATGGTTCCATAAGGCTAAACTAGGAGGCAGATGATCTAGTTGTGAGAGAAAACAACTAGGATTCCTGTTCCTTAAGTACTTAGCTTGAATTTTTTTTACCCAGTCTTTGGAGCCTTCTATAAGATTCCAACCAATTTTGGCCATTAAATATTTGTTTAGCATCAAAAAATTCTTCTCATCCCCAGACCCCCAAATCTTTTAGGCATACATACTTTATCCCAGCTAACTAGAAATAGTCTTTTTTTTTCTTCCATTCTTGACCACAAAATTTTTCGTTGAATCTGTTCAATCTTCTCCCCAATATGAGCAAGGATTTTAAATAGGGATAGGTAATAAACAATGATTTTAAATAGTGAACCAAAATGTTATTATGAAGCTATGCACCTGTGGATACCAAGGTTTAGTGGGAGCATGGAATGGAAGAAGAAAAAGACTCCTTGCTGAAAAATTAGACTTGGGACTTATGCAAGTTACCTGCAGGTAAAAAGGATTTACCAAACAAGTGGGTTTATAGGATGAAAGAGGAAGATGGAGGTAAGAAAATATTTAAATCCAAATTAATTGTAAAGGGATTTGCATAGAAAAAGGGTATTGATTTTGATGAAATATTTTCTCTAGTTGTTAAAATGAGTTCTATTTGTACTATTTTAAGTATTGTGACTGCTAAAGATTTGCATTTAGAACAACTTGATGTTAAAAAAACCTTTCTGCATGGTGATTTGGAAGAGGAAATATATGTGGAACAACCACAAGGATTTGAGTTCAAAGGTTAGGAGAAATTGGTGTGCAAATTGAAGAAAATTTTATATGGCTTGAAGCAAGCACCTCGGCAATGGTATATTAAATTTGATAGCTTTATGGCTGATCATGGCTACAGTCGGTGTAATTCAGACCATTTTCTTTATTTTAAGAGGTTAGATTATGATAGCTACATTATTTTATGTTTATATGTTGATGATATGCTTGTAGCGGGGTCTAACATGGTTCACATTGAGGAGTTAAAACAACAGTTAGCAAATTCATTTGCTATGAAGGATTTGGGGGCAACAAAACAAATCCTTGGTATGAAGATTACAAGAGATAGGAAAAATATAATTTTTTTTTATCTCAGACTGATTATATTGATAAAATGTTGTAGAGATTTCATATGGAGAATGCAAAAGCTATCAACACACCTTTGCCCAGTCATGTCAAATTGACTAAAGATGTGTCCAAAGACACAAGAGGAGGAAGAAAAAATGTCCAAGGTACCATATGCTTCAGTTATAGGCAGTTTAATGTACGCCATGGTATGCACAAGACCGGATATTGCACATGTTGTAAGAGTTGTTAGCAGGTATATGATTCATCTTGGAGTTGAGCATTGGAATGCGGTAAAATGGATTCTTAGGTATTTGAGAGGCACATCCAATAAATGTTTGTTTTGGGGGGTCTAATACTGATTTAAAAGGCTATGTTGACTCAGATTTGGCAGGGGATATAGATACCAGGCAGAGTACCACAGGTTATGTATTCACAGTTGGTGGGATAGTAGTGAGTTGGATTTCTCGGTTGCAAAAGGTAGTTGCTTTATCCACCACCAAGGCAGAGTATGTTGTTGCAAGAGTGGTAGAAAAGGAGATGATATGGCTGCAACTTTTCATGGAAGAGTTCAGAAAACACTAGGCTGAAAATCAGTTGTTTGCAGATAGCCAGAGTGCTATACATCTTGCAAAGAATTCTACCTTGCACTCTAAAACCAAACACATATAGTTGAGATATCATTTCATTTGATTAGTGTTGGAGGATGGATAGGTAAAGCTAGAAAAGATACATACAGATGCCAATCTAGTGGATATGTTTACAAAGGTAGTGACAAGGGAGAAGCTAAGCTCCTCTTAAGCTTCGATTAGTCTTCATGGTTAAAAGTATAACAGAGCAGCAAGGTTCAAGGTGCTTATTTCTAGTGGGAGCTATAAGTGCAACAGTGTCATCCAAGATTAGTCTCCAAGTGGGAGATTGTTGGTATGTGGTGACTAATCATGCTATACTATACACTCTTCATGTATGCTATTTTTTTGCTTCGTTATCGACAAAATAAAAATGAATTTGTAAAACCCTAATTCTATAAGCTTCTAAAAATCTTGTAATAAGCGGTTGGGATGGGAGTTGCAGTAGGGAATTATTTGCAAGATTGTAATATGTTTTACATTGGATAATAAAATCATTGGATGGTTGCAGTTTTGTGGATGTATCCCACTTTGGGTGAACCATATTAAATTCTTTGTTGTCTTGTTGCTGCTATAATTTTTCTATGTGTTTTATTTCTCTGTTTTATTGATCAAATTTGCATTTAACTATTAGATATCTTCCTTCTAACCCTAAATTTTTTTAATTCCAAACAATGAAATGGGGAAAGTTTTGCTTCATTCCTTCCATGATGGAGTAGTCTCACTAGTTGCTTCTCTTGGTCTATACTAGAAAAATAACTTGTCTATATTTTCATCGCGAATATTAATCTTGAACCAACATTTCATTTACAAGTCCACTGTGTTCTACTTTTGATGAAATTATAGACAAGGGGATCACCATTGATAATCCCATAGTTACATCAAAGGTTTGGTAAAAATTTATAACAAAGGCAAAGATAATAATAACCAAACCAATGACAAACCATGTTTTTGAGATAAAAATAAGAATATTATAAGTGATGGGGTAGCTAACTCAAAACTCATAAAAAACACACAAAAATGACGTGAAAAAACATATCCTAGCATCCAAAATGTCCAACCACACATGCATGTTACCATACCCCAAGGACAATACAAAAACCTAAATCATAAAAAATGTAAGTACAGTTCCTTAGGGGAACCTATTGAAGTTGATTTCAAATAATGGTTCAAGAAAACCTAATAAAATTTCCATACACCAAACCTTTTGATGAGAATAAACCTAAACTTGTACTATATAGAGAAAATGAGTATTGTGAGTACCATCAGATCAAATTTTATATGTCAAGATGCATAAAACTCAAAAATCACATCAATCATCGTGAGGTTGAAGTGGAAGGTCATATATCCCATTCACCTAATGAAAAATTAGGCATATATCAAGATCCTTTTCCCAATTATTTTCAAAATAATCCATCCATGTCTGTCACTAGCTCATCCCAAAACAATCACATTAATAACATCCATAGCCACATTGTATCCACCTCATATCATTACATAATAGGTTGTACTGAAGAAGCTTTCTCGCAAGTAGACTCCATCTATCCTTCCAAGTCTTCATCCCCTACAAAAATAATCCATCACATCCCACCTATTTTGGTGAAGTTTAAGTGTTTTTTCTATATCTTGTAGATATCACTTTTTTTGTGTGTATGTATTTGTTTCTTAGTTTTTCCAAGTTATTTGGTCTTATTATTATCTCTAATATTTTCACTTTGGATGGAATAATCGGTGTGATCTTCATTACTATTTCTAATGATATTAAGAATATGCTCAAATAACTTTTTGTGACCAAATTTTATATTCTACAAGCTTGTCAATTTGTGTATGAAATGACTAGAATATCAAAAGTCAAGGATGCAATATATTCTATATTGATTCAATTGAAAGTTCTTGATTACCAATTCAATGTTGGAGCTTTCCCTCGTAAACTAGCATTTTGCCTTTGCATTTTTTGGACTTGTTTATCATCCTTCACATTTCACTTTAGCTCATGAAATGATATAGTGTGTGTTATCCCACAACTCTGCAATAGAATTAGTGCATTGATTAACATTTGATCTCATTTAGGTTTAACAAAATATTTTGCACTCTAGTTTTGTTATTTTCTTTCCATGTTGAATAAGTCATTCTATCTCATTGAATTTTGAGTGTCAAGGGTTCTAGTGACAATTCAAAAGTGTGATGGATTACCTTTTTCCTTGATTTATAGTTTTCCTTTGATATAGGGTAGATTTATTTTTGTTTTTAAAACAACTATTCTCTTTTCTTCTATTTTGAATCTCTTTATGTTTATTTTGAAAATTGTTAGGAACTTGCAACTAATCTCACATGTTGAAAAATACAACAATTTCATTGTTGAAGTATATTGTATATGACATGTTACTTTATATTTTACATTAGCGTATGCATTGGAATTCAACTTAGGAGATTTAAACCTAGAGATTTTCCATGAAAGTCCTATTAGAACCTACAATTTGAAGAGTGAAAACACAATGATTGTAAGAGGATCGCTCATTCATTATAGTCCTTCATATTGTAACCAATAAATGAAAATGAACAAACACTCAAATTATACATGTTGTTTTATTAATATATAAACTTACAAGTTTTTCTTAGAGATTAATAAAAGTTCTTATTTTATTTCACTTAAAATATATTAATAAACAAAATTTTTATTCAAATTATTTTCACTCTTTTATTTTTGTTTCACCTTTGAAAATTTGATAATCTCCTTTTTCTTTCTTCTATATATATTATAACATTAATATCAATACTAAATTTATTATTGATGATAAAATAATAAATGTAATATAAATTAACCAAGAACACAATATAATGCAATGCTAACAATAATAAGACAAATTGAAGGATTTCAAGATAATGCATTATAAGCTAAAAAGTTAGTCAATCCAAATTACATTATATATTTCATTAATTTGCACTATAGAAGAGGAGGGCCACCCATTATAGATAGGGGAGGGAGAGGTTGAGTTTCATCTTGACTAAAAATGAATGATAGATATGCATACACCTTTTGTTAGTAAGTTTTTAATAATAGATTTTTTTTTTTTTTGATGATTTGTAAGTGGGTGAATGAATAGGTTTATGGCATTCTTTATTTATCATTTTTTATATGGAAGAAAAAATGTCTATGAATATGTGAATCAAAGTGAGAGGAATCTTGTAAAATAAGAGATATAGTTGAGATATTTAAATATGAAACTTAAAATATCAATATCCATCTACTGTCTAATTCCTCCCCATCATGTCTCCCTACATCTTTGTTGGATATTTTAAGTTTCACTTTAAATTTGATATGAAATTAAAGTTGAAAATATGTTAAAGTGCTTTAATTGACATTGCTAGTTTACCTAGACAAAAAGTTACTTGGCAATATAACATTAAAAACTTAGAGACTAAAAATAAATACAACATAAGTGTAAGACAAGTTTGAAATAAGTGTAAGACAAGTTTGATTGGCAAGATATTTTATTTATTTAGGGAGCACCTTTAAAAATATTTGGAGAATATAGGTAAGATTCTCATGGAGAAGAAAATTATCTCATCTAATGAGAAAGAAGAATAAATTGAATATTAATATATTTGAAAAAATTGTGAAATGCAAATATTGATCATTTAAGTCAAACTTGTTAAATTCTTTATTTTGAATGGTTATCATATTTCGTAGACAACAAATTGTGATTGAATTTTATATTGTACAAGCTTACCAACTTCTTATGAAATGACTATAATATCAAAAGTCAAGGATACAATAAATATTTGCATCAATTGAAATGAAAACACAATAAAAAGAATTTGATCTATAGACCCAAAGTTCACAACAACATAGATAAATAAATTATTAAAAAATAACAATTTTAATCAACTTTATTTAATTTAATATTTTCATTGAAGAAGAATGTTGAATTTTTTTTATGCATAACTATACCTACCTACTTACCTACTAGCAAGAACTAACCATTTGAAAAGTTATCTATTGATTTGATCGCTATTCCCATGTGCCGTAGATAAATTATGAATTGAACTACTATTTCTATGAACATAATATTGGTAAGATATATCAAAATTATGAATTGAACTATTGTTTATATGAACATTTCTATGAACGTTTCTATGAATGTAGTATGGTAAGATATATCCCATTGATTTTCATACACTATGTTTACGTTTATGTATCGATTTCAATACTATTTCCAAGTGTCGTACAAAAAATTATGAATTGAACAACTATTTGTATGAATATAATATGACAAGATATATCCTGGGAACTGGAGCAGTACCGGGATGGGTGACCTCTCGGGACGGACTAGTGCTTCACCTCTGTGAGCATCACCTAGATGCAATGAGTGCTAAGTGGACCATTCGATATCATGAGAGATGGGTTCCGGTGAACCACTACTCATGAAACATGGGTCAATGAGTTTGACTCGAAACTACACGGTTGAATCCTGATAGCAATATCATAATAAGATATATCCCATTGATATGCTTACACTACGTCATAGATTTTTCTTCTAATAGAAGATAATAGAAAACTTTTAACGTCCACGAACCAAAGATAACCTATGAAACAGACTAAATGAACTTGTAGAGGCCACAAGCTGATCTGATGGTGAAAACACAGGACAGGCTCTAAATTCAATGAAGTTTTCAGTGACTGGAAAGCTTTATTCGATTTAGGTGGGTGGTGGGGAACATACGCACCGCCCAAGAAGTCTGTCACTGTCCACATTTCAAGGACAAACTTAGTCCTCATATGATGTAATGTATGGAATGAATTTCGCCATTGAATTCAGATTTCTCCGTCTACCTACCAAAACAAGCTCAACATGCCCCCTCTGCTGCAACTTTCTTGCTGGAATGCCAAATATAAATACATATTTATTTCTAAATCATTATAACATTATCATCACATACACGCGCGCTGTGTCGTATGTACTAAAAATCAACGACTCTTACTCAGTGCCCAGTCAGAAACCTTATTTTCAATTAGTTATGTGATTTTCAAGCCTTCTGTCTTCCAATATGAAATTTTAGACTCTGGTATTCTTTGATGTTATGTGAGAGAAGGGATTTCTCTTGCCGGGCCGTACATAATAACTACCAACTGTCAACCAATGGTATGCAGAGAGCCCCACTTCTTATCTTCATATCTTATCTCTCTCCCTACATCACCTGCCGTTTTTGACAGTAACATTTTGTTATTTGGACTGGATTTTCATACAATTTCCAAAGGATAAATTTGATGGTCAGTTTCACTTCTCCAGTAAAAATATGATGGTCATCTTTGAACTCTGCATTTCATATTGTAATGGTGAAATTTGGGTAGACACCTCATTTCTTATGTAGTTTTGTGTTTATCTTGGTAAATTTTTTTAATGAAATTATATATTGATAGGTGATATTTTTATTATTAAGTTTGGTTCATGATCTAATTCTTATTCATATCTTATTTTTAACTTTCGTCATTCACTACATCTAATCTTCTTTTCATTTGCACTTGCTCACATATATCTATCACCTGCACATCATTTATTGCACCTATGCTCGCATCTATTCATATACGTTCATTTCCTACCCAAGATTTAGGGATCAATCCATAAGCACTCGAGATTGATCTAAAATTTAAATTCCTAAGTTTCTACCCTTTTCTACTAATTATCATAGGCTGACTTGAAAAATATTCACACAACCTCTTGCATGTGTTTGTATTTATATACATTCAATGTGCAATTAATTATAAGAATAAGTGATTATAAGGGGAAATCATTTGTGCACATTTCAATTTCTGTCTAGACAAAATATTAGAATCTACATTTAAAATATCTAAGTCATTTGTATGCTTGAAAGCATTGTCTTCAATTTTTCTCTTAAAATCATAAAGTTGATCCACTAGGGGCGTTAACCTAGGAGAACTTGACTCTAGTGATTTGGCAACATCTATTAAGGTATTTTGAATACCACCATACTTAAATGCATTTAGTTACTACAAAATCAAGATGCAATAATTTTCAAAAGTCTACATTCTATTAAGTCGACCCCAAGAGTTAAATATCGATCTCACACCAAAGATCATTTCTACACAACTATGGTTGAGCTTGAGAGGCTCACGAATCTACAAAAAAAAGTGAATATGTTATGATGTAGTTGCATTCGTCACTCAAAGATCATTAATTTTCTTTACCTTGATGATTGGAATATTTGTAGCTTTAGCACTAATTCATCATCATCATTATTTCTAAAGCTAAGTACCCTATCCAATCACATTTAATTTTTAGAAAAGTCACTTTGTGAAATCTCAACTAGGGTAGGTGTACCAAGATGCAAGACAAAAAAGTGGTCAAAGGTATAATTTCATAACAAATGCAAAAATATTTTGTAAAATGTGTATGCCTTATATAACACTTCATGTTATTGCCAATGTTTTTGCTTTGCTTCACATTCTAAATAATGCAAGCATGCTATTTATTTCATAATTAAAAAATTTCAAATCCCACCCATTATGCTTGCATTCCCAAGCCTAAGGGTTGGACTTCCTTTTTAGCTCCCAAATTCATACTCTTAACATAAAGTGAAATAGTTGAATTTCATTCTCATCATATTTACACATTGTTCTACAATGAAATTCTATGAAACCATAACCAAAATGTTGAGCTCCTTCTTAGCTTTCTAGCCATTTTTTTGGTTTGATTTTTTTGCTATTTTTTGTAGAAGTTATGGGATGCACATGCTTGGTGATGCTATTTTAATGATGCATTCTATTCAAAAAATAATAAATAATATTAAATAAATGTAAAAATTAAACTTGCAGTTTTAACTCTTTGTTATATTTCCACTAATTGATTTTGAGAATACTTAAAATCTAGAATAAAATTACGGGGCACACACTAGACACTATGTTATATTTTATTGATGAAAACATGAACACTTTTGTGTGTGCTCAACATTTGACCCTCTTAATCTTAACCATTTTAAAAAAGTCTTAGTAATATAGAAACTAGATTTAGAGTCGTACAATTATTATTTTTAACCTACAAATTTTGAGTGTGGGCATTTTGAATTCATCGTAGAAGTTCTAGTTTAATTGATTTCAAGAAAAAGTGGTCCCTTTTTACCCTTTTGTCTCCCATTTCCATACACCTACCCACAAGTAAATTTAAATTTAGATTAATTGTATAATTATTATTCAAGCATTTCTTAAATTAGCCTAGATTTATGTGAAAGGGATTGCTTTTTTCCTTATATTTTGGAAAACATGTCCACTCTTACACCATCCTAAAGTTTTTTCTTAGGGTTTGGAATTTATTTTCATCATTTTAAAAAAATTGATTTTATTTTTTATTTTATCCTTTTATTTGAGGTTTTCTTAGGGTTTAGATAGATCTTTGTCTGTATATGCTTATCGTACTTTGATTAGGGTGTGTTCCTATACAATGATATGCCTCTTTCATCCCACACTTCCACCTTTGGATATTTATCATTATGACTCTTCCTAGGTCATTTTCCTTGGTTGGCATACATACATACATTTTTTAATTTTGACATGTTTCAACAAGTTGCCGTTTATCATCCTTCCATCCTTGATAGTATCATGAATATTTATACTATTGATGAGGATTTATTTCTATCAATGTGTTATTTAAGTATGTTTTAGCTTTCCCCACCTTGCTTGAGTTGATTAGTGCTCATATTTTACAATTAGATATATTTACATAATTTATCTATAGACTCATATATGATTTTCCCAATGGATTTTAATAGTAAAGAACATGCACCTAGTGAGGATTAACTGTGTTAGTGATATATAGCATGATGCCAATTGATGAAGTGAGTATGTGCACCAAAATGAGAGACAAAAATTTCCAAATGAGTGATTTTGGCCAAATACGCTTTTGTTATTAAAAATTTTAAATAACACAATCATGTTATGGCTTGGAAAATACCAAGCCATAACACAATCAACTTTTATGGCTTGAAAAATACCAAGCCATAACATGATCGAGTTTTATGGCCTTAAGATGCTATCATGTTTTGGGGAACACGAAATATGGTTGTGTTTTATGTTCCCCAAAATGTGATCATATTTTTTAAAACACAAAAGAAAAAAAGCAATTGTTTTTTAAAAACATGAGCATGTTATGTGACCTGCTCACATTTTTACTCGAAAAAATTTCCCTCCCTTTTTGCTGTGGAATATGTTTAGATGACGAGCCTAAAGGGTTGAGCTTCTAACTTCCCCCCATTTGACATTTTTTTAATAGTAAGTTTATTGATGAATAGGTGTCAGTATTTATATTATGTTAGCTAGTAAAAGTACACCACAAAAAAGGTGGGTGGATATGAAATCACACCCCTAGAGTCTAAACGGGGCAAATATCGGAGCATAACAAAGCATAGACAAAAAAGACACCAAGTGGCAAGAGCAATAGGAGAAGGTGGAGGCAACGGGTCTCTATCACTCAACTTACCCTATACATCAACAAGGTCTAGAGTGACATCAAGAGGATCCCACCCTTCATAAAATTTATCCTCATCTTCTTCATGGGCGGGAGGAATTTCCAATGCTACTTGAGGAACCTTGCTGGAATAAAACCATTTAGAATTTATGAAGCCATCCACCCAAAAAAACACCAAAAGGCCATCTAGAAGTAACCCTCGAAGGCCACCCATAAGTGAGAACTTGAGGAGGAGGAGAGGCCGAGTGTTGTCAAACATGTTATGTTGTGTTCCTGGGACCCTCATCTCTTTGGAGATTTATGAGAGAGACTGAAGGATGATTAGCTTGGATATCACAAGCCAAGAGACTCCTACCTCTCAAGCACCCACAAGAAGGTGAATGACCTTGAGAGGAGAATGGTGACAGAGGAACTTTGGCCATGGTACAATGGATATTTCCCTAATGCTCAAGTAGCTCTTGAAGGTGAGCCACCTCCAGGGCCACCTTATTGGCCTGCACTTGAATTTGTAATAAAACATTAGAGTAGATAATAGCTTTAGAAAAAAAGTAAACATTTTGATCAAATGCACAATTAGAAAAAAATGTATAATTTCTATCTTTCCAAATATTAAAGAGAATCTCCACCTTTAAAGCATGTTAAAATTGGTTAAATTTATGGGGAGTGTAAGTCCAATCCCCCATAAGAACCATATGAGAGAAGAAATGTTTTGGTCGAAAAGGCCTAAAGAAATAATGAATCTAACTCCATATCTATTTAGCTCGAGGAAAAACTAGAAGAGATGTTTGAAGAAATTTGATTGTCCACAAAATGGATATAAAAATGATCTCAAATGCCCATATGAATTAGTTACAACCTAACGGGAAAGCCTTGGAAAAGAAGACACCAAGAAAAGTGAGCCAATTTAGGATCCAAAACCATAAACCAAATATTGAGAAATTTGTGATGTCAAAATGAGCAAGATCATTGCAAATGCTATCTTTGGTTTAAATATGGGATCATGGGTAAATACGAAGAAAGCCAGTGGTAGCCAAGCCATAGTTTGTAGTTATAGAAAGCAATGCTTGGACCCTACTTCCAATATTTCCACCATGGTTTGGAAGAACGAATGCCAACTTTGTGAACCATATCAGTAGGAATAGCTCTTATGGTAGCTATAAAAGTCTCATAGGACCTTGATGAGAAAGTTGGTATTTGACCTTAATCTCATCCCAAGATATAACACTCGAAGAAGTTCTCGGGAATAAATCTGGTGGCATTGGTTTCCTTTTTTTTGAAATCTTAGAGCTTTTACCCATGACAACAAATCCAAAGGATGAACTTGATCTTTGAAGAGAGGAGACCACTAGAGATTGTGCTAATTGAAAGAAAGGAATTCTTTGAAACCTGGCCCATTCCAAAGAAGCCAAGGCTTAACAACCTCCTAGGCTAGCCAAATAATTTTGACCATAAAAGTTCCTTCAATATGGACTGCAACTTTCATGGTGAGAAGGGTCATGAAACCAAACCCCTTCTAGGTAGGCTGATGAATTGGATATCCAAACCAAATGTAATGCTAGAGTAAAATATTCTAGGATTCATTTCTAGTGAGGGCTCAAATAATCCAATTGATTAATAGAGCCAGTCCTTATCAATGAGTGGATAACAACCCTAACCCTCCAAATTCATGAGGGAGGCAACAAAATTACCAAGCAATATGATGAAATACCTTATGATCTCTAGCATAATCCCAAAGGAAATCTTGAAGAAGCTTCTCCAGCTTTAGATAAGAAGCTTTAGAAGGATCCCATCATGAGGAATATTACACATGATTGGCTACTAGGATTTGAGAACAAACCTAAAATTTTCTTGCCAAGGAAAGGGGATTCGTAATCTAATAGGAAATTTTCTTTTCAATTTTGAAAAATGTTAGAGTAATCATGCATTAGCTAATAATTAATTAATATTTAATTGATTATTAGTCTAATTTATTCTTATGCACTTAAGATAAACTTAGGAGTGATTTACTATGTTAACTAGAGAGCTATTATTAGATCATTATCTCTCATTGCATGAGATGTTAACACTTGTCATGATCTAATCCCTTTACTCTTTAGGGTTTCTCTTATATAGCACTCAACCCTCATTGTATTATCATGCCTTTCGAATACCTTTGGAAACCTTTGAGGACTCTTATTTTCCTTGAAGATTCTTGAGGTTCATTCTGTAGCTTTTTCTTGTTGAGGAATAGAATTTTTTTGTTTGTAGATCTCTTGCATGGAAGGTGTCTTTGTTCGTTGTTTGAGCCCATGGCTCATGTTTCTCACAATTCTAACATGGTATCAGAGAGTGGATTCAACGAACTCCTTATCGATTTATGAGGTTTTTTCTTCAACAAGAATTATAGGCTTTAGATCTAGAATCCCCTTTTCTTTTTTTACAAATTTTGGAGGTAGATTTTTTTTGGTGCATCTAGAACCAAAATAGAGTCTTCCATTGGATTTAGAGTTGTCGAAAAAGTCAGTTTTTCCTTTTGTTCAGCTTGATTTGGATTCTTGAGTAAAAATTTTCAAGGGTTTGAAGTAGTTGCCTTATTTCTAGATCTGGAGGGTAGCTATGATTTTTGAACATTTTGAGCCAAAAAGAACCTCACGGTTGCATTCAGGAGGCCGATTCGACAAATTTTGACTATAAATTTTTCCTATTTCGTCGTTGGGAGCTTCTGAGGATTTTTTTTTTGCCTCAGGGACCATAGGCTCTTGTACAACTACTTTGGCATGAAAAACAAAAAAAAAAAGCAAAAGGGGTTGGTAGTTATTTTTAAATTCTTTTTTTGAAGAAATTTCAAAAAAATAAAAAGAAATGTTACTAATTTATTATGCCTGTGCAAGGTACCAGGCATGTTACCTTCCGCAAGGTTTTAGGCATGGTACCCTATGCAGGATACTTGCACTGTCGACATCATAGCACGTGGGGCCAATCGACCGGTGCTTTTCAGTCATCAATGACTTCTTTTTACCATCCGCTAGCTAAACAAACCTTTCCAACGTTTTTAGATTTTTCTAGTAGCTTTTTTATGGTAGTTGATATTTATTTTCGGTGCTGCGATTGTTTTCTCACCACTAGAATCTCAACGAATATTCCACCCATGCCTGGTATATGCCATCAGTTTTTTTGTTCGATGACCAGTATTTTTTTGTCATCAAAGGGAATATTCTGTAGAATATCTCGTTGACATCAATGGTACAACTACTAGGTCATGACCCCTTTGAACCCTCCTTGTGCCCTAAAGGAGGTAGTTTTTCATTTGGCCATAACTTGGGCATATGATATTGTTTTTTGGAAAATGAGATATCGTCAGAAAGCTGGTTCCATCAGATTTCCAATGGTGTGGTTCTCATCACATATTTTTGTTGCTGGTGCATTCTACATCCTGTTGAAGTTAGAGGTGTCATTTTCAGTATCAAGCTCATAAATTTTGACTTGTATCTCTATTTTTCATGATTCTAGCAGCATTGGGATGGTCTTTCAAAGCTCTTCATAGCCGTCAATGCACTTTTCAGATTTCTCTCCAAGTACATTTTATTTATTTTTTGGTGTTTTTGTACTCTAGTGAATTACTAGGATATCTTAGCTCCTAAAAACTTTTCATTTGTGTGGGATGACTCATTTTTTCTGTTCTTCATGTATTTCCAGTATTCTGTCCTATTTGGGCATTGTAGACATATTTTTCATGGACATTCTCTTTTGTAGATACACTATGATATAAAGTTCCATTCTGGTGTATACTTTTTGGGGATTTTGCACATCCTGTTGTGCCTTTTGTACTCACACTATGATATAATTTATCATGGGGATTGATGTTTGCCTTTGGTTTTCCATCACACATTTTTCAAGTGAGTGTACCTTCCATGACATTAGTGAATCCTAGTGATTCTTGCCTCATGCATGTGTTCCTTAGTTTTCACACCCTTTTATTTGCAGGTTGTTTCTCCTACATGCACTTGTTAGTTTCACACAGTTTTAGTGTACCTATCTTGGTTCTCCCTTTTTAGCATTATGGGGGGTTTCTACTATTGGTGATAATGCTTCCTTGGTTTCACATTTTGAGTGATCTGTGTATCTAGTTCTTGTTCCTATGTAATTTTAGATGCAGTGTACATCAAAGGCTAGTTACCCATGCATTTTGGTGAGATGGAGCTTTTACCATATGGACACTCTTGCATTCTTATTTTTGGAGGTTCTTTATTTCAACACTATATTAGTCATCTTTCAACAACAGTCTATAACTTCTTCGTGCTTCAACAATGTTCTACATGTTCCTATATTTTTGGGATATTGTTTTGATTGGAGGCTTCTTAGTCCTTCACCTTGATTTGGAGGCTTTTTTAGTCCTTCATTCGCCTTTCTCTCTTTTGGAGAGGATTTTTTCCCATGTGATTTTCTCCTTTTCTCCAGTTTTGAGAGATCTTTTGTTTGTACATGGGCACCTCACCAAACCTTGTTTTTCGGGACCCATCATGCATTATCTTTTTAGGGTTTTTAGCTACTCCCTAAGTTCATCTTAAGGGGGGGTGTTAGAGTAATCATGCATCAGCTAATAATTAATTAATCTTTAACTGATTATTAGTCTAATTTATTCTCACACACTTAAGCTAAACTTAGGAGTGATTTACTATGTTAAGTAGAGATCTATTATTAGATCATTTTGTCTCATTGCATGAGATGTTGACACTTGTCATGATCTAATCCCTTTGCCATTTAGGGTTGTTCCTATATAGCACTCAGCCCTCATTGTATTATCATTCCTTTTGAATACCTTTGGAAACCTTTGAGGACTCTTGTTTTCCTTGAAGATTCTCGAGGTCCATTATGTAGCTTTTTCTTGTTGAGGAACATAGCAATTCTTTGTTTGTAGATCTCTTGCATGGAAGATGTCTTTATTCATTGTTTGATTTTGTGGCTCATGTTTTTCACAATTCTAATAGAAAAAGAACAAGCCATAATTCCACTAGAGAAGATTGAAAGGCAAAGGGGATGCCAAAAAATATGATTTTTTTTTCGTGTCCAATCTACTTTCAACCAAAAATTTGAAGCCAAGAAGGCATAGGTAGAATGGATTACCAATAAAATTGAGTCTTCTTTAATGGATGACCAAAGCTCAACGAATGATAGAATATTTCCAAATAATTAAGATCTTCCTTGATATCTTTCTCCACTTCAATAAGAGTGAGAAAAGAATCATCCGCAAAATGGCCATTGACAAATTGAGTCAATGGATCAATCAAGGCAATGCTCCTAACTAGTCCATGAGAGATTGAAAGAGATAGAAGATAACCGAAGCCTTCAAAAATAGTAATATAAAGAGAGGGGGCCAAAGGGAAACCATTGATGGTAATGCGAGCAAAGGCATCAACAAAGAGTATGTTGAAAAATTGAATGGAATAAAGACCAAATCCTAGAGCTTAAAGGATGACAAGAATAAAATGCCATTTAATATGGTCATAAACCTTGGTAAAGCCAATCTTTAAGAAAAGGTCTTTCTATTGAGAGAAGTAAGCCCATTCCATGATTTACCAAACAACATTATATTATCAATGATATAGAGAGATTCAATTAAACTTGTTTGTTCAAGACAAATAATCTGGGAGAGAAGATGATGCACTTTCGAAGCTAAGGCCTTCACAATTATTTTGTAATAAAATTTAAGAAGTAAGGTGGGCCTATAGCTACAAATATCCTTGGGATCTCTAGCTTTAGTTATGACTTTAATATTTCCTTTTTTAATAGGTTTCCCTAAATATTTAGAATTAAAAAGTTAAAAATAAACTTTATACAAATCCTCACCAACACAATCCCAAAGAGCTTTATAGAATTCACATGGAAAGCTGTCACATGTAGGGGCTTTTTCATCAACCATTATGCTCACAGCCTCCTTGAATTCGTCAAGAGAGAGTAGTTGGTCACATAAGGCTCTTTGAGTTTAAGAAAGTCATCAGCAAACTACCTTAAGGAATGCTTGAAGGACATCTTCTTAATCAAGAATACATTACTAATCTATGAAAAGCTTCTCATAATATCTAACAAAGGCCTAGAGGATATCTGGTAGCTTTATAAGTACATGTTTTCCTTCCTTAATTTTCTTGATGTCAAGGGAAGTATGTCAAGCATGAAGGGCCTAAAAAATTCCTTTCAAGCCCTATCTCCAACTTTAAGCCAATGGAGTTTGGCTTTAATTTGAGCAGATCTTAAAAAATGGTTATTTGGTATATCCTTTTAATGCCTTAGCTCTGCCACTTAGAATGAAAAATACGGGAGAAGGTTTTGGCAATGAGCTCTTCCATGGCATGGTGGAGATCGTATACATACCTTTGAAATATGGAACCATAGATAGAAAGGAAATGAGACATGCGATGAATAGTTATGTTCAACCATGCAATCCACCTGATTGGTTGAGTATCATGACATTCAAGATTCTAGATCCTCCTAATATGAACCAATGTGGGATGATGACCCATCAAGTAAGTATTTAAGAAAAAATGAGATTTCTAGGGCTGAGGTGGGACCACTTACCACTCAATGCAAAACTTGATGGACAAGTGGTCAAATAGAGTCAAATTTGCTAATAGAATCACCAAGAGAGAAAAGAATTTGGAAAAACAAAAGAAATATTGAGCATAAATCATTGCATGATAAAGATGTTTAAAGACTATGTTAGAACCAACCCAAAAAAATTTCCATGTATACTGAATGGGTTGAGTGTGGTGGCAGCCCAAGTTGGGATCATAAAACCCAATTTATTACACATCTAAAACCACACCTCTCACTCGCTTGTTGTCTAGTGAAAAGGGATAGTCCCGTATTTGTCATAGGTGATCTTACCATATTAAAATCACTGCACAAGACCCAAGCAATCATAAACAAATAGTCTGCAATCCACCACCACAAATGATATCTATCAATAACATCATTGGATGCATAAACGTTAATAATTCCAAAGGAATTATAACCAATATTAATGAGGATCTAGATTAGAAAATGATTTAGTTCAAACCCATGATAAAAAACACAAGAATGCCACTATGGAGAGAGAAGGGTGACAACCCCTCCATGACTAGCATCGTGATTGGTGTAAACATCGTACCAACTAGCCAAATAATGTGACATGTTGTAGAAAGAATTGAATCCAAAAATCTTAACTTCTTACAAACATATAACATCTAAACTAGATTGCTTTTGACAAATATCCCTTCTAGAATACTTCCTAGTGAGGTCAGTGGGACCTTAAAAATTCCATGAGTGAGAATCAAGCATATCATTGTTGTTCAACTCCTCAAGCATGGAGAAGTGATTTTGCAAGAACTCCAGGGAGAATGAGCCCCTGAATATTGGACAAGTTAAGGTAAATCACCCTTTGGGTATGATAGAGGTTACCTATTTGAATATCTATGACTATTTCAAGTCTTTAGATAACTAAATTTTCACACAAACCCATTTATGGGGCCGATCCTAGTAGAAATTCCCAAGTTCAATGTAAACAAATTTCTCCAATGAAGAGGCGATAGGATGCAATCAACAACAAGGAAAAGGGAGACCTAAAAATTCAAGCCAAACAAACACATGAAAGTTTTTCATTCGGGATTGAAAATTCTCGTGTCCAAGGTTGAAATGCCATCAAAGAAGAACAAACATACCAATGGACATGCATAAGCACAACTTGAACATGATTGGTTTCAAAAAAGTAAAAAAGGAGAAATCCCTTTATGATTTTTTGAGTGGCATCAAGTCGGACCCCATGTGGGACCCAAGTTTTATTCACCCATTCTCTTAGCATGGTTTCAAGTGAGGTCCTCCCCCCAAAATAACCTATAAGATTATACTTCTCTAACCATTGACAAGCAATATCAAATTTAGGGATGGGAAGAAACACATTTGCTAGGATTTCAAAGGACATACCTCATGAAATACCTTTAGTACAAAATTTCTAGGGTGCTTTTTTGGGGTAGCCATTATGTAGAGCCATTACACTGTCAAAACCAACAAGAACTACTGGGTTGGATACATTTGAGACCATATAAAAGGAAGACCCTAAAAAATATGAAATAAATGTGAAAGGACAATAAAAATAATGTGCCTATTGCATCATATGACACAAGGAAGACCAACTTAGAAAAAATTCAAAACCCTATTACAACTCCCTCCTCTTGATCTATCATAATAGTATTTTTTAACTTTATTAGATTTACTCATTTCATAATAATATTTAACAAAATTACCACCAAAATATCTCATGTCTTCTTAGTTGTCTAACCATCTATCTTTTCTATCTAGAATAGGTTAGCATTTCTATTCTTATTTTATTTTATTAATTTTTCTATATTCCTTATATACATATGTATTGATTTTTTTTTTATAAATTTTTATCCACTTATCTAAATTTTTTTTATAGGATTGTTCTACACTTCATTCTTTACATGTATATAAAAATTACATTTTCAATTATTTTTTGTGCAAGTTATGTGACACACATACTCAATGATAATTTTTAGGATGCATCCACCTTGAAGAATCACTAAAAAATTAATAAAAATACACAACTCATAAAATCACTCTTAATGTAACGCCCCACCATAGAACCCCAGAGGACAACACAACCATGCAACAATAATGGAACTTTAAAAAAAAAATGCAATAAAAGTGAACTACATAACTTAACATATAAACTAATCTAAGTCCTCTAAGGTTCCATGACAAGCTTACTAACACAACTATAATCAAGAGCATGACATTAGATAAAAAGCATTAAAGATCCCTTATAAATAACTAACAAGTATGTATACAAATTTCATTACATGAGAGTACATCACAACTCATTACATCATTACATTGTTTACAGTAAGGATTCCCCAAATACAATTGGGAAGATTACAACAATGTTATGATAAATGGTACATCCGATATGGAAGACCATGACATACACACAAAGAAATTGTCTTCTCGAATAGGTACAAGATTTGAAATCCACTATTCAATGAACAACCTCCACGCACACGAATAACTGCAAGGGAAACCAAATGGAGGAAAAAGAACCAACCTCCCTGTTGTGCAGTTTTGCACACACGCCTCACTGAAAGTAGGGACCCTCTTTTTGCTCTGGCTTTTGGTGTCTTTTGGCCTCTTAATTTTATTGATTTCATTGTCTTTGGAGGTCCTTAGATGTTCATCTTGCTTTCCCAAGTGAGTTCCCCAGGTTGCCCTTTGAAAAAACTAAGTTCTGAGCAAAATCCGGGTTTTTACCCCAATCCGGGATTTTTCGTCCGTTCGGATTTTCCTGGATTCTGCTCAAATTCTGGATCCGAGTGAAGTCTGGGTTTTTTCCTACATCCGGGAATTTTCGCCTGACCCGAATTTTCCCGAATTTTTTCAGTTTTCTGAGTATGTGCCCAAAAGTCCAAAATTTTATGCCATCCGCGGAAATCCTATCCACCTGGATTTTTTTGGATTTTCTGCCAGGCTTTGTGCAAATTGAAATACTGGGTTAAATTGATGAATTTGATGATAAATGCTCAACACCCCATGCTTAATTTGATATATTACACGATGTTACATACATTCTTGGTTCGTTTTGATGATCTATTGTTGCCTTATTTAGTAAAATCCGCCTGGCCTGGAATTTTTCAGATTCTGGTCTAGAATCCGCCTGACTTGGATTTTCCCGGAATCCTGTCCAGCTGGATTTTTCCAGATTCTGGTCTGGAATCTGCCTGACCTAGATTTTCCTAGATTTTCCCCTTGGTCTGGTTTCCCAAAATGATTTTTTTTCGAAAATGATTATTTTTTCCAAAAATGGATTTTTTTTAAAAAATGATCCTGAAAATGAAAATTTCTTGAAAAGAAATTGAAAATAAAAATTTCCAAAAATGGAAAAAATTCTGAAAGTGGAAAGTTTCCTTATAAAAATGTAAGTCTTTTTTTTAGAAAAAGTCAAAATTTTATTCAAATTTAATTTGGACATGTGGGCTATTAATGATGATATCTATTTTTTTCAGGACTAAAGAAATATTAAAAGGGGGGGACTTGCATATGGATTCGTGCCAAAAGAGGGAAATCTAGAAATGTTTAATTTAAATTTTCAAAGTGGGACCTGCCTAAGAATCTGTGCCAAAACTGTCTATAGTTGGAGGACTTTCTGGAAGACACGTGAATCTAATCTTGCTAGAGATCGTAGGCCGACATGGATAATATTCATGCATTTAATACAAATCTTGTCCTATTTTGGAATTCTCTTGGCCGACCTGTTTTGGGGCCAGTTATTATTGTAAAATCTAATTAGGCCAACCTGTTTTGGGGCCAGTTATTATTGTAAAATCTAATTGGGCCGACATGTTTGGGGTTTTCTATAAATGGCATTTTTTGCCTCATTTGTAAGGGGAGAGATTTTTAGGAGTTTGATTAGGCCAGAATTTTGCTAAGTTAGAAGGCCAGAATTGGCAAGTAGTTTTCAGAATTAGCTGTAGGAGATGAGAGACTTGAAATTGTTATGCAATGCTGGAGAAGTAATACAATTGGATTGTTGATTTGGAAAACTTTGTATTTATTTTTGACAATTTTTATGGTTTCTTGTTCTTGATTCTTAGATATTAGATGTTAGATGTTAGATTTCAGCTCTTTTATAATGATGGTGAAATGTTAATAATGTTGATCAATTTCTGGTCCATACTTTTAGCAATTTGCTGATTGTAGATTGCTATGTAAAGTTAGTTTGGGCCTCACTTCTGTGCTAAGTTCAACTGTGAATGCTTGTTTACATTGTGCCAGTAGTTGGGTATGTGAATGAATGTTCAAAGTCTGAAAATCTTTGGATTTCCCCAGAATATTGCACCATTTTTGTGTAGTTGTAGGTTTGTCCTTGATCAAGTAGAGATCAGTTTTGTTAGGGATCTGTCCATTTGCAACTTTCATCATTATTGTGATTGATCTTGGGAGTTAGAATAAATAGAATCTCTCTAAACCCTTATCTCTTTTGCTGTTTATTTTGAACCTAGGTTAGTTTTAGGATTGAAAGCATCATCATATCGTTGCATCTGATGAAAATTCACTTTCAACATTGCTCATTCGTAAGGCCTCTTGTGATTACCAGTATTTTCACATATTATCTGAGTTGTTTATGCATTGTCATGACCTGACACTTGAGAGACCTTGGAGTGATTTTCAACAATTCATTGTTGAAGATTATATTTCAAGAGAGATAGAATATCATTTTCTGTCTGAGTTGTTGCTGTGCAAAAAACACCATCAACACTCCCGACCATGTGGAACCCTAAGGTCCACCCCTCGTGCTAGGAGATAACACAAGGTCCCACAATAATAATTAGTCAAACAAGAAGACAACAGGAAAACATAAACAAGGGCTAATCATAACTTTAACACAACACTGCTAACAATACCAACATCACATATAACACTTGCATCACTTGCGGAGGCATCCACACAACAAGAGAAGAACATACAACTAGGGAATGCTAGACTACAATAGGGAATAGTGTCATCACATGGTCCTAACATGGGTTATCCTAGTAGTCTCTCACTAGACCCTGACCCCCATCTATGGTTGTCCTGGAAACCTCTCACTAGGTCCTGGTCCCATAGGGTAACACATGCGGAACCAACATTCCTTTCATAGGGACAAGGAATTTGGTCTTTCCAACCAGGCCTTCTCAACCCATCCTTAGCCTAAATGAGTACTACAGGCATGGGTGAGGCATCCAATTATCTTGTTTAATGTGAAATCTACCCATACCCCCTTTAATTCATTATTAAGTTATCACTGGATTAAGAAACCCTCCAATGGGTTGTCTTGGACACCACTTTGGGTTCTAGCCCCCATTGAGAGACACTCCCCCTACTTGCAACCTATTAAACCCTAAAAAATTCAAGGCATTAACCATCCTGCACGCTTAACCTAATCACATGAATCACACACATAGCAAGGAATTGACCCTCTCACTCACATATCCCAATCACAAGAAAGTATAAACAGTGCAAGGCATAGACCCTCTTGCACACTTAACACAATCATAAGAATCTATATACAGTGCAAGGCATGAACCTTCTTGCACACACAAAACATTTCCAAACATCATCCAAAGTGAAACCATCAAAAGAACCATGCATTCAAGATTACTCCCTCTCGATCCTCTGGAAGTCAACTTAACCACTTGCACAATGAATCCCACTTAAAAGAATTTCCAAATCACTCCAATACCAAACATCAACACCATATTCAATGCTAACATTCAAACAACAATACATTCAAGGAAGACATCATTTCCACAACACATGATACTCAACAATTAAATTACATAGTAAATTTACCATCTAACTATTAAACAATTATAAAAGAAAACATCAATCAATAATTAATCAAAGGATATTTTAACTCATTTATTTAATAAGTCCTTTCATTTATCTAAGTATAAATAAGTCTTTTTTTCTCTATTTAATTTCTAATTTCATCTATCCAACATAACCATTTAAATTCCATAGGCAATTTTTTTCTTTTTCTAAAATCATAATATATTTATACATGCAAATACATACATATATATATATACACACACACATACATGTATAAATATGTATATATTTAAAATAAAATTCAACTTTCAAAATAACAGTATATAAAATGGCTTTTACATGCATATACAAACATACTTAAATTGATATATATACATATATATAAATATATATTTGAATAGATATATATATATATATATCTATTCGGATGCAAAATATACATATACCTCAATTTATATATATAAAATCAAATTATCAACATACTAGGGTTTCTGCGATTACCAAACACACATTATATATATACGTTCATCGCTTACTGCTTAAAACACGCCTATCATATGCTCCATGTATAATGTAAGTATCAAATGCCATTATAAAATCTTTTCCATCAAATATAATGAAATGATTACACACCACAAAAAAAGTATGAATCATATCATATGGATCACATTTTAAAGTATAAAAAAAAGGCTTTGACCATCACATTAATACACATTACCTATTATTAGATATATTCAAAGCTAAAGAGAAAACACCATAGTGAGTTTCAAGAGAAAAACACAAGGCATGAAATGACATACAAAAACTAACAAAACACAAGGAAAAACTCTAGGGCACTTCTCAACAACTGATTCTAAGAGGAAAGCATGAATTTTGACATGAAATGTATAATCAAATTCCATCAAGCAAAATTATCAATATAAAAATAGAGTCCAAGTATGTGCAACGAACACACTGATCACAAGATAGAAAATGCCAAATTTTATAGCATATTTCGCGAATTCATAGAATGCATAATATCGAACATAGCCACTAGTATATGGATGTAGATAATAGAGGAACACTGATATAAAGGATTACCCTACAAGGCTTTCCAAAATGAAATCGAAGCAAAAATATCAAATATCTCTTGCTAAGAATTAAACCCACACGGAATAGGCAAAGAAAAAATATCGAATATCTCTTATAATGCTTATAAAACATCATCCAATAGAAGGTTGGCGCAAGGATAAGTGTGATGCACATACAGGGGATTGAACCATTGCCAATAAATTTTTAAAGAAAAAGTTGAGTCATGAAAAATATGCAAATTAGGGTTTGATACTCTAATCATCCTGGTAAACAAGTATGCAAGATTCGAAAGCAAAGAGGGAACATGTGTTCTTGAATACGAACTTCAAGTGGGTATCATCTCAAAGAACACGATGATTACAGAATGCACAAATTAGTTTTGTTGAAAATGATTCAAAAACTTTCAAATAAATGCAATTGAACTAAGAAAGCATAGAGGGAGAATGATGAAATAACAAAATATCCAAAAGAATTGGGGCTTCAAAATATACACAATTGTTCAATATTCATGTTCTAAACAAAATTAAAATTGAGAAAAATAATAGAACCTGGTTTAAATCGATTGGGGTGGCTAAAGATTCGATGCCAAGCTTCGATTTTCTAAGTTGCAGCTCCAATTTCTCCAAAAACCCCAAACAATCTTTGCAGAATCCCCAATTCAAAGCCTCCCCAAAAAAAAAACAAGATGAAAGTCTCCCCCAAACCAAAAAATATTCATGAGAAGAATACAAGACAGTTTCAAGATTTGATTCCAATCCCCCCATTTCTTTTGCAAAAAATAACCAATTATAATTATAGTAACTACTCTTCACTACATGTTGTTGCATGCAAACTTTCTTTTATTTAATTATTTTATTTTATAAATTTATTGCGCACTACCACTATTTATATCTTTATTTATTTATTTTTTATTCAATCAACAAAACATATTCTAATTTATTTAAACTTAATAATCACCTTTAATATTTCATATTTATTAATTTCAACTTCACATTATAATTTTATTTTGTCATAACTTATAATTATATAAAAGCCTTTATTTTTACTTATCAAAATACCTTTTATCATAATAATTCTATTTTAATGTAGTAATTTAATCAGAAACATTTACCAACCAAATTTAAGCAAATGGCTAAATACCAAACAATACCTAACCACAAAGTGAAGTCGACAAGCAAGACCACAAACAACATTGACAGACCAAACCAACCATACGGACAACACTGACAGGGTGTGAAGATTGGATACTCATCCTCTTCAAGGATGATGGCTAAAACAGGGGACCAAGTGCTACCTTCGTTCAACAATTCCATTCGGTTTTAATGCATGCTTAGACCTGACAGTTCAGGTGGAGTTGATTCTTGGTACCTACAATCTGTAGCAAACAAAATGGTTGAACATATATGTATAATCATACAGTCAAGCACACTATGAAAGGGAAATCACAACATCGTAGGGCACTCACAAGTGAGTGATTCGACACTATTCCCCTTCACCAAGACACATCAAACAAGTAACCACAAAAACACATTACAATCAGTTTCCTAACAACAAGATAAGAACAATCACCAAATATTTGCATGACAACCATAATTAGATAATCACATAATGCTCAAAATAAGATTAATCCATAGAATTAAATAAACCATATAACAGTCATAACATGAGCATAAAACACCAGTAATAAAAGTATCATCAAACTATCATCATGGAAATAAGTCCAACATCAAACCAAGTGTCATAATGTCTCAATCCAAAACAAAGCAACTGTCAGCCTAATAGAGAAAAAAATGAGGGCCACTACAATTAACTATATTTCTACAAAGCAATTCTAAAACATATAGTATGTAATAAAAAAAGGGGCATACATCAAACAATATGTTATATTTTAGTAAGAAAAATAGGAACACTTTTTTGTATACACAACATTTGATCCTCTTAATCTTAACTATTTATATTTTGAGTACATACATCTCAAATTTCTCATCCAAGTTTAGGTTTTATCTTATTTTAGAAAAAAATGTAATAACACAACTTGTGCAAGAGAAGAATATAATATGAAAAACATTGTAAATATTTGAAAAGAATATGTCACTTCGAGGGGGCAACCTCCTAATCTACTTCGAGGGGGTACCTCAAATAGTCTTTACTAAGAACACACTACTCAACATGATGATAATGACTAACCTATACCTCCTATATATGCTATATTTATGCCTAGGATAACACCCAAACCAACCTATACAATATTGGATAATCCCTAGGTTGACCTAATTAAGTATAATAATTATAATATGACTAAATTAGGAGTTAATTTATCCACAATCCGACTACTCATAACCCAATACTCAATATAGCATTAGGGGCATATCGTTCCCCCCTTTTTTTATAAAAGCATTGTCCTCAATGCTAAATAATTATGGATTCTTCTATAAAATATCTTCATCTCCACATCTTCTTATTTTTTATTTTTTCTTTTCTTCTTCTTCATCTCCTTTTTCTACTATTTCTACTTGTTCTTGTTCTTGCTCTTTCTCTTTTTATTTCTCTTGTTCTTGTTCTTTTGCTTCTACTTATTGTTCTTTTTATATCTCTTGTTATTGTTCTTTTTCTTTTGCTACCTTTTGTTGTGAATAAGTTTTAGAAAAATAATGTTGCAATAAATCACACAATTGAATTCAAAATAATCTAAATTTTTTACTTGAACTTACCAAGACCTAGATCTCACTTTCAAGCAATTAGCTAATTTGCAACCTTGAGAGAGGATTTGTTGGAAACCAAAATTATGCAGTAAATTTCTTAATTATGCTATAGTTTCTCTAAAAAAATTATTGTAGATAATCTATAAGTCCTTGAAAAACCCTCCCAAAATTAGAAAAAAATCATCAAGATATGAGAGATATGTGTTTCCCAATTTTTTTGTTAAAAACTCTATTCTGCAATAAATCGCTTAATTGGGCTCCAATTTCTCTATACTTTTTTTTTGATACGCAAGCTTTTTAATATATTAAAATAAAGATAAAATTTTTAACGTCAGATATCAGCCACTACAGGAGAATAAACTAGTATCAACCATCTAGAAATTCATGCCAAAAAAACCATATCAGTCCAATAACAACTACCCACCAGACCTACCAAATTCTACCAACCTACAAACACCAAAATAGCCACCATACCTTTGTTAAAACCAGAGCAACAACCAAACATTGTAAATGTAAACCCTAACCTACGATACCAAAATCCTACCACCAACCACTTACATAAAATGATTTAGTTTTGCAAAACATTTAAACTCATTCATCCAATCTTCACCTTCAGCAACCACCAACTTGAAGAACTACATTAGGAACTTAACTGCTACCGCCACGACCATCCTATGGTTAATGAGATTAGGTCCACTCAAATCCAGAATAAATGGATATAATTTTATGGCTTCGTCTGACTCCATCAGGTGCTCTAGGTCGCAAGGACACAAGACACCTCTCTGAGCTACCACCACACATAGGACATCATCGACCCCTTCCACCAAATCCTCCTTGAACATCTTTACCAACAATCCCTTTGTCTCGGCTTTTTCAACCTAGTTATCAAGAAGAGAAGCCAAGAACTGAGACAAAATATGTAAATTGTCTCAGCCATACTCCTTGTTTGCCAAATGCCCGACACCCAGGACCATTTTAGTCACCACCACCAACATAGGGTCATTTTTAGTAGAATTCTTTTCAAGCGTTGGTCCATCACTTCTCGAAATGAAGCCTGCCGAGAAGACGACTGTAAAGAAATTGGGGTATCCGCCCCAAATTTTGCCACCCCCTCCACTGACACCTCAATCACAAACCAAGAACGCTTGGCCAGTGAAGCCCAAGCACCGAACACACACAACCAAAATAAGAAAGCACACCATTTACCATCAAAAAAATGAAGAGAAAATCCACTTTCATCGACCTAAAAGCCAACCCAACATGGAGTAAAGCCAAGCACGGATCAGCCGCCACCCTTCCAAATGAGGCTCCTCCAAACATGCCGAGGTCAGCCAAAGGACTGAAAATCTTGAGGAAAATGTAAACTATCTGTCATCAAGGCACACAACCTTTCCAACTTTTCATTGCAATAAATACAGATGAAAAAATGTCTTCATCCGCCAATGACTCCAGGAACCACCCACCTCAGTCCATAAACCCCACTCTATCTGACACCATGGTAAAGATGCCACATACCCTCCACCTTTTTGGAGGGGTGCCCACCCATCCACCCACTAATTTCTCTATAATTTTTATTGTAGATGTCTCAATATTTTCTTAAACAACACAAAAAAATAGGAATTTTTTCCCAAGATTTGAGAGATATGTGCTTCCCAAAAAAAGGTAGAAACCTTAATTCTATAATAATTTTTCTTATTTTGGATCCAATTTCTCTTGATTTTTTATTATAGATGCTTCAATATGTTGTTGAAAACCCCTCCAAAAATTAAGATTTTTTTCTTCCAAAATATGAGAGATATATGCTTCTCAAAATGACCTCCAAATTGAAAAAATGTCTTGCCTTCACAGTGCCAACATCATGCTTTGATACCATTTGTAATGAAAATTGCACAAGAGAAGAATATAATATGAAATATGTTGCAAATATTTCATAATAATATGCCACTTTGATGGGGCAACCTCCTAATCCACTTCAAGGGATGCCTCCAATAGTCTTCACTAAGAACACAATGCTCAACATGATGATAATAACTAACCTATACTTCCTATATATACTATATTTATGCCTAGGATATCAACTAGGCCAACTTAGATACTTAAGAATAACTCCTAGGATGACCTAAATAAATATATGATTATAATAGTGATTATGTAAATTATTTTAGAGTTAAGGTAGTCATAAGTCGACTGCTCATAATCCAATACACACTATACTATTAGGGGCATATAAAAAGTGGCAACTTTTGACAACCCTTTTGAACCCCATTTCCATGCACTTATCTAGATTAAACCTTCTTCACATATTTGTAAGAAATTATTATACATCTATGTCATATCATGATAGTCCTATTTCCATAGATTCACACGCTTTCAAAGAATCAGCATATTTTATACATGATTATGAGTATGGTGATCTATCATTTTTCTATACCTCATGTTGGACCTATGGATACTTTTAATAATTTTTCTCATAGTCATGTACCATATGTGATGATAGATTACACTGGCTTGATGTTAATTAATTAGCTTCTCATGTAGCTTATATTGATAGTTCATCACATTACTAGCCTTAGTGAAGAACTATTATGTATAATGATTGTGATGGTACTACAAATGATTTATTATATATTAAATCATTCATGCTTGCTAATTATGAGTGTAGATGACAGTCTATTATTGATTAGTTAGTTTATACTTCAACTAAGTAGTAAAACTTTACAATGGTTTGATTCATCTCATATACTTCACACTTTGTTTATGAATTTCACCTATACTTTCATTGCCTATTTTTCTAAACCTAGTGTCGATGAGGATATTAGTTCTTCTTAGTAATCCCCTCTCATGATTTAACATTTGATGCTTCCTTTCCAACTGTTAATATTATATGCACATCTTCATAACCCTAATTTTTATGTTTCTCTAATTGTTATGATTATAAATTATTTAGACATACACATAAAAAATTAGGAGTTCAAGATGTTTCATTAAGCCAACCAAATCTACTACTTACTACTCTTGTTCTTCCTCCTACACATAAATTACATCTAAATCATATAAATAAATTGATCGTTCAATAACAAAAAAAAATGTAATAAAAGTTAATATTATGGTGAGACATAACAAGCTAAATAATAAATTCTCTTTAGTTGGCAATGGATATAGTCTAAATATAAGCACTAAATATTTCTTAAAGAAATTAATTAGACATGCTAAAGTTAAAAATATTTAAACTTTACCTATAGAGAATTTGATAATGTGGATAGATTATGTTGGTACTATTTTC
>VDFB02353493.1:230156422-230211794 GCA_007258455.2 Sequoia sempervirens | reverse complement strand
TAGGAGATAACACAAGGTCCCACAATAATAATTAGTCAAACAAGAAGACAACAGGAAAACATAAACAAGGGCTAATCATAACTTTAACACAACACTGCTAACAATACCAACATCACATATAACACTTGCATCACTTGCGGAGGCATCCACACAACAAGAGAAGAACATACAACTAGGGAATGCTAGACTACAATAGGGAATAGTGTCATCACATGGTCCTAACATGGGTTATCCTAGTAGTCTCTCACTAGACCCTGACCCCCATCTATGGTTGTCCTGGAAACCTCTCACTAGGTCCTGGTCCCATAGGGTAACACATGCGGAACCAACATTCCTTTCATAGGGACAAGGAATTTGGTCTTTCCAACCAGGCCTTCTCAACCCATCCTTAGCCTAAATGAGTACTACAGGCATGGGTGAGGCATCCAATTATCTTGTTTAATGTGAAATCTACCCATACCCCCTTTAATTCATTATTAAGTTATCACTGGATTAAGAAACCCTCCAATGGGTTGTCTTGGACACCACTTTGGGTTCTAGCCCCCATTGAGAGACACTCCCCCTACTTGCAACCTATTAAACCCTAAAAAATTCAAGGCATTAACCATCCTGCACGCTTAACCTAATCACATGAATCACACACATAGCAAGGAATTGACCCTCTCACTCACATATCCCAATCACAAGAAAGTATAAACAGTGCAAGGCATAGACCCTCTTGCACACTTAACACAATCATAAGAATCTATATACAGTGCAAGGCATGAACCTTCTTGCACACACAAAACATTTCCAAACATCATCCAAAGTGAAACCATCAAAAGAACCATGCATTCAAGATTACTCCCTCTCGATCCTCTGGAAGTCAACTTAACCACTTGCACAATGAATCCCACTTAAAAGAATTTCCAAATCACTCCAATACCAAACATCAACACCATATTCAATGCTAACATTCAAACAACAATACATTCAAGGAAGACATCATTTCCACAACACATGATACTCAACAATTAAATTACATAGTAAATTTACCATCTAACTATTAAACAATTATAAAAGAAAACATCAATCAATAATTAATCAAAGGATATTTTAACTCATTTATTTAATAAGTCCTTTCATTTATCTAAGTATAAATAAGTCTTTTTTTCTCTATTTAATTTCTAATTTCATCTATCCAACATAACCATTTAAATTCCATAGGCAATTTTTTTCTTTTTCTAAAATCATAATATATTTATACATGCAAATACATACATATATATATATACACACACACATACATGTATAAATATGTATATATTTAAAATAAAATTCAACTTTCAAAATAACAGTATATAAAATGGCTTTTACATGCATATACAAACATACTTAAATTGATATATATACATATATATAAATATATATTTGAATAGATATATATATATATATATCTATTCGGATGCAAAATATACATATACCTCAATTTATATATATAAAATCAAATTATCAACATACTAGGGTTTCTGCGATTACCAAACACACATTATATATATACGTTCATCGCTTACTGCTTAAAACACGCCTATCATATGCTCCATGTATAATGTAAGTATCAAATGCCATTATAAAATCTTTTCCATCAAATATAATGAAATGATTACACACCACAAAAAAAGTATGAATCATATCATATGGATCACATTTTAAAGTATAAAAAAAAGGCTTTGACCATCACATTAATACACATTACCTATTATTAGATATATTCAAAGCTAAAGAGAAAACACCATAGTGAGTTTCAAGAGAAAAACACAAGGCATGAAATGACATACAAAAACTAACAAAACACAAGGAAAAACTCTAGGGCACTTCTCAACAACTGATTCTAAGAGGAAAGCATGAATTTTGACATGAAATGTATAATCAAATTCCATCAAGCAAAATTATCAATATAAAAATAGAGTCCAAGTATGTGCAACGAACACACTGATCACAAGATAGAAAATGCCAAATTTTATAGCATATTTCGCGAATTCATAGAATGCATAATATCGAACATAGCCACTAGTATATGGATGTAGATAATAGAGGAACACTGATATAAAGGATTACCCTACAAGGCTTTCCAAAATGAAATCGAAGCAAAAATATCAAATATCTCTTGCTAAGAATTAAACCCACACGGAATAGGCAAAGAAAAAATATCGAATATCTCTTATAATGCTTATAAAACATCATCCAATAGAAGGTTGGCGCAAGGATAAGTGTGATGCACATACAGGGGATTGAACCATTGCCAATAAATTTTTAAAGAAAAAGTTGAGTCATGAAAAATATGCAAATTAGGGTTTGATACTCTAATCATCCTGGTAAACAAGTATGCAAGATTCGAAAGCAAAGAGGGAACATGTGTTCTTGAATACGAACTTCAAGTGGGTATCATCTCAAAGAACACGATGATTACAGAATGCACAAATTAGTTTTGTTGAAAATGATTCAAAAACTTTCAAATAAATGCAATTGAACTAAGAAAGCATAGAGGGAGAATGATGAAATAACAAAATATCCAAAAGAATTGGGGCTTCAAAATATACACAATTGTTCAATATTCATGTTCTAAACAAAATTAAAATTGAGAAAAATAATAGAACCTGGTTTAAATCGATTGGGGTGGCTAAAGATTCGATGCCAAGCTTCGATTTTCTAAGTTGCAGCTCCAATTTCTCCAAAAACCCCAAACAATCTTTGCAGAATCCCCAATTCAAAGCCTCCCCAAAAAAAAAACAAGATGAAAGTCTCCCCCAAACCAAAAAATATTCATGAGAAGAATACAAGACAGTTTCAAGATTTGATTCCAATCCCCCCATTTCTTTTGCAAAAAATAACCAATTATAATTATAGTAACTACTCTTCACTACATGTTGTTGCATGCAAACTTTCTTTTATTTAATTATTTTATTTTATAAATTTATTGCGCACTACCACTATTTATATCTTTATTTATTTATTTTTTATTCAATCAACAAAACATATTCTAATTTATTTAAACTTAATAATCACCTTTAATATTTCATATTTATTAATTTCAACTTCACATTATAATTTTATTTTGTCATAACTTATAATTATATAAAAGCCTTTATTTTTACTTATCAAAATACCTTTTATCATAATAATTCTATTTTAATGTAGTAATTTAATCAGAAACATTTACCAACCAAATTTAAGCAAATGGCTAAATACCAAACAATACCTAACCACAAAGTGAAGTCGACAAGCAAGACCACAAACAACATTGACAGACCAAACCAACCATACGGACAACACTGACAGGGTGTGAAGATTGGATACTCATCCTCTTCAAGGATGATGGCTAAAACAGGGGACCAAGTGCTACCTTCGTTCAACAATTCCATTCGGTTTTAATGCATGCTTAGACCTGACAGTTCAGGTGGAGTTGATTCTTGGTACCTACAATCTGTAGCAAACAAAATGGTTGAACATATATGTATAATCATACAGTCAAGCACACTATGAAAGGGAAATCACAACATCGTAGGGCACTCACAAGTGAGTGATTCGACACTATTCCCCTTCACCAAGACACATCAAACAAGTAACCACAAAAACACATTACAATCAGTTTCCTAACAACAAGATAAGAACAATCACCAAATATTTGCATGACAACCATAATTAGATAATCACATAATGCTCAAAATAAGATTAATCCATAGAATTAAATAAACCATATAACAGTCATAACATGAGCATAAAACACCAGTAATAAAAGTATCATCAAACTATCATCATGGAAATAAGTCCAACATCAAACCAAGTGTCATAATGTCTCAATCCAAAACAAAGCAACTGTCAGCCTAATAGAGAAAAAAATGAGGGCCACTACAATTAACTATATTTCTACAAAGCAATTCTAAAACATATAGTATGTAATAAAAAAAGGGGCATACATCAAACAATATGTTATATTTTAGTAAGAAAAATAGGAACACTTTTTTGTATACACAACATTTGATCCTCTTAATCTTAACTATTTATATTTTGAGTACATACATCTCAAATTTCTCATCCAAGTTTAGGTTTTATCTTATTTTAGAAAAAAATGTAATAACACAACTTGTGCAAGAGAAGAATATAATATGAAAAACATTGTAAATATTTGAAAAGAATATGTCACTTCGAGGGGGCAACCTCCTAATCTACTTCGAGGGGGTACCTCAAATAGTCTTTACTAAGAACACACTACTCAACATGATGATAATGACTAACCTATACCTCCTATATATGCTATATTTATGCCTAGGATAACACCCAAACCAACCTATACAATATTGGATAATCCCTAGGTTGACCTAATTAAGTATAATAATTATAATATGACTAAATTAGGAGTTAATTTATCCACAATCCGACTACTCATAACCCAATACTCAATATAGCATTAGGGGCATATCGTTCCCCCCTTTTTTTATAAAAGCATTGTCCTCAATGCTAAATAATTATGGATTCTTCTATAAAATATCTTCATCTCCTCATCTTCTTATTTTTTCTTTTTTATTTTCTTCTTCTTCATCTCCTTTTTCTACTATTTCTACTTCTCGTTCTTATTCTTGCTCTTTCTCTTTTTATTTCTCTTGTTCTTGTTCTTTTGCTTCTACTTATTGTTCTTTTTATATCTCTTGTTATTGTTCTTTTTCTTTTGCTACCTTTTGTTGTGAATAAGTTTTAGAAAAATAATGTTGCAATAAATCACACAATTGAATTCAAAATAATCTAAATTTTTTACTTGAACTTACCAAGACCTAGATCTCACTTTCAAGCAATTAGCTAATTTGCAACCTTGAGAGAGGATTTGTTGGAAACCAAAATTTTGCATAAATTTCTTAATTATGCTATAGTTTCTCTAAAAAAATTATTGTAGATAATCTATAAGTCCTTGAAAAACCCTCCCAAAATTAGAAAAAAATCATCAAGATATGAGAGATATGTGTTTCCCAATTTTTTTGTTAAAAACTCTATTCTGCAATAAATCGCTTAATTGGGCTCCAATTTCTCTATACTTTTTTTTTGATACGCAAGCTTTTTAATATATTAAAATAAAGATAAAATTTTTAACGTCAGATATCAGCCACTACAGGAGAATAAACTAGTATCAACCATCTAGAAATTCATGCCAAAAAAACCATATCAGTCCAATAACAACTACCCACCAGACCTACCAAATTCTACCAACCTACAAACACCAAAATAGCCACCATACCTTTGTTAAAACCAGAGCAACAACCAAACATTGTAAATGTAAACCCTAACCTACGATACCAAAATCCTACCACCAACCACTTACATAAAATGATTTAGTTTTGCAAAACATTTAAACTCATTCATCCAATCTTCACCTTCAGCAACCACCAACTTGAAGAACTACATTAGGAACTTAACTGCTACCGCCACGACCATCCTATGGTTAATGAGATTAGGTCCACTCAAATCCAGAATAAATGGATATAATTTTATGGCTTCGTCTGACTCCATCAGGTGCTCTAGGTCGCAAGGACACAAGACACCTCTCTGAGCTACCACCACACATAGGACATCATCGACCCCTTCCACCAAATCCTCCTTGAACATCTTTACCAACAATCCCTTTGTCTCGGCTTTTTCAACCTAGTTATCAAGAAGAGAAGCCAAGAACTGAGACAAAATATGTAAATTGTCTCAGCCATACTCCTTGTTTGCCAAATGCCCGACACCCAGGACCATTTTAGTCACCACCACCAACATAGGGTCATTTTTAGTAGAATTCTTTTCAAGCGTTGGTCCATCACTTCTCGAAATGAAGCCTGCCGAGAAGACGACTGTAAAGAAATTGGGGTATCCGCCCCAAATTTTGCCACCCCCTCCACTGACACCTCAATCACAAACCAAGAACGCTTGGCCAGTGAAGCCCAAGCACCGAACACACACAACCAAAATAAGAAAGCACACCATTTACCATCAAAAAAATGAAGAGAAAATCCACTTTCATCGACCTAAAAGCCAACCCAACATGGAGTAAAGCCAAGCACGGATCAGCCGCCACCCTTCCAAATGAGGCTCCTCCAAACATGCCGAGGTCAGCCAAAGGACTGAAAATCTTGAGGAAAATGTAAACTATCTGTCATCAAGGCACACAACCTTTCCAACTTTTCATTGCAATAAATACAGATGAAAAAATGTCTTCATCCGCCAATGACTCCAGGAACCACCCACCTCAGTCCATAAACCCCACTCTATCTGACACCATGGTAAAGATGCCACATACCCTCCACCTTTTTGGAGGGGTGCCCACCCATCCACCCACTAATTTCTCTATAATTTTTATTGTAGATGTCTCAATATTTTCTTAAACAACACAAAAAAATAGGAATTTTTTCCCAAGATTTGAGAGATATGTGCTTCCCAAAAAAAGGTAGAAACCTTAATTCTATAATAATTTTTCTTATTTTGGATCCAATTTCTCTTGATTTTTTATTATAGATGCTTCAATATGTTGTTGAAAACCCCTCCAAAAATTAAGATTTTTTTCTTCCAAAATATGAGAGATATATGCTTCTCAAAATGACCTCCAAATTGAAAAAATGTCTTGCCTTCACAGTGCCAACATCATGCTTTGATACCATTTGTAATGAAAATTGCACAAGAGAAGAATATAATATGAAATATGTTGCAAATATTTCATAATAATATGCCACTTTGATGGGGCAACCTCCTAATCCACTTCAAGGGATGCCTCCAATAGTCTTCACTAAGAACACAATGCTCAACATGATGATAATAACTAACCTATACTTCCTATATATACTATATTTATGCCTAGGATATCAACTAGGCCAACTTAGATACTTAAGAATAACTCCTAGGATGACCTAAATAAATATATGATTATAATAGTGATTATGTAAATTATTTTAGAGTTAAGGTAGTCATAAGTCGACTGCTCATAATCCAATACACACTATACTATTAGGGGCATATAAAAAGTGGCAACTTTTGACAACCCTTTTGAACCCCATTTCCATGCACTTATCTAGATTAAACCTTCTTCACATATTTGTAAGAAATTATTATACATCTATGTCATATCATGATAGTCCTATTTCCATAGATTCACACGCTTTCAAAGAATCAGCATATTTTATACATGATTATGAGTATGGTGATCTATCATTTTTCTATACCTCATGTTGGACCTATGGATACTTTTAATAATTTTTCTCATAGTCATGTACCATATGTGATGATAGATTACACTGGCTTGATGTTAATTAATTAGCTTCTCATGTAGCTTATATTGATAGTTCATCACATTACTAGCCTTAGTGAAGAACTATTATGTATAATGATTGTGATGGTACTACAAATGATTTATTATATATTAAATCATTCATGCTTGCTAATTATGAGTGTAGATGACAGTCTATTATTGATTAGTTAGTTTATACTTCAACTAAGTAGTAAAACTTTACAATGGTTTGATTCATCTCATATACTTCACACTTTGTTTATGAATTTCACCTATACTTTCATTGCCTATTTTTCTAAACCTAGTGTCGATGAGGATATTAGTTCTTCTTAGTAATCCCCTCTCATGATTTAACATTTGATGCTTCCTTTCCAACTGTTAATATTATATGCACATCTTCATAACCCTAATTTTTATGTTTCTCTAATTGTTATGATTATAAATTATTTAGACATACACATAAAAAATTAGGAGTTCAAGATGTTTCATTAAGCCAACCAAATCTACTACTTACTACTCTTGTTCTTCCTCCTACACATAAATTACATCTAAATCATATAAATAAATTGATCGTTCAATAACAAAAAAAAATGTAATAAAAGTTAATATTATGGTGAGACATAACAAGCTAAATAATAAATTCTCTTTAGTTGGCAATGGATATAGTCTAAATATAAGCACTAAATATTTCTTAAAGAAATTAATTAGACATGCTAAAGTTAAAAATATTTAAACTTTACCTATAGAGAATTTGATAATGTGGATAGATTATGTTGGTACTATTTTCCTTCCAATCATGCATGGAACCTTCAAATTAGATACATTGTTCCCCTTGATGCTTGGTAAATTAACTTATAATCCCTAAGCATAGATGGTTACATACTATGAGAGCCATACCATATAATTTACATAGATTTATAAAATTTTATCACAAAAGAAAGGTTTGGTGCATATTTTTTGCTCTTCAACCATACCTATTCTAAATGACAGATGGTTCTAACAGTTTTCTTACATAAAATCATTCATGGGATATAAATGTTAAAAATGATGATCTACTTTATAGTGATTTTTTTATGATGGGTCCATTAAATTTTATTTCTTGTGGTGTTGGTGAATATTTTGTTGATCCAAAAGGTTATAGCATATGTCCTATTTATATGGATTCATCTATTCATAGGAAACACCTTAGGTATGCAATTTTTAGAAAGAAGAATGTGTTTTTGTTAGTGATCCTAAGGGTATAATTTATACATGTAAACCATCTGCTACTTATCTACTATTTAAATATATCTATGGCCCTAAAAAAACATATACATAGATTTAGTTATAAAGGAGGACTATGAGGAATAAAACTTACATATTTGATTTATTTTTTTGACCTTCCTATGAAATATATTCATTGTTTGTGAAATATTGATTCATCTTGACATTGTTAGTCACTCAAGGACTGAAGCCTCTAGGATCGCCTGCAAAAACCAATAACCTTCTACAAGAGAGGAAAACAAGAACATGGAATTGCAACAAATGATGCAAGATATGACCAATATGCAATACTTAAGATTGTAGTGATATATTGGACTTACAATGAACAAATTATTTTGTTGATGTACAAATGATGCCTTGCTTCTAAAGGAAAAAATTATGATAGGATTAGACAAGATCTTGACATGTGTCTTAATCTTGTATAATGAGATAACTACCCCAAAAAATATTAAATGATGTAGGACACAAGCATTAAATTTCAAAAGATAAGTGACAACTAATATACTTAACTAGAAATATTCCCCCTTAATTAATGCTAACTAGAAAGATTCCCTCCTTGGACCTAAGTGGACTTAACATGTAAATAGGACCTAGATAATACTAGATAAGAAAAACACCTATTTACACCAAAACCCTCCCTTAAGTACAACTTAGGGAGTATTTAAGCAAATGACACAAAGATGGGTCCCAAATATGAGGCCATCTTAGGTACCCATGTATAGATGCAAATGCAATCTCTCATGAACAGAGAAAAGGAGAAAACCCAATGGGAAAAACTTCCTCCCCAAAGGAGAGATGAAATACAAAATACTCTCAATGATGCATGGGAGGGATAAAACCCAACCCGAGGAAAATGAACCCCCCATAAGAGAGAAGAAGAGAGACCATGCAACCCCCCCTCAATGGTGAGTCTCCTACAATGGTAGAAGCTTGACATGGAATACTAAAGATGATCTAATCTCATTGAGCAGCATTCCTCCCCTTAGGAAGAAACAAAACTAGGATGATGTGTTGTAATTAATTATTTAATTACACTTTATTAAGTTTACTTAGGTAATAATTAGTTTACTTAATTAATAAGTAAGCTTTATTTAGTTGAGCTATTTTTTAGGTCAACATTAGGTTTTACTTTTAGGGTTATGCATACATTGCTTCTATAAAGCATTTTATCCCTTGTAATTTCTCAATTCTTGAATACAATTCATTTGCACATCTTCATGCAAATTGCTCTAATTTTTCTTGTTTTTCTCTTGTGGAAGGTATTTTCTGGTTTGTATGTTTGATTTTGGTTTCTAACATGGTATTAGAGCCTTGATTTGCAACCCCTTCTCAGTTTTTTGGAGAAATTCATTACAAAGCACGTTTGGGGTTCCTCAAGGGTTTCATGCCTTGAGCTTATTTCTAGAGAATTTTCATCTTGAATCGACCTCACCATCAGTTCCAGAGAGTCTGAGAGATGAAAATCAACATATAACATGCTTATATTCAGCATTGGCTATTTGTGAGGCAATTTTTTTACCCAACATGCCGTACGACCTGCCAGGTACAGGGTACAATTTTGCAGAATAAAAAAATCAATTTTTTCTGCATATTTGTTTTCATCGGGCTTTTATAATGTTTTTGGGCTATTAAATTTTATATGGTGGCAATTTTTTATTTTGAGGGTTTGGTTTATAAAAAATAACGCAGGTTGTATTCTATGGTACCTGCATACCATCCTGTCACATCGTTGACCGGTCGACCCCTCCACTCCCACTGTTGGCCCATGCATTTTCTTTGCCAACTTTTATCCCTCACCGACCTCTATCTCAATCCCCGGTCGCCGAAGTTTTCCTCCCGACCACCACATCTCTACCATCAGGTGCCTTATTGAGTGGTGGTGCCACTAGCGGCACCACTGATAGCACCACCTTAGTTTCGCCTGCTCGCCGCCCTCCTAGCGCTGGGGTTCTTTTTTGCTCTAGCCCCGCCTATGATCATATGGCGGACTAGGGGCTAGACCAAAAGGAGCTGAAAATTTTCCCCTATTTAGCCTTTGTTGACCCTAAATTGCCATTTTACAACCCTTTTTTTTATTTTGCCATAACTTTTGATCCCAGAGGCCAAAATTTTGAAACGAGATACTATTGGAAAGCTGGTTTCAATCCCATTCCAATTGTGCAGTCCATTTTTCCAGTTTTTTCTCCAAATTTATTTTGTAGGCATTTGAAGTCAGATGAAGTAGTTTTCACTTCAGAGGGCATATCTTTTTCCTTGATTATTCATTTTTCACCATTCTCGTAGCATCAGAAAGCTGATTCAGTCCTCTAGACAGATATGAGCTCATTTTTTTTATCATGGAGGCAAATGTGAACATTTTTTTGTGCATGTACTCTTTTTTTTTTTCATGCAATAGGTTTGCATTTTCTCTTCAATTTATGCATGTTTTGCATGTTCTCCTTTTACAATCATAGGGTATTGTAATAAATGAACTTATATAAAGTTCCATCAGGGGGGTTTCTTATATAATAATTTGATTAGAGTGTAGTTTCATTGCGTGCACTTTGATCTCATCTTCATATTGATGACAACTCGCATGAGTTGTATTTGGATTATGTAGTTTCTTTTGGCCACATCTTGCTCATAGCTTGACACATTTTGGTTCACAACGATTCACATCTCAGTTTGAGGGCCATTCATTTTATGGTTAATGTTCCATAATCTTCATGGTACTTGCTCCTATGGATCAATTTTAGTCACAGTTTGGCATCAGCATCAAGATACACATAGCTTCCAAATTATTTCATCATATCATTCCCTCTTATGGGGGGCATCATTTATTCATCTATTGTTTCTTCATAGATTCCAAGGTTGTTCCAGTTTGTGAGTTTTCTAGTGTTCCTTGGCATCAAGTTTGTTGTTGCATTATCATGATAGCTCCACCAGTGATCTTTCAGTGCTTCTTTGTAGTAGGTCATCTCATTGAGGGGGGGGTTTGTCCCACTGGGTTTTCTCCTCTTTCCCATTCATTGCATTTGTACATGGGTACCTAGCATGGCCTTGTGTCTCTCAAAGCCAATGCCAAATTGAAACTAAAATTTCCCATAGGACGACCCTAGAATCTGTGAAGCAACAGTAGATGAGATGATGGCAGAATCTAGAAGCTGTGTATCTCGATGTCTATGCCAAACTATGATTGAAACTCTTCCATGGGAAGGAGTACCAAAAAGAATCTAGAACATTAACCATAAAAAACATGGCCCTCAAACTGAGAAGAATCTGAACCAATGCGGATCAAGAAACATAATCTCTCAACTGAAGTGTGAACCGATGAATCCAATATGTGTCAAACTATAGCAAAAATGTGGCCAAAAGAAACTAAGAAACTAGATAACCCATGCAATTTTCCAACAAATCAAGATGGATATGGAGATCAAAGTGCATGCACACTCTAATCTTATTATTATGCAAGAAACCCCCCTGAAGGAACTTTATCTCAGTTCATTTATTGCAATAACCCAATGATTGTAAAAGGAGAGAATTATAAACATGCATAAAATAAAAATAAAATAGACCTCATATCTGTGTAGAGGACTGAATCAGCTTTCCAACGCCGCAAGAATGACGAAAAATGGATCACCGAGTCAAAAGATATGCCCTTCGGAGTGCAAACAACAACATCTGAGTTCAAAGGCTTGAAAAATAAATCTAGAGGAAAATCAGGTAAAAAAACCTACACCACTGGATTGGCATTGAAATCAGCTTTCCAACGATATCTCGTTTGCACAAAACAAAGATCATACACAAAAAATATGCCCAATTTGGTGAAAACAACTCCAGAATGCCCAATAAGGGTTGCAGGGCACCCAGGGGGCTAAAAAAAATGAGCCCCTGGTCCCATGCAAGACCAGGGGGCTGGCGGCTGGGGGTTGGGATGGAGCCCCTAGTTGCCCATACGACATGCCGAGTATGCAAAAGGGGTTGGGCGGCTGGGCGCATATCGCCCGGTCCCCCATATGACCACGACCTATGCTGCTAGGGGCTCGTGGGGCTGAACACGTTGGCGGCCTTTGGGTGGCGCCGCTAGCCTGAGCAGCTGGCAGGTGGCCACCTGGTGGCTGCTGAGCGGCGGGCGAGCGACACACTAGATTAACATTGGAGGTGCAGAAACAAACCCAATTTTTGATTTTTTTGCCATTTTTTTCGATTTGCGACCCTCATAATGTGTGCTGGGGAGGCAAACAAAATTTGCTTCCTGGATCAACTGCACCAAAATCGATGAAATGACAAGTGTTCTTAGGGTTTTTGGCCACTACAAATTCAATGGTGACCTCTGTTTCTGCCCAAACTACACCGAAAAAATGGCTACCTCCAGAACTTGCAAAAAATATACCAGCCTGAAACCCTCACAGATCTGGGAAATGATGGCCAAAATCTACAAAATAAAAGTCAATCTTGACTTTTTCCAGTGCTCTGAATCCAATGGTGAAGCCCGATCTGATCCAAAAATCCTCATAGATGGACTCAAGGCATGATATCCTCGAGGAATCCTAAACGAACCCTGCAATGATTTTCTCAAAAAATCTGAGAAGGGGCTATAAATCAAGGCTCTGATACCAAGTTAGAAACCAAGATCAGATTTGCAAACTAGAATAGACCTTCCACAAAAGAGAAAAATAAAAAAATAGAAGCTTGCATAAAGATGTGCAAATTGATATATTTGAGAATTCATAATTACATGATAATGATTTGCTTTATAAAAGCAAAGATGCATAACCCTAATCTTATCTTGAGCAACAAGATAGCTCAATAAGATAAGGATGACAACTAATTAACCTAGGAATTAAATAATTACCTAAGTAAACTTATGCAAAGTGTAATTAAATATTAATTACACCAATAGAAACCAAGATCTGATTGCAAACCAGAAAAATCACCTTCCACAGAAGAGAAAAATGAAAAAGTAGAGATTTGCAAAAGATGTGCAAATTGATATATTCAAAGTACAATTAATTACAAGAGATAATTTGCTTTATAAAAGAAAAGATGCATAAACCTAATCTTATCTTGAGCAACAAGATAGCTCAATAAGATAAGGATACAAACCTATAACTTAGGAATTAAATATGCCTAAGTAAACTTATGCAAAGTGTAATTAACTATTAATTACACCAACACCCCCCATAAGTTCAACTTAGGGAGAAGCAAATTATTATGCAAATATGAGTTCCGACAACAAGGCTCTAATACCAGTTAGAAACCAAGATCTGATTGCAAACCAAAAAAATCACCTTCCACAAAAGAGAAAAATGAAAAAGCAGAGATTTGCAAAAGATGTGCAAATTGATATATTCAAAGTACAATTAATTACAAGAGATAATTTTCTTTATAAAAGAAAAGATGCATAAACCTAATCTTATCTTGAGTAACAAGATAGCTCAATAAGATAAGGATAAAAACCTATAACTTAGGAATTAAATGTGCCTAAGTAAACTTATACAAAGTGTAATTAAATATTAATTACATCAACAACATTTGTACATGGGTACCTAGCATGGCCTTGTAGCTGAGACCCATTCATGCATTCATCCTAGCATTAGGTGCATGCTTTTTTAGTCTTCCTAAGTTGCACTTAAGGGGGGGTGTTGGTGTAATTAATTATTTAATTACACTTTATTAAGTTTACTTAGGTAATAATTAGTTTACTTAATTAATAAGTAAGCTTTATTTAGTTGAGTTGTTTTTAGGTCAAAATTAGGTTTGACCTTTAGGGTTATGCATACATTGCTTTTATAAAGCAATTCATCCCTTGTAATTTTTCAATTCCTGAATATTATTCATTTTCATAGCTTCATGCAAATTGCTCTGCTCTTTCTTGTTTTTCTCTTGTGGAAGGTATTTTCTGGTCTACATGTCTAATCTTGGTTTCTAACATGATGTGCATGGTGTCTTCCCATTCCTAAAAGGAATATTTGGGAAGAAAAATGATATGTGATGTATTTGAACTATGCTCAAGTGTCTCCATGTCAATGTTGAAAGCTTACAAACTCGAAATAGGTGTTCTAGGCCACACAACTAAAGATGTCAATGTAGAATATCCTAGAGATAGATGTAGAACACACTTCAAAGATAAATATTCATCCTATGAAGACAAATAAGCCTCCTCCTAATGTTTTTGAAAGAAGGATAAATAGGTTTTGAATGGACCCAAAACTATCAGGTTTTAAGGGGACCTAAAACCCACACCAAGAAGAACAAGCTGCCCGAAAGATATCATCAAATGCAACCAACAATGAAATAGGGACACAACAAGCCAACAACCAGCCAAAAGCCAACAAGGTGCCCAAAAAAAACCAATAATTTACATGAATCTTGAACTCATTGGTTTTGATGGGACCAACAACCCACTACAACCCATTGGTTTTGACAGGGATCTTAAACCCAAGCCTATGGATTTTGAAGGGATCCACAACCCTGTACATCCAAGTTTTGGTAGGGACCTTGAACCTCAGGATATAACTTGGAAAACATAGATCAAACACAAAGCTCCAACATTAGAAGTATTAGAGCCCAGAAAAAACACCCTTTCCACCTCTATAGGAAAAATCATCACAAATGCACAGGGCTCCAACAATGTTCTTCAAAAACCAACTGTTCTCTCCACCTCTATAGGAGAGAAACCCAGACTCCTCCATTCCATTATGGCTACAACCACCATTATCCTTGAGAGTAAACACCATAGAGATCAGCTTTCTTTTCAAGATCTCCACCTCAATAGAAGATAAAGAAAAGAAGACACCAGGAAGGCCATCAATAACTCCCATGCAACCATAAGACATGGCTTCATCAATCCCCCAACAACACTTCCAAGCATAACCAGTAGCATCCCACTCCACCTCTATAGGAGAAAGGTCACTTCCAGCCACACCCATCTCCCCCTAAATAGAAGATAGGACCACCTCCATAGGAAAAACTAGAGTAACCCAAAGATGCACTAAAATAAGCCTAAAGAGCAAAGCCATAGAACCAATAAGGAAAGGAACAACATAACCCTCACCACAAAGAAACCCAGAGGTTAGAGGATATAAAAAAAGGAAATCGAACCCTAACAACTGAAAGATTACAAACCAAAGAGATTCCAAAGGAATCTAAAGCAAAAAAATCTCTCCCAGAAAATAAGACTACACTTCAGGGTACAAGGAGAGAACAAACATAGATTGACCACCATTTTTTTGCCAAGAGGACAAAGAAGAAGCTGATACATTTAAAGAAACCCTCAGATAAGCAAATGATGAGCTCTCCCAGTTAGGGCAACAACAACTTCCAAACATCCCTGAAGAAAAACAGCAGATAGCAAAACCCCCTTACAAGACAAAGAAGCCATAAAAAAGCAGGGGCCAAAGAGAAAGGAAATGACAAACCCTCATGGGTTCCAAAACCTCCAAGAGGCAACCAAACAGAAGCCAATCTCCATGAAAGCATCTGACACAGCCCAAGACCAGAAGGGAACCATGAGATCCACCGTAGCCCTCAAGCCAAGAGACAACAAAAACTAGAAGCATCCATCCAACATCTCCAGCTGATCTGATCTTGACTCCATTCCCTGCTAAGACCATGAAAACCCCACCAACAGCTTCAAAACCCTCATTCCCTGCCACACCCATCAAAGACAATCCAACTCCTACAAACTCTGCCATAGCCGACAGCTCCAATCCAGCCCAAAATAGACCCCAGCCACCACTGCCTCCTCCTGGATCTCCATCGTCCTCCTCAGAGGATTCCTCGCCAATAGAAAATTTTGAAATTCCTCTGCGTGCGCGCTCTCCCACACTCCTCCCCATTATTTCAATTAGCCTCCTCCAAATGTTGTCCAAGAGTATCCACACTCATATCAAGATGCAAAGAGTGATCATGTAAAGAATGAAGAAGAGGGTTAGATAATTCCCTCGCAACATCATCTCCATCAAAGAGAAGATGTATGTAGTCAATGGTGTCTACCAAATCTAAAATGTGTGACTCAACAAACAACCCACCAATGTCTATCAAGTATGCATCCCATGTAGCTGGTAGACAATGTAGATCCTATTGCATTGAATCACAAGAGACCAAACCTATGACTATGAGCATCATCAAATGCAAGGCTCAAGAATAGGATTAGATGTAATAACACCCAAGTTCAAGAATCCAAAAGTCTCCTTTAAATCATGATTCACACTAGAAGTGTGATGAATAGCTAAAGGAGTAATGTCACCATCATAAGAAAAATGTAAAAAGGTATAAAACTTAGATGAATGATCAACCATCCCAATAGCAAGAATCTCTCTACTCTCTGAGACTTAAATGATGACTAAATTAGAAGTGAACTCCACATTCCTCCCATCTCTGCCATGTGTAATCTGATATATGGAAAGGAGATTGTTTGTCAAATGAGGAACATAAAAAACATCCTTGAAAGTTTTTTCCTCAAAACTCATAGACCCATTCTCAAGTACACTCATGTATGTATTATTTCTCATAAAAATAGGAGACATAGTACAAGGCTCAAAATAAGAGAATATAGACTATGGAGATGCCATATGATGAGATACTCCTGAATCTAGAAGTCAGCTCCCTAATCCATGACCTATAAAATCACAAAGATCTTTACATGTAGTTTGATTTTTGTCCTTTTTAGAAATTTTTGAAGAAGAAGGTGACTCAAACTTTCTAGAAGGAAAATTAATCTGATTCTTTTTTAGAAGATGTTTCAACTCATCAATTATATCTTTCTTGTAACAAGAATGTTCATCATGCCCAAGCTTCTTGCAATATGAACAAGTAGACTTCTCCTTCTTAGATTATTTATCTAAGGAAGAGGATTTATTCTTTGGTTTATTTGAATGTGGATTGTTCTTTGATTTATTCTTCTTCTTATTAGTATTATCTAATTCTTCCACTTGACTAGCTGACAATGACTAATATTTAGAAGACTTGATGAGACCCATTGAGATAAGCTTTTGTTTCTCATGTATCAAAATCTTAAAAAGTGATGCAAACAAAGGTGTGGTATATGTAGACCCCATAGTCAACCTATGAGTATGAAAGCTAGAAAAAAAATCAGTATTTAATCAAGACCAAGTTTGTTCAATGAATTATAGACCAACTAAATGACCTTATCAATTCCACATGCTTTACATTTCTCTTTTAGATCATTAACCTTAGTGATGTAGTCTTGGATGTTTTCAAAGTTCTTAGGATCAAGGCTCATTAATTCATTATCAAGTTGAGAGCCTCTTACTTCATCTATAAAACCATATAATGTTTTTAATTTGTCCCAAGCATCATGATAATTCTTGCATGATTCAATTTGGAATAATAAATCTTGAGAAACTAGTTTACGAAAATATCCAAGATCTTTGGTATGTTAAATCATCCATTTTATCTTTTTCTCATCATCTATAGGTCTAAGTACTTTATTTTCAACATATAGAGAGTGGTCGTCATTCATTAGTATACGTCATGCATGTTGATGCCATGTTTAATAGTTATATGATGTTAGCAAAAGAACCTTAGAATGATCCATGAAAACAAGAAGAGCACAAGAAATAGATCAAAACAATGCACCAAGAGACCCCCTAATCAATCAATCAATAATCCCCCCAATAATATGTTTGTCACTTTATATGTAGTGTGTTTACAATGTCAAAATTATGTTCCAAATTTACAATGCCAAGATGGATCAAAGATGGAAAAATTACAACAATCTCTCATAATAAGATCCTCAAACTGAAAGTGACATCTCCTAATATGATCTAGACTAAAAATGAAGCCTTTCAAAGTGGAAAAAACTTCTCCAGGTTGCAGTATGTCCAAGTAATCAACCAAAAAGATACTTACGGTTGAATCTAGAAAAAGTGCATGAATAAAAATGTAGAGCTTCTCAATACCTTTCCAATGCCACAAGAATAAAAAAAATGGATATCATGGTAAAAATTTATCAGCTTAGGAGTCCAAAAAGGAAAAACTGACTTTGACTAGCAATAAAATTCATTTGAGGCAAAATTTGAAAAAAAATGGTTTGCACCACTGTAAAGTGCTCAAAACTAGCTTTCCATTAATATCTTGTTTACAAATTTTTGACACTTGGGCGAAAGGTTATGGCCTATGGAAAAAATGCCCTATTAGGGCTATAAGGGGACCAAGTTTAGCACCAAGGGCTTAAGAAATTTAGTTCCCAGTCATGCATATGACCCTATTGCTGATTTTTTTTTTAAATGCACCGCTACTTAGAGGTGGCTTTTCTCAGCCAGAGCAACGCTCCCCAGTGGTGGGTTGGTAGATATGTATGCCCCCCCACGCCAGCTATGGCCCCCAAGAGCCTCCCATGGGACCTCCCGTGAGGCTCGATGGGAATTGAGAGCTATAAGTTTTGCGGTGATCGACAAAAATAGATGGTTTCTAGTAAAAATATTATAATGGTGACCAAAATTTTTAAAATTTGTGAAATAATATTTAATTAATAAAAATTTACCACCAACAAAATTATACTGCAGACGCTAGAATTCATTCCTGATGACGCAATAGATTACGCAGAGGTGACACAATCCTTGTACGCTATAGAAAATATTCACGAAATATGTTGATTCCGTAAAGGATTGCACATAAAGGACAGTATGACACAATACAATACCATATGGATTGTACGATGGTACGAATTTTGTACTATTGTACAAACAATTTTTTTCCAAAATCTACAAACCCTTAAAAATATCTTAAATTTTTTCACTCAAATATATCAAGTATTTTACATGAAAATAGGGGGTTTTGGGCCTTCTAGACTCAACCATGAGGCTCGTATTTCCCTAATGTGCACCTTAAAAATATCAAACTTAAATAACCCTTAGATCTTAGAAGGGGTTTTGAAATTCTAATGCTCTAATACCATGTTAGAGTCACTCAAGCCTCTAGGATCACCTACAAAAACCAACAACCTTCTACAAGAGGGAAAAGCAAGAACAAGAAATTACAACAATGGATGCAAGATGTGGCCAATATGCAATACTCAAGATTGTAGTGATATATTAGAATTACAATGAACAAATTTTTTTGTTTATGTACAAATGATGCCTTGCTTATAAAGGAAAAATGTTGGATAGGATTAGACAAGATCTTGACATGTGTCTTAATCTTGTACAATGAGATGACTACCCTAACAAATATTAAATGACCTACGACACAAGCATTAAATGTCAAAAGATAAGTGACAACTAATACTTAACTAGAAAGATTCCCCCTTAATTAATGCTAACTAGAAATATTCTCTCCTAGGACCTAAATGTACTTAACATGTAAATAGGACCTATATAATAATAGATAAGGAAAACACCTATTTACACCAACAAACATTATCTTCATGTTTTAAAATATCTCCTCTTTTAGTTTCACCTAGGCATGAATAAAGTTCACTTTATAGTTTTCACAAGCCTCCTCTTTTCTGTTTTTCCTTTTGTGATTTTTTTCACTTAAAAATATTAAAATGGTTTAATATTTTTCATTTCCATTTTCATTTTCTTGCCTTTTATTTCCACTTCTCTCTCCTTTTGGATTCACTAGGAATGAATACATTCACCTAATTTTTTATGATTCTATTTCCCCTCATCACATGTCATCTCATTGTGAAATATTAAAGTGAATTAGTTATTTCCTTTTATTTCCCCTCACTTTTATTTCTTATTTGTTGATATTTCCAATTCACCTATCATACCTAAATATTAAAGTGAATATTTGAAAGGAAATTTGTATCCATATAGAACTATTTCCACATAACCCCAAGAGAGAAAATCATACAAACAAGTATACAAAATCTATATGCAAAAGAATATACAAATATAGCATCAAGATGACATAAGATGTACCTTGGGAAATCCTTCAAGAGAGAAAAATTTATCCTCCAAAAGTATGCATACTCAATATATTATCTCATGAAAAAAGGTTACAATACATTTGCAAAATCTCCATGAATACATCTAAAGCGTCAAGCTCTTTATATGCACTACATATTAACAAGAAAATGAGAATCATATAACTACACAATCCAATCCATAGTTCCTCTCCTAATATTTTCAACTTACAAGAGATGCTCAAACTATCCTTAGCCAAAATAGTAAAAAATCCACCCTCAACAACTACTCATGATCTTGTTTTTATAGACATAAGCTTGCACAAAATTACAAAAGTGGTATTACATAAACCATGTGACTAATACCATGAGCTTAGAAATCCATTTACCCCTCATTTAATTTTGGTACTATGTTTTCTCAATGTGTAAACCCACATTAAATATTTATTTGAATGTTACATATAACACATAAAGTGGCCCCAAGAATTTTTAACCCATGTGATGCATGCATTCCTAGATCCCCTAGATGCATCAAAAACAATATTAATTTTGTATTATAACATTATGAAAAGTGTACACCACACATTTTATAACATTCTCCCACTTCTTGTATACACTTTATAATTGGTAAAAAGTAAACTAAAAAATCAAGGGAACAATCCCTATAGCCAACATGCACCATCAAGAAATCTAAGTGCTCCATGTGCTCCATCAAGATACTTGCAACAATAATCAAAGTGACCACCATCTCAAACATGAATCCTCTCATCCTCCATCATTCCAATGCATAAATATAAGATCGCATCCAAAGACATGTCACGCTTACTATCACATAGAATTATAATTCTTACCTCGAATCGATATCCAAACACAAACATTGAATCTAATAGTAGAAAATATGCATCAATAGCTATCAAGAAATAATTGCCATAGCTAGACTAACAACCATAAATAGTTGCTAACATGTCTAACTAACCATACCTAAAAAACCAAGGTATATACACCATAACAAGTAAACCTCATGCCACTGACATATCCAATCCATATATGCAATTACAAGCTTCATGTATAAAACATGTATGTTTAATGGGTACCAAACTTGAGACATGAAAATTTTGAAGGCATGGGGGGAATTTTTTTTGAACTACCTTTGTTCGAAGATATTGCTTCAAAAAAAGTTCCTTCGCTTGAAGATATTCACCTAAAGACCTTTGATCAAATGTTAACCTTCAAGTGAAGATGTTCTTCATTTGAAGGTCTTCATAAATCAAAAAATAAAATGAAATAATACATTCAAGAAAAGGTTACCTTTTCTTGAAGGTATTATTTTAATGATTTTTTTAAAGATTATATATAAACTGATGTTTTTTATTTTTAGTTTGATTGCATCGTGAAATTTAACAGAGAAACTCTACAATTGAATTGACTCTGTAGTGAGCTAAAAACTCTGCCACCTCATGCCATACCTTCCTCTATGACCTCACACCATTAGATCTTCCTTTGTGACCTCCATGAGCTTTAAAACTATAGCAGGTGCCTAGGTTCGAACAATGGGGGATTTTGAGTGAAGGTCGAAAGCCCTAGAACCAACAAATAGGCATTCACTCAAAACACTCACTCACTATTTTACAATGTTTATTTTCTCTATGAACTTGATGAATTTGTGTTTTTTAAACCCTAGAATTTATAAAGAAATAGTTAAATTGAAACCTTAATAGATAAATTGGAGAGAGACTAAAATGTTCATACATTATACTTAACACAATACTAAAGCATTAACAAATGACAATCAACCCATATAGATGAAGAAAAAAACCAAAACTATTGTCATAATTCCACTATACTAGCACTACAATTCCAATAAAAAACATAATTACAACATATCAACCCATACACTAGATTTATACAAAAAAAAAATTAAAGAGTGGGAATGAAAATTACATTGGCCCTTCCCTTAATCATAGAAGAATTAATTTTATTGCAATCAACATCACACACAAGGTGATTGAAGTCTACTTCCACCACATAGGTTTCATCATTATAATAGAGAAAATTGGGACATATTTACTTTTAAACCCTTCGCACAATATATAACTACCTTATGTAGTTAACATATGTTCTCACTCAAGCCATGAAAAATGGCCAATTTGGAAATTGAAGAAGGCTTCAACCTAGTTTTCCTTGATATCATCATGTCGAAGATATGTTTCTACATGACTAGAGATAACTTAGAGTGAAAAAAAATATTCTTCTAGGCCAAATATTTTAGTGGATACAAAAGAAAAACTGTCATAACTTCTCTAATTTCTATACTAAGAAGTGACATACATGTCTTTGGTTAATTACCAATAATTTAATATCCATCTAGTCTCAAGTCTAGATTATCAATCTCTTCCTCAAGGTGTGTAACCAAACCATTTTATTAAATTCCTCCCTATTCACATGTGCCTTGTATTTATTATTACTAGTACCACCACTACCACCAATATTAGACATAGAGTGAAAAATAATAGCTAAGTTAAAAATGACTAGAAACTGGTAGTAGCTTAACATAGAATGAAAAATAATAGCTAAGTTAAAAATGCTAAAAAATGCTAATTCCAACACCATATCAAGTCATTGTACTTCACAAAAATAATATCCCTTTCTTGAAGCTAGGTAGTAATCAATGAAAGAATATCTCCTACTACCCTTAGTACTACATTAGTTTGATTCTCACACATGCTACCAAAATCCTATTATAACTCTATAATCCAACTCCTTACCAAGAGTTATTATATTGTTAAGTTACCATCTTATTCAAAGTTCTAAATTTTTTAGGTGATTCACTAGATCCCAAGTTCTCTCTTTATTACTCTCTCGTCCTTCCAAATTCACCCCTTGATTTGAAGCCTAGCCAACAATTATATTGTATTCCTAGTTGATATGCAAAAAGGGTCATCTTCTCAGAAGAGAGTGGATAGGGATTGTAAAAGAGATGTTGCTGAAGGAGTCAGAAGACCCTCAAGAGCACTCCCTTGTGCAAATGAAGATCATTTCATGGAATATCATGGGATTAAACAATGTGCACAAGCATGACCTCTTGAAGAATCTTATTCGGGACCACAAACTAGATGTTTTGTTGATTCAAGAAACTAAAATGTAGATAGATAAATTGGAATATTTGAAGAACTACTTTTTCAAGGAGTGTGGATTTCATGGGGTTAGCTTAGAAGGGGCCTTGAGTGGCTTAGCTAAGCTTTGGAGCCCTAGGTTTGTTAAAGGTATCCCTGTGATGGATGGTCTCAATCATGTGGACACTATATTTGTTCATCTTCGAGACAATGTCTCCTGGATCATTTCTAACATCTATGCTCCAAACTTGAAAAAGGCTAGGAAGAACTTGGTGCATTATGTTCAACTTTTCTAGACTCTCCTTGGCTGGTCATGGGAGATTTTAACATGCCCTTGTTTGATAATGAGAAACTGGGTGGATCACAGGTTCACCCTAATAGTCATCTGGATTTGAGGGTGTTTATTGATGATAATTCTCTTATTGATGTGGAATTGAAAGGGACCATATTCACCTGGTATAACAGGAGAGTTGGTTTTGATAATATCCAAGTTAGACTGAACTGAGCTCTTGTTTTGTCTTTGTGGTTTGTGAATTTTGCTTGTTCTCTTTCTCCAATCACGAGGTGTGGATCTGACCAGTTCCCTATCTCTTTTGTAGCTGATAAGGTTGGTGGTAGAAGGAAATTTCCTTTTAGATTCAAAGCTATGTGGTTGAGAGATTCTAGATTCATGGATTGTATTAGAATTTGGTGGCATGTGAATATTGATGGTAGTGCAATGTTCAAAGTTGCAAAAAAAATGGCCATTGTGAAAAGAAATCTTAAAAAGTGGAATAGGGATTCTTTTGGCAACATTTTTACTCTAAGAAGGCCCTCATTCAATGTTTGGATCTAGTTTAGGAGGAAATTCAATCTAAGGGCTTGTCGGAGGAGCTTGAGTTGTGTGAAGACTCTCTTTTGGTGTAACTTCATGACATCATTGCTAAAGAGGAGGATTTCTAGAGGCAGTGATCTCGAGCTATTTGGCTCAAGTCTAGATATCAAAACTCTAAGTTTTCCATCTTATTTCCCTTTGGAAAAAATCACCAAATATAATTTCTTCCATTATGGATGATGGGACGTTGTTGATTGATGATGAGGCTATTAGCAGTGATGTTGTTGGTTTCTTTGAGCACCTTTTGAGGGATGATTTAGTTTGGGATCAACGTAGTGTGAAATATTTGTTGGAGGTCATTTATTTGCTTGTTCCAGATTACCTTAATAAGAATCTGGTTGTAATTCCTTCCTCGAATGAGATCAAGGAGGCAAGGTTTTAATTTGAAGGTAACAAGGCCCTTGGGCTTGATGGGTTCCCCTTTTTGTTCTTCCAATCTTGTTGGGATATTGTGGTGGTTGATGTTATCAATGCTACTGAAGAGTCCTTTGGCTCTAGTAAATTGATCAAAGAATTGAATGCCAACTTCATTGTTCTGATTCCCAAATCTGCTAATGCTAGTGGATTTAGGGATTATAGACTGATCAGTCTCTATAATTCTATTTACAATATCTTTTCCAAAGTGTTGGCTACTAGACTCCAAAGAATTCTCCATAATCTTATTTCTAAACAACAGAGTCGCTTTGTTAGGGGCCTCCAAATTCGATATTCTATCATTTTGGTCCAAGAGGTGGCCCATTCTTTGAATACTAATAAGAAGCTAGGATTTTTTCTCAAGTTGGACCTTCTCAAGGCTTATGACAGGGTTAATTGGAAATTCTTGTTGTTGGTTCTGGCTCTCTTTGGTTTTTCTCAGATATTTCTGCAACTTGTTGAACAACTTATCTCAACTCCTTTTGTTGTTCTTATTAATGGCTCTCCCTCTCCATTTTTTTTGATCTCTTGTGGTTTAAGACAAAGAGACTCTATTTCTTCATTTTTGTTCATTTTGATGGTAGAGGCTATGAGCAAGAATATTCAGAAGGTGTTAATGTTTGGTTTTGTAAGGGGCCTTACCCCTTGTTCTATATGTGAGCCCATTACTCATCAACAGTTTTTTGATGATACAATTATGATGGGTGAATCTTTTGTCTAGGAAATTAGGGCTATTAAGCTACTAATTGAAGGCTATGAGAAGGATTCTAGTCAGCATGTTAATTTCCCCAAGAGTAAGCTCTTCCTCCTCAATACTCCAAAGTTCCTCCAATTAAATCTTGTAAGAATTCTATCTTGCAACAAAGGTGACTTGTCGTTGACTTACTTGGGCCTTCCCTTGTGTGTTTCTAAGATCTCAGGCTCCTTCTGGCTTAGTCTCTTGGATAAGTTTAATAGGAAGTTGGTAGGGTGGAAGGGAGCTCTTCTCACCCAGGTGGGAAAGGTTCAACTTATCTCTTCTACTCTACAAAATCTCCCCTTGTATGCTTTGAGTTTTGTTCAAAATTCTTACAAAGTTTGAAGAAAAGATGGACTAGATTATGAGAAGATTTTATGGTTGGGGGCAGAAGCTAAAGCTAGAATTCCTATTGGTACATGGGATCTTGTGTGAAGGCCAAAGAAGTGGGGTGGTTTGGGTATTAGAAACATAAGATCTTTCAATAAGGCCTTATTGTAGAAGAATATTTGGAGACTCCTGAATGGGGATGCGGGTTGGTCCTCTTTGGTTAAGAACAAATATTTTTCTAGGGTGGGGAGACCTTGGGACTTTCTAAACTAGGATGCTATCCCGTTAGGAACTTGTTTTTGGAAGAATATCACCCCCTGCAAAGACCTTGTTGCTAAAGGTGTTAAGTGGTTGTTGGGTGATGGCTCTAGGATCCTTTTTTGGGAGGATGTGTGGTGTGATAATGAACCATTGGTGAATCCCTCGTGGGCCCCTCCTATTATTGATCTCTGCAAATTCCTATTTGGTACTATGGTGGTTGACTATATTAGAATGGTGTGTTAAGGAGTTTTAGACTTGGGATCCTTCGTTGATTGTTCTTTGGGAGTTCCTTGTTATCAGGATTCCCCAATTTCTGAGACCTGACTATGTGATTTGGGCCCCTTGTACCAATGGTAATTTTTCTATGGCCTCGGTCTTTTTCAGTTACTTAGAAAAACCTGACCCCTATCCTTTTTGGGGGAATTTGTGGAATAAATTATTGATCCCTAATGTGAATGTCTTCTGCTAGATTCTAATGCAAAGAAAAGTGTTGACTTGGGATAATATTTGTAAAAGGGGATTTTTTATTCCTAATAGGTGTGTGTTTTGTGAATTTGATGTAGAGAATGCTTTTCATCTCCTCATTGGGTGTAATTTTTCTCTTATTCTTTTGAGTAAGTTTCTTGATCTTTGGAATTTGGACTGGGTTTTCTTGATTTGACGCAGAGAGTGCTTTTCATCTCCTCAAGTAGCTTTGTTGATCAATGGAAATGCCCCTCTTCATCCCTCATCTTGCAAAGGCTTTGGAATCTTATGGCACCACATATTTCTTGGGGCATTTGGAAAGAAAGAAATAATCAAATTTTCTGGGATGCTAAACTCAAGGTGGAAAGTGTTTTTTATCAAAATCCAAAGGGCTATTTTGGAGAACTTTTTTCTTCATGACCTTGACTCTCCTTGGTGTGCTATGTCCTCTTTCTTGGATGGTTATGACTTACTAGTAACTGGTAAGTGGAGGATTTCTTATGTGTCGTCTGAGGTTGTTAAGTCAAGTATCAATGCTAGATTGAGTACTAAGTGAAATCTCCCTCCTCCAAGGTGGGTTAATATTAACTTTGATGTGGAATCCAAGGGAAATCCTAGGCCTGCAAGTTGAGGGATTAAGTTGGTAGGTTCTTGGCACAATAGCACTCCCTTTGGGAAATCAATCCAATCACCATGCAAAAATTGAGGTTGCATTCATTAGTATCAAGTTTGCACTGGACAAGGGGTACTCAAAACTTTGGGTTGAGGGAGACTCTCTTAACATTGTCAACTGTCTATGTGGCATGTTGGAATATTGATCATTTGATCAAGGATGCTATAATGATGCTTAGATCCTTTGAGGAAACTCGTGTCACTCATATCTATCATGAAGGAAATTCATTGGCAGACTTTTTTTCTAATGAGGCTTTCAGAATTAATGATTTTAAGGCATGGGAGGAGTCCTCCCTCATTCTTGAGGATGCTAAGTTTTTATTGTGAACTGATGGATACAATTGAGCTTTTCCTCTAGAGTTTTATCTTCATTATTTCCTACATTCTCGCTACACACTTTGTGGGTGTTGTTTTGCAGGTTTATTTTCCTATGTCTACCATTTTCCCAGGTTATCTCTTCACTGTGCATGTAATAAAGGGGGTGATCATAGTAGAATTGAGTAATACTCTTGTGAAAAATGTAGGAAGAACCAAAAAATATGGAGGATTTTGGAGTATGAGAATTTTACGCCTTTCTTGGAAAGGTTGCATGACCATGATCCTAAGGCATCAGTGGACTTTGTTAGCTATTGGCACAAAAAAAGACTATAGGTCATGAGTATAAAGTTTGTGATAAATGAGGATTTTATCATCTCCATTACTGGTTTGTTGTTGGTAGGGCATAATTTTTTCAAGGAGAGAAAGAGAAATGACAAAGCCATGGACCAGTTTTTCAAAGATGATGAATGGAAGAAGTTGGTTAAGCTTCCTTCATGGGGCTATGACAGGACTTCTCTGAACAAAATTTGGGCCAAAATCATAGAGGTGATTATGCAGTATGTTACCCTAGATGATTGGGATACTGCAATTTTGTTGGATTTTGTTTATATGTGGTTGTCATTGATGTCAACACTATTGGCATTAATGTCTTTAAGGCTGTATATGTCTAGGATATTTAGAAAATTGTAATAACATAAGTTGCAGGTTGTCGGTGATGCAGTGAAGTTCAACATGATGGCTAGTTTAGTATATTGATGATAAGAGGTTGTGAATTAAAGGGTTTGTTGTCGAGTATATCTAGTTTATCCACGTGAAGTTTTAGAGGTTCACATGAAGATTTGATTGAGTTATGAGTATTTATTTTTTGTTAGTTGTTCAGTTGTTCTAGTTGGTGTTTTTGAAGGAAGGTGATGTGATTCTAGTAATTTGATTTGTTGTGGATGCTTTTGTGGTGATTCATGATTCTTTTGGATGTTTCTAGATCATGCTCTATGTGTGTTGTTCATTCACATTGATCATTGTGCTCGCGATTGGTGATTTTATTTTGTGTTCATGTTTTTCATGTTCATGGCCGACAGGGTGATTGTAGCATGTTGTGGATCTTTGAGGCATAATTGGTTAAGGTGTTTTGTGTTTAAGGATGTTGTTTTGGATCCTTACTATGTTGTGGCTGACATTGTTTGATTCACATTGATAAATTGTTTATTGATTTGGGCCGATAGTTTGTACACATTTTATATTTTATTGGGCCAACATGTAGCTGATGTTATTCTTGGTTGTGGATATATATGATCAATTTTTTATACCATTTGATGTAAGTGGTGTGTGAAATGTGCGAGTGCTATGTTCCAATAATTTTCTAATCTTTCAAGAGTAGAAGTAAAGTGTGAAGAAGAGTGAGAAGATGTTTATGTGCTTAACCGAAACTATAATCAGGCATTAGTAGATGTTATTTTCTCAGTTCAAATCTTTTGGATGTAATATGAATGTTTCTGTAAGACAGCGAGTCTTCCTTTAGGTAGTAAGCCTTTTTGTATTGAGCAGTGAGCTCTAGGTAGTGTGCCTGAATGCATGTGCATTCCCCATTTATAATACTTTTAATAAAGTATAATCTTGTGGACTAACCTCCACTGTGGTTTTCCCCTAATAGGGTTTCCATGTGTAAAAAATCTTGGTGTTATGTGTATTTTTGATGTGGTGATGATTTATGCTTTCATGTTTATTTATTTGATTTGAGAATAAGTTTAATAAGTATAATTTATGTGACAAATGATTCACCCCCCCTCTCAGTTGTCTTCCCTTGTGTTGTGAACAATTGGTATCAAAGTAGGTTCCTCAGAAGAAGTTTAATACCTTGAGGTGATCCAAGATGACGACATATAAGAAGGATAGTCTGAGATTTGATGGAACAAATTATTCTTTATGGAAGACTCGAATGGAGTGTCATCTGAGATGCATTGGTGAACCTAACTAGAACATTACAAAGAATAGGTATATCATCCCACAGAATGGTCCTTCTATTGTAGGTGAGATTAAGGAAGCCGAGTACAATATCAGGGCTAAGGAAGCATTGTTGAGTGCTTTGACTGATTTTGAGATGAAAAAAGTAATGGATCTGAAGACTGCTTATGAGATCTGGAAAAAGTTTGAAACTTTGTATGAAGGTGATACCCATGTGAAGATTGCTAAGTTGCCAAGTATGAAAGGGAAATATGAAATGTTAAAAATGGGTGAAGATGAGAACATCACTTCTTTTATGTAGAGAGTGAATGAATTTGTGTGTAATATCAGATGTGCTAGTGGAACACTAGAAGAATTAGAGATTGTTGCTAAAGTGCTAAGATCCTTGCCTACTGCATACAAACACAAAGTTGTTGCTATTCAGGAGATCCAAACTATGACAAATGTAACCAAAGATATGTTGATTGGTAAGCTTGCTGCTTTTGAGTTAAGTGAGTTTGGTGATTCTCTTCCTAAGACATAATCTGAATTCAAAGCTACTATCTTTGGAAAAGATAATTAGAGATATGATCCGAGAGAAAGTTCTTCTGAAACTTGTCCAAGTATGAGCAAGAAATGAGAGAGATTGAAGAAGAAGAGAGAAAAATAGACGAGCTTGAAGCACTTCTTGTCAAGAGGGTGCCCAGAGGAGAAGGTAAGTATAAAGGGAAATTGCCTCTTAAATTTTTTTCATGCAATAAGATAGGTCATTTTTCCTCAAGGTGTCTAGAAAGAGTTCCTAAGCCAAGACCTAACAAGCCTAGATTCCAAAGAAAGTGTTATTATGCTGATGATGAAGGTGTGATAGATGATGAATCTAATAAAGGGAATGCAAGTGAAGATGAATGGGTATTTATTGCTATCAAGGAAAATGATCCAGTACCTACTGAATTTGCTAGTTGCATAAATGTGGAGAAAGGTCTAACTTCCATAGTTGAAGAAAAAGATGAATGGGTGATTCACAGTGGATGCTCTCATCACATGACAGGTGATAAAAGTAAATTTGATAGCTTGGAAAATATGATGGTGGTGTTGTAATATTTGGTGATGACAAAGCTGGTGTAATCCATGGTAGAGGATCCATTTCTCTTGATGGTAAGAATAATACTGATGATGTTCTATATGTGGAAGGTTTGAAGCATAATCTCTTAAGTGTTGGATAGATGGTTGAAAAGGGATACAATATTTAATTCAAGGATGGAAAGTGTAGAATATTGGGGAGCTCCAGAAATATGATTGCATCTAGCACAAAAAAAAAGGTAATATCTTTCACCTGAGTGTTGCTAATAAAAGTTGTTTGATTTCTCAAGTTGATGAAAGTTGGTTGTAGTATAGGAGATTGTGTCATGTAAAATTTGACAATATTATCAAGATAAGCTATACTCAGGCAGTGAGATATCTTCCTAAGTTGATAAAGCCTACTAATACTATATGCAAGGAATGCCAATTAGGGAAGCAAACTAGAGTTTCATTCAGGAGAAAAAAAAATTGTTCAAATGAAGTGTTGGAGCTTGTGCATATTGACTTGTGTGGCCCTTCTAGAATCAGAATTTTACAAGGAGACACATATTTCATGTTACTTATTGATGATTATTCTAGATTGATGTGGGTTACTTTCTTAAGGGAAAAATCTAAAGCTCTAGAGAAATTCAATATTTTTAAGGCTAGAGTTGAGACAGAGACATGTTTGAAGATTAAATGTTTGAGATCAGATAGAGGTGTTGAATTCATTTTGGGTGAGTTTAATTATTTTTGTGAATAGCATGGGATAAAGAGACAATTATTTGCCTCGCGGACCCCTCAACAAAATGGAGTTGTGGAAAGGAAGAACATGACAGTTCAAGATGTTGCTAGGACTATGATGTTGGAAGGAAATTTTCTACATATCTATTGGAGAGAAGCTGTGAGTACTACTATTTACACTCTCAACTGGGTACATGTCAAAGGTGATACTGGTAAGACTCCTTATGAGCTATGGTTTGGTCATAAGCCTACTATTAGATACTTCAAAATCTTTGGGAGTAAATGCTATATCAAAAGAGATGATGATATAAGAAAGTTTGATGCTAGAAGTGATGAATGAATCTTTCTTGGTTATTCTACTAAAAGTAAAGCCTACCGGTGCTACAATAAGAGATTGAGGAAAGTAGTTGAAAGTGCTAACGTCAAGGTTGATGAAGACACAGTTAGACCATCCAAAACCTACATATATGATTCAGACATTCAAAATAATAGTTTAGATAAAGGAAAGAAAGTTCAAACTCAAAATCAAGTTCAAATCATTTTGGTGAATCAGGAAAATCAAGAGGAAGGAACTAGTGAAAGTGCAGAAGTGAGATCACAAGAGCCTAAAGTTCAAGAACATCCTAAGACTCCAAGGTATGTAAGACTAAATCATTCAAAAGATCATATTATAGGTGAGAAGAAGAAAGGTGTTTAGACTAGGAGAAGAATTGCAAAAGAATATTGTTTGATATCAAAGACTTATCCTAATAGTGTCAATGAAGCATGCAAAGATGAACATTGGGTGGAAGCAATGAAAGAAGAGCTACAACAAATTGAGAAGAATGGTATATGGATTCTTGTTCCTAGACATAAGGACAAAAATGTAATTGGAACTAAATGGGTCTTTTCAGAACAAACTAAATGAGCAAGGTGAAGTTGTTAGAAACAAAGCAAGACTTGTGTGTAAAGGATATTCTCAGATGGAAGGAATTGACTTTGAAGAATTTTTTGCTCCTATTGCTAGGATTGAAGCTGCGAGACTATTTCTTGCTTATGCTGCTTACAAAAAATTCAAGGTTTATCAAATGGATGTCAAGTCAACATTTCTAAATGGTGAACTAGAAGAAGTGTATATTGAGAAACCTGATGGATTTCAATTGACTGAACAGGGAGATATGGTTTGTCGGTTGAAGAAAGCATTGTATGGACTTAAGCAAGCCCCAAGAGAATGGTATGACAGATTGGACAAATATTTGTTGAAACTTGGATTTAAGGATACTTTTGAGTATCTCAGAGGGAAGCTAGGGGTGATTACCCCTCCTAATTAGAATTGAGATGCATTAACTTGCATCAGTCTATGCATTTCATAGTCATATCTTGATTCAGATTGATGTTGTGGTGGCTGCTACTTAGGGGGAGTATTCAAATGTTCAGATATGTGGTTCATATCTTGTGTGGAAAAATATAATGTGTATCTTTGTCGTTGATGTCAAAGGGGGAGAAGAGTCATGTGAAAATCTGTGAAAGAGTTAAGGAGAAAAGAGTCAAAATCTAAGGCCCGGAGAAAGTACTAAGAGAATGTTGCGTTGATGGTGTTTTTCACATCATGTGTTGCTATCAATGCCAAAGGGGGAGATTTTTGGATGTTGCTGATATGTAGTTGTCATTGATGTCAACACTATTGGAATTAATGTCTTTAAGGCTATATATGTTGACGATATTGAAAAAATTGTAATAACATAAGTTGTAGATTGTTGGTGATGCAGTGAAGTTCAACATGATGGCTAGCTTAATTTATTGATGATAAGAGGTTGTGGATTAAAGGTTCTATTTTCTAGTATATCTAGTTTATCCACATGAAGTTTCAAAGGTTCGCATGAAGATTTCATTGAGTTATGAGTATCTGTGTTTTGTCATTTGTTCAGTTGTTCTAGTTGATGTTCCTAAAACAAGGTGATGTGATTCTAGTAAGTTGAGTTGTTGTGGATGCTTATGTGGTGATTCACGATGCTTTTGGATGCTTCTAGATCATGCTCTATCTATGTTGTTCATCCGCATTGATCGTTGTGCTCGTGATTTGTGATTTTATTCTGTGTTCATGTTTTTCATGTTCATGTCTGACAGGGTGATTGTAGTGTGTTGTGGATCTTCGAGGCATAATTGTTTAAGCTGTTTTGTGTTTGAGGATGTTGTTTTGGATCCTTACTATGTTGTGGCTGACATTGTTTGATTCACATTGATAAATTGTTTATTAATTTGGGCCAACCGTTTGTACACATTTTATATTTTATTGGGCTGACATGTAGCTGATGTTATTCTTGGGTGTATATATATATGATTGATTGTTTACACCATTTGATGTAAGTGGTGTGCAAAGTGTGTGAGTGCTATGTGTGAATTGTAAGGAAAATTAGATGTGGAAACAACTCTCCTAACGTCAAGCCCTCAAGGAAGAATGCAAAGACACCTTTTAAATTTTATAATTACAGTCCAAATAAGATGCACTAGAAAGAGATTACTGAAATAGAGAAATAGACAAACACATATGAACACCAGATATACATGGGAAAACCCTTACAGGAGAAAAACCCACCACACCAAGAGAAATCACTTTGTATTACAGTAATGGAGATTACATACAAATATTAGAATTATCTTTCTGATGTCATATTTCAATAGCTTTCACAATGATCGAACTTGTACAAGAACCTTCAAGTTACAATCTTTATAGAATAGAAATCACTCTGATTATACAACCACAAAAATCTGTCGATCCTTCGAATCATCTAACCAGACATCATCTGCAATCTCTGAGTATAACCATGTCGCCCCTGTCTATTGAGCTTCCTCTCAGAACTGCCACAACGAACTATCTTCTAATGGTTCCCATTCGGCTTCTCTGATTGGTCCACAAGATGCCACATAGGAAAGTCAAACGGTCAAAAGGAAATCAAGCTATGTTGGCATATTGGTGAGACACTGATTGTGTCTCCCCGATGCCAACACAGTCAACATTCGATATCACCAAGAGTCCTTACAATTGACAAGAGGTTATATCGAGATCACCCGTTGCATTGACTTTAGTTTTCCTTTCGGAAAGACTATCACTTTTTGGTGAGACCACATATTGATATCCTAAGTCACACTAAAGAGTCATTCTGTCGGCAGGACATACTGCTCTCGCTAGGACATCACGCTGAGCCTTCAAGTTAATCTGAGTACATCCACCAGTCGGCGAGACTCATCGCTTTCACTAGGACTTCATACCAAGGTCTTAAGTCATACCGAAACATTAGCATTTCCATCGGTATCCATCTATCGCTAAGACATTTAACTATCACCAAGAGGTTTCATCGAGATCTTTATGTTATATCGAGCATCGAATCGTCGACAGGACTTACCACTCTCGCTGAGAGTTCTTACCGAAATCTCCAAGTTACCCCGAGACCACTGTTCGCCAAGAGTTATATCGAAGACCCCTCATCATCGACAAGACTCTCCATCGGTCGCCAAGACTTCATACCAAAGTCTTTGAGTCACTACGAAGATCCCAAGTGTATCCCCATCAGCGAGACCTTCCATTGTTGCTGGGACTTCTTCTCGAGTGTTCAAGTCACACCAAAGTCCCCGGTCGCTATGAGTCTCCTCGACACCCGATATGAATGGCTTGTTAGCCAAAGATCTCCATGCGGTAAGAGGTCACACCGAACTCAACATGTCACACCGAAGACTCCAATGTGTAACCATTCAGCAAGACTTCTGCAAGGTCACAATGACTTGTACAAAACATAAGGCTACAAATCTGCTCGTTGGCCATACATAGAATATGTCACACCGACTTGGCCCTTTCAGAGGTTTCAGCCTATGGGATTGAGGCACATATTTCCAACAATCTCCCACTTGATGAAGATCACACAGGCACCTCTAGAGCACAACAAAACTACTGAAAAACATGGGCACTAAGGCCCATTGAACTGGCACACCACCTGAACTTGTCTGTGTTGACTGGCTTCGTCAATGCATCTACAACATTCTCTAGAGTATCAACTTTTTCCAAACTGAACTTTCCATCCTCCACCATATTTCATACAAAGTGGTACTATACATCTATATGTTTCATCCTGGCATGGAAAGTAGGATTCTTTGCCAGAAAAATTGCACTCTAACTATCACAAAAAATAGTTATTTTCCTTGCATCAAAACCAATGTTAGAACACAAATGTTTTAACCAAACTACTTCTTTACAAGCATGTGTAGCTACCATGTATTCGGCTTCTGTAGTGGACAAAGTGACTACAACCTACCGCTTACTCATCCAACTTACTGCACCACCATTCAACATGAAAGTATATCCACTGGTGGACCTCCTGCTATCAATGTCCCCTTCCCAATCAGAATCCACATAGCATCGAAAACTGAGAGTCCTCTGTGATTCAACCAAGTTCCCATGGTAACACAAAGCAAACTCTGAAGTGCCCTTCAAATATCTGAAAACTCTTTTCACAGCATCCCAATGTGTCCTTCCAGGATTAACCATAAACCAACTAAGAACTCCCACTGCTTGGGCAATTTCTGCCCTTGTATAGAACATTGCATACATGAGACTTCCAACCGCACTAGCATAGGGTACACTAGTCATGTCCTCCATCTTAGTAGGATATTTTGGACAATATTCAATAGATAGCTTCATTCCCTGCAAGACTGGAACAACTAGTTGCTTGCAATCATTCATGAAAAATCTCTCTAGAACAGTCTTGATATACTTACTCTAACTGAGCCAAAGTTTTCTACTATTCCTACCCCTGGTTATCTCCATCTCTAGAATATACCTTGCTGCACCAAGATCTTTCATTTCGAACTTAGTAGACAACTGAGACTTAAGATCATAAATCAATAGCTTACTATTGCCTATGAACAACATATCATCAACATAGAGGGCAATAATAAGAACTTGATCACTTTCAACTTTATAATAGACACAATGATCAGATTTTGATCTCACAAATCTCAAAGACAATACAAAAGTATCAAATTTATGGTACCACATTCTAGGTGACTGCTTTAACCCATACAAAGACTTCTTTAACTTGCAAACCAATTTTTCTTTACCTTTTTCAACAAAGTGCTCAGGCTGGGACATATAGATTTCTTCTTCAAGATCACCATGAAGAAATGTTGTCTTCACATCCATCTATTCGACCTCTAAGTCATACGCTGCTACAAGTGACAAAAGAAATCTGATAGATGTCAGCTTAGCTACAAAAGAAAAAATCTCCCCATAATCAATTCCCTCTACCTGGGAATAACCCTTCACAACCAACCTTGCCTTATATTTTTCCACACTGCCATCCAAACCAATCTTCTTTTTAAATACCCATTTGCAACCCACAACTTTTCTTCCTTTAGGAAATGGCACCAAACTCTAGGTATCATTCTTTTCTAATGATGCCATTTCTTCATTCATGGCTTCCAACCAAGAGTTTGAATCAGACATTCTAAATGCCTCTTTCACAGTCCTAGGATCATCAGTGCTAGAAATTAAAGCATAGGCACAAGTAGAATCTATCAAAGAAAACCCATACCTATTAGGTTGCTTTCTTTCACGAGTTGACCTCCTCACTTGCTGAGGCTGAGTTTCTTCTTCTTCTTCAGAACTTTCAGAACTACTTGAGCTCTCCTCAGTTTTAGGTATATTTTGAATTTTCAATTCCTCTTTATCTGGTGTAGGAGGAATTCCAACTACATCCTTATTATTTTCTGACTTTGTCTCTAACTGTAAATCCAAGGTAGAAGGCTTAAACTCATGAAAGATTACACTTCTGCTGTATACAACCTTCTCTGTATTAGGATTCCAAAGCTTGTATCCTTTTAGACCAACACTATAGCCAATAAAAATACATTTGACAACCTTGTTCTCCAACTTAAATATTTTCTCATACAACACATAAGCATATGCCTCATAGCCAAAAACACGAATATGTCTTAAAGAGAGCTTTTACCAAACCACACTTCCAAAGGTGTTTTCTCAACAAGAGCAAAATTTGGAGAATGATTAATCAAGTAACATGCAATAGCAATAGCCTTAACCCAAAATTTCTCCTCCAAGCCAGCACTACTCAACATACTTTGTACTCTCTCCATCACTATCCTATTGAACCTTTCTGCAACTCCATTTTGCTGTGGAGTATAAGGTGTTGTCTTAAGTCTTTTAATTCCATGGTCTTTACAATACCTCTCAAAATCATCAGAAAAAAATTCACCGCCATTATCAGTCCTTAAACATTTTATTTTTCTTCTAGTATGATTTTCTACAAGGTTCTTAAATTCTTTAAACTGACTGAACACTTCTGATTTACTTTTCAAAAAATAAACAAATATTCTTCTCAAATAATCATCAATGAATGATACATAGTACCTTGAATTAGACAAAGAAGGAACATTCATTGGACCAAATACATCAGAATGAATATAATCTAGCAAACCAGAAGATTTATGAGGACTAGAATAAAATGAAGCACGATGTTGTTTTCCATATATACAATGTTCACATAATTCAAATTCAAGGTTACAATCTTCAAGCCCCTCAACTAGGTTTTTATTCTTCAAGGTTTTTAAACCTTTCTCTCCAATGTGGCCTAGCCTATGATGCTAAAGCATAGTATTTTCTGCTAGAAGTTTAACTTCCATAGAGTTTACATAATTAAGAACATTTCCCTGTTTTCCTCCATGAGTAGATTTCTGTGACTTTACAAAGACATTGTTACATTGAACATCATGTGCATCCAGCTTGTACAAGGTACCAATACGAGCACCCCTTGCGAGCACCATTGAGCCTCTAGTCATCTTGCAGCTATTTCCAGAGAATGTGACTTGCACTCCAATATCATTCAGCTTACTGACAGAAAGCAAGTTTTGAGCCAGACCTGGTATATGCATTACAACATTAATTCCCTTCACTCTTCCATCAGGGAGTTGGATTCTGACTCTTCCACAGCCAACAATCTCTAAAGTTGAATCACTTGCCAAGTACACCTTTCCACCATCATATTCTTCATACTTCATAAACCAGTCTCTATGAGATGTCATGTGAAAAGATGCTCCAAAATCAATTAGCTAGACATCATATGATCCCTGTGTAGCCAAAGCTGTAATGAAGGCGTCTGCATCACTATGAGAAGAATCATTGTCAGAAGAATACTTCTTTTTCTTCTTCTTCTTCTTCTTCTTCTTCTCCTCTTTACAATCCTTTTGGACATGACCAGGTTGCCCACAGTTCCAACACTTCACCTTTGACTTCTTGCTAGGAGACTTTGATCTCCCCTCTAATTTTGATTTGGACTTCTAGTCCTTCTTCTTGCTTTTCTCCTTTTACCTTCCTCTAACAACAAGTTCCTCCTTCTCCATCTCAAAAGATTTCCTTCTCATCTCTTCTAATAACAAAGAAGCAACATCTTCCATCTTGAAACTAGATGTTGTACTCCTAATAGCCATCACCAGGTGAACCCATGAATCTAGCAAAGAACATAATATTAGCATACAATGATCCTCTTCATCAATCTTCACACCAATAGATGTTAACTGTGCAATCAACATATTGAATGCATTCAAATGATCAGCAACAGACCCTCCTTCCTGCATTCTCAAAGTGTACAACTTCTTCCTCATGAATAATTTATTCACCAAGGACTTCCCCTGATAAATAGATTCCAGTCTCTTCCATAAGGAAGATGTAGTCTTCTCTTCATGCACATTGAGAAGAACGAAGTATGCCAAATAGAGCCTTATCAGTGCCTTAGACTCTCAATCTGCAAGGTCCCAATCTTCTTGCTTTATGCCTGTAGGTTTAGTTCCAGACACAACAAGCCACAGATCATGATCCACTAAGAGATCCTCCATTTTGAGTTTCCACAACTCAAAATTTCTGCCATTGAACTTCTCTATTTCAATCTTTCCTGACGTGCTATCCATCTCAATCTATAATTATAAATTGACAAACTTCTACAAGACTCCCATTGAATGGAAATTGACACAAAAAACCCAACGTACCCACAAGGATAACACAACTGGCCAGGCTCTGATACCACTTGTAAGGAAAATTAGATACAGAAACAACTCTCCTAACGTCAAGACCTCAAGGAAGAATGTAGTGATACCTTTTAAATTTTACAATTACAGTCCAAATAAGATGCACTAGAAAGAGATTACTTAAATAGGGAAATAGACAAACACATATGAACAACAGATATATGTGGGAAAACCCTTACAGGAGAAAAACCCACCACACCAAGAGAAATCACTTTGTATTACAGTAATGGAGATTACATACAAATATCAGACTTATCTTTCTGATGTCATATTTCAGCAACTTTCACAATGATCAAACTTATACATGAACCTTCAAGTTACAATCTTTATAGAATAGAAATCACTCTGATTATACAACCACACAACAATCCATCGATCCTTCAAATCTTCTAACCAGACATCATCTGCAATCTCTGAGTATAACCATGTTGCCCCTGTCTGTCGAGCTTCCTCTTAGAACTACCACAACGAACTGTCTTCCAATGGTTCCCATTCAGCTTCTCTAATTGGTCCATGAGACACCACATAGGAAAGTCAAATGGTCAAAAGGAAATCAAGCTGTGTTGGCATATCGGTGAGACATTGACCGTGTCTCCCCAATGCCAACACAGTCAACATTCGATATCCCTAATAGTCCTTACAATCGACAAGAGGTTATATCGAGATCACCCGTTTCATCGAGTTCAATTTTCCTTTTGGAAAGACTATTGCTCTTTGGTGAGACCACATATTGATATCCTAAGTCACACCGAAGAGCCATTCTATTAACAGGACATATCGCTCTCGCCAGGACCTCATGCCGAGCCTTCAAGTTAATTTGAGTGCATCCACCAGTCGACGAGACTCATCACTTTTTCCAGGACTTCATACCGAGGTCCTAAGTCATACCAAAACATTAGCATTTCCATGGGCACCCATCTGTCGCTAAGACATTCAACTATCACCAAGAGGTTTCATCAAGATCTTTATGTTATATCAAGCACTGAATGGTCGACAAGACTTACCACTCTCGTTGAGAGTTCTTACCGAAATCTCCAAGTTACCCCGAGACCACCGTTCACCAAGAGTTATATTGAAGACCCCTCATCATCGGTTGCCAAGACTTCATACTGAAGTCTTTGAGTCACCACGAAGACCCCAAGTGTATCCCCATTGACGAGACCTTCCATTGTCACTGGGACTTCTTCCTGAGTGTTCAAGTCACCTTGAAGCCCCTGGTCACTATGAGTCTCCCCGACGCTTGATATGAATGGCCTGTCGGCCAGAGATCTCCATGCGATAAGAGGTCACACTTAACTCAACATGTCACACCGAAGACTCCAATGTGTAACTGTTCGACAAGACTTCTGCAAGGTCACAGTGACCTGTACAAAACATAAGGCTACAAATCTGCTCGTCGGCCAGACATAGAATATGTCACACTGACTTGGCCCTTTTAGAGGTTTCAGCCTATGGGATTGAGGCACATATTTCCAACATGAATAATGTTCTAATATTTTGAGAGTAGAAGTAAAGTGTGAAGAAGAGTGAGAAGATGTTTACGTGCTTAACCGAAACTATAATCAGGCATTAGTAGATGCTATTTTCTCAGTTCAAATCTTTCAGATGTAATCTAAATGTTTCTATAAGATAGTGAGTCTTCCTTTGGGCAATAAGCCTTTTTTTATTTGAGTAATGAGCTCTAGGCAGTGTGCCTAAATGCATGTGCATTCCCCATTTATAAAAATTTTAACAGAGAATAATCCTCTAGACTAACCTCCACCATGGTTTTTCCCCTAACAGGGTTTCCACGTAAAAAAAATCTTGGTGTTATGTGTATTTCTGATGTGGTGATGGTTTACGCTTTCATGTTTATTTATCAAATCTGATAATAAGTTTAATAAGTATAATTTATGTGACAACTGATTCACCCCCCCTCTCAATTGTCTGTGCTTGTTTTTCCAACAAGGTCACCATTTCACTTTGTTGAATCATTTTAGGCATGGGTTTTTTGTCTCATTTCCTTTCTTTCTTTTATCTCGTTGGAAATGTCAGTGTATGCTCACCTAAAAAATAGGTCTCCTATGCTCCGTGAGGGCCTTATATTGCTCATAATGGAGCACGTCAAAGCCCATACCCTTTCCAAGTAACTAAAGGGTAAGGAGAAGAATCTTAGTGATGATTCCCTTTCGTCTAGGTGTGATGGTATTTTTGGTGAGGATTGGAATGAAGAGGATGAGGTGGTTCTTCATCCCTTGCACCGACCCCCTCCAAGAAGAGAAAGAAGGGAAATCCTAAGAGGAAAGGTGTGACTAAAAGGATTTTTTTACAGGAGTCGGATTCCCCTTTGGATGGTAATGATACTGAGGTAGGTTCTGGTGACTCCCATTCTAAGGGGGTTAATGAGGTGAATGGTTAAGATTCAGTGGCGAATTATCAAAAGGAGGAGGTCATGCCAAATAATGCAAAGGACAAGAATTCCAAGGAAAAGCCACAAAGGGCATCCAAGTGGATTGTAATGATGAAAAATTAGGTTGTGAAGGGGGACTTGAAGGGTATTAAGAACTAAGGCAAGAAGAAGGGTGCGGTGGATACTGTTGTTGAAATCAATGACTCCCTTGTTCGATATTCACCTAATGTGGAATGTTTTGGTTGCAAGTCTTTGCATGAGGATGAGGGAATGAGGTCTGTAAATTCAGAGCCTTTAAAGGTGAATCCCCTCTCTGAAGATTTCACTTACATTAATGATGATAGTACCTCTATGTTTGAGCTTCTGGATATGGCTCACTCAGGTGCCACCTGCACGTTCAAACTAGCCAAGTGGGTTTGTCAAGAATTCAATAGGGTGAATATCAAAATAAGGAGTCTAAAATAAAATATGTAGAATGTGCCAAAGGGATCTTGCTCGGATATCCTGATTGAAAGACTCATGGACTTAGAATGTGCCTTTGTGGATTTCAAGTCCTAGTGTGAGAAGTGCCTCTCTGAAATGGAGGCCAAGGTCAATGAAACTAGTGCGGACATTAAGAAGCTACTTCATGTTAGCCAAAGTTAAGAATAGTGTTGAATCTTTGAAGGTCCTCTTTCGCAAGATAAGTGAGTTAAGTGAAGATCAACATTATTTTGTTGAGCTGATGGAGAAGGACCAGTCCTCAAAAGGTAAAGGGAAGAAGGTCAGGAAAGACGAGGCAAAAGGCCCAAGTAAAAAGGCTAGGGAAACTTGAGAAATACCTTTGAAGAGGAGAAGAAATAGCTTATGGACATGGTTGAGTTGCATCAGAACCAAGAAATTGAGGTGGCTAACACCTTAAAGAATATGAGATAGGGTCTTTTTTTGTGTTGGTTTTTGTTTTTGCTTTTTTGTTGGGTTTCTGTGTTTTAGATGTTGGTATGTTGTTGGCTACTGTTGATGCTTCAAATTTATTAGTATTGAGTAGCTTTTTATCCTTTTTTTGTAAAGGGTTTAAGGTCCCTTCAAAACATGTTTTTCCCCTTTAATGAAAACCTCTTGTTCATGTAACTTGTTCCTTCCAAAATAATGGAATACAATAGAAAATTATTACACCTTTCCTTTCTCAAATTATTAGTTACAATATTAGAATCCCCTTCTACTACTAGTTTCATGCAACCTTTAGACATAAAAAAAATTTCAAACCTCTAACTAGGGTATTAGAATTCGCCATATTGTATGTATGTTTGGAAAAATCCCATGTGAAAATCACCAATGGTTAGCCTTTTTTCATCCTTGAATACCACCCTACACTAGTAGGTTTGAGATTCCCCTTTGTTTCCCTACCAAAATTAATTTTTACCCACCCTAGTAGGGTGGGGATAAGATTTCCTTCTCTTTCTTCCCAGTAGCAAGGTCTTTCAAATCTATCTTTAGTTGTTTGATTCTAGGAAATATTTCATCCATATTGATTCCACTTCTAAATGCACCTTATCCTTTTCCACACTCATTCTCCCTATCTCCTCCAACCAAGTTTCAATTCTATCTCAAATATATTTTACTCTAATTCCATTCTTGAAAAATAATCTCATATTCCTTTTAAGCCAAATATACTATATAGATATAGAGTAGGAAAGACACCCCAAATTAACTTCAAACTCTTTTATTTAATATTAAATTTGCACCAACTATTCTTTTCTCTAATTGCATGTAAATTGACCACCCAATTTAAAATTGGAAAAATTCCCTAGAATAATTATAGTTATCAAATCATTGGCCCACAAAGAATAAATTATAGACATGCAAATATAATATTGAGACAACATATTGGGTGTAAAATTGCTACAAAATATAGCATGTTTATTACTAGTACTTATATCTGGAGGAGGTGCAACGGTTATGTCAATAGAAAGCTATATGTAAGTTAATATACTACATAGTACAATTCAATTTGTGCATTGAAGAAAGAATTGGACAAGAGGGTAAGAGGGAAAATAATTAAGGTCAAATTTGCACAAAATTAGGTCACTTATCAAAATATACATGTTTCAAAACATTCCCTTAAAATAAACAAAAAATTAAATAAAAATAACACAAATAAATTATTTTCTCCATTACAAATATATTATTGATATATATTTTTAAAAATTGTTACTTTTTAAAATTTCCTTGACCTTCACCAATTCAATATCCCTAACTCTTTAATCACCAATTAAAAAATGACAAACCCTAAACATATTTTGCTTGTTCTCCTTGAACAATTATAATTACAAATTAATTATTTTTAAAAATATGAAAATCACATTTTAATGGTGTATTTAGACGGATTGACCATTAGAAACTATATAGTATTTATACTTTAAAATTTAATGCAACTTTAAAATTTGATAGACTATCTTTCAATAAAAAATAGAGGTTCTAGTAGCTAGATAGGGTCCCAACTAATTGTCAATTCATGGAAATTTTCAAAAGAACATATATGTTTTTATTGTCTATTGACAAAGTCTTCAAAATATAAAATTTCAAAAGAGCATATAGCATATTGAGACACATTATTTATTTTTGTCCTTGATAAAAATAAATATTTAAATGACAAATGGAAAAATAATGCAAAAAAATTGAAGAAGCTGAAACAAATGCCTCATATTTTAAGAATGGTGAATTTTTTTATGGTTGGAGATATTGCCATAGAAAGATAGGAAAGTTGACAAAATTGAAATGAATGCCCCATATTTTTTATAAATAGTAAAACTTCCACTCGCTAGATTTATTACTATAGAAAGAGAGGAAATTGTTTTGAATTGTAGATAATTCATGACTTTTTAAAAGCTAATATTATATGTCCTTCATTACGAAAAAATGGGTAGTGTTTGCAAAAAAAATATGGTTGGAGATATTGCCATAGAAAGGTAGGAAAGTTGAAAAAATTGAAATGAATTTTGCTCAAGGTATTATATTACCTTCATGAGCTCTCCAAGTGCAATGATTTAATGGTTCTCATTAGGCTTGGAAAATTTTCACACCTAAAGGACAACAGGGCAAGCACACCGAACTAGAATGGAAGCACTTGTTAAGAGTATAGTAATTTTCCAAGTTTCTAAGATAAAAATAAAAATTATTTGAAAATTGAGGACATGCCATCATGTCCAAAGATATATAGGAGTGGATATGCTAATTTACCTAGGGCCTTCAAGGTTACTCCTACAAAGTGTTTTTCTAAAATACCAATAGAGTTTTTGGGGCCTATTTGAAGAGATTAAAGATGGACTAATATGAATTTTCTTTGATGCAACTAATATTCTATACAAGTGTAGACACAAGTTTCATATTGTCTATCAACTAACTAATGAGTGGGGGCTGAAGGCCTATGATTAATGGTTGCATAGGTGCCAAAGTATAGAAAACTAGAAAATAAAAATGTTTTAAGGAGAAATTATTGAGTTGATTACTTCTCCATTAGAGCTAATCAATCAACATACGTCTGAAGAAGCTAAGGTTTGTGGAAATTACCTATATTAAATGATATCAAGAAGAAACAATGTTGTGCACCTTTCTGTAGTGAAAAGCAACTAAAACTTTTTAAGGGTGGATTAAAAGAAAATTATAGGAGACTCATTCTGTGCCTTCTAATAGAAAACAACACTAAGAGAATAAATCTAGATGATTGGAGAACACAAGAGACAAATTCCAAATTGTAAATTTTTTTTGCATACAAAATACTTGAATCAAATTTTTAGAGAGAGAATTTTTCTTTGCAATAATAGAAACCTAAAACTTTAAGGATAGACCTATCAAACAAAATCATTTCTTGAATTTCTTCTAAAAGTATGTTAAATCATTCCAGATTTATGCAAAGGAGGAGATGTTTGCTCTATTTATTTGTGGTAAGTTGATCTCTCAAATTTAGCACCCCTATTTTTGTTGAAGTTCCATAGACACGCGAGTTCAAAAAATAATATAATTATATCAAAAGAATATTGGCACCTAATTGTACCATTGAGCCCTAACCAAATTAAAAACTATGTAAGAGGATGTACCTATCTAAAAACCAAGTTGTTTGTCACTTATTCAACACAATCTTTTAAAATTTTAGTTGTTTTGTGTCACACCAATCCGTTGCCTTGTGACATCTAGTCTTTAAAGTACAAGAGTTAGTATAATAGTAAAAATTTCGTAGAAATATGGTGTACAATGTATATGGTGTGAGTACTAACCCGCAATCTAGCTTAAACAAAGACAAATGTTAGCATTAGTCAATTTGAAGAAAGAAAATAGAGTACTCCTATGAAATACTTGATCATGCTACATATGCAAACAAGATGAAAAGAACCAAGGAAATTAAATGAAATCATATGAAAGCATGTCAAACCCTATCCCATAGTGGGAGTGGGGCTCCTTTGATGTGGAAAGGATACCCTTTCCCACCCCCTTGATAAGCTTCCAATGTGATGAAGATGCAAAGATGATGAGCCTATAGTGAAATTGCATATGATTGCGGATCATTTCTTCATAGAGAATCCCTCTATAAATAGGGTTAAAGGGTTGAATAATGAAGAGATTGGAGGAATGTGGGACTAAAGGAGAGCCAATGAGAATGTGACACTTGTCACAAGGCTAATGGATGAAGTTGGAGCACATTTTGAGAAATGTGTGAGTAAAGAGGATGTAAGAGGAATAAATGCATATGGTTGATAAGAGGATGTGGGTGAGGATGTAAGAGAGATTAATGCATATGGTTGAGAGTGTAAGAGGAGTTAATGTTTGGGTAAGAAAGTCAAATAAGTGGAGTTATTGCAGGAATATTCCCAAAGCATATGCTTTTGTGAGGGAAAATAGGGTAATTAGTTAATTAAAAGAATTATTTTCATGTGCAAGTTGGTTAGTTAATCAGGGGTTGGGTTTGACCAAGGTTGAGTCAAAAGCTAGAGAATGGGTAATTAGGATTAGGAGTTAATTAATCTAGAATTAATTAACTTGAGGGAATTAGGGGTTTTGAAATTTGATTTAAATAATTTGGTTTATTAAATAAGATGAGAGGAATTTAGGGTTTTAGTTAAATAAATTGATTTATTTAATCAAACATGATGGACATTAGTGAATTAATATAATAAATTGCTTTATTTGATTAATAGAAGAATTGATTGTTAATTGATCAGATTTAGATGCATAGTGTTGTTTAGGATTATTTGCATGTCTACATTTTTCCCCTCTTTGAAGTAGCATACCGGTTGTGTTGGTTCAAAGACTGATGTTGCCAAGATTGAAATTCAAAAAATTGTTGATTTTTTTAGATGCCCCACTATTGCCCCAACGGAAAGAATTACGCTGGTACACTGTCCCCTCGAGAGATCGGGAAAAAAATTTGATTTTAGGTTGAGCTCTCGATAAAGAGGTTCAAGATGGTGAAATGAGAAGGTTAAACTAATAGATATACATTATGATGATGATGCAAATGACATGGTTTTAAGATGCTTAGAATAACATATCTATATGATCCTAAACAACTTAACTGATGATGTAATGCATGTAAGATGGATGAGGTTTCATATTATGACGATATGTATGAGTATGCAGGATGAGTATATTGATGTTTTATGAATGCAAGATGGATGCATTGATGTGTTGGTGAATGCCATGATAGCATGTTAGCGTGAAAGAGTATAGAAGAATGAGAGGGATCAACCCTTGATTCTGAGAAGATGTAGAAGTCCAACAAGTGTATGAGTCATCGAGACTTTATTAGATATGATGATGAATGATGATGATGTATTGCTTATCCAAGGATTGGGGATGTAAAGAGCATAACTTTCCTTATGTTTGATAACACACATAGATACAATGCATCAAGGTATAAACAACCAGGATGGCGTGGTATGTAGTGTGATGGACTTTGAATCAACAAACAAATAGGAGTATCCTTGTTCACACCTGGAATACAAAACCTTATTTGGATGTACTTCAGACATTTCAAACATCTATGACCAAAACATAGAAAGGAAAAACCTTCCCATGTAATAGTCAACAAGCTATTCAAAATATCCTCCCTACATACCTAACAAAGCAAGTATCACCAAAGTTCTATTACAAGAATATCCAACAAGCACAACAAAAAAAATATAATGATCAATGCCCCAATCCTTTCTCTCTAGATCATTTTTCTTAGACATCATCAAGAGGTCATCAGAATGAGCACAATAAGATAAATCAAAAGAAAAGATCAAGTACACAAACAAGTCAATGTTCCTCATACCTCTAGCCAAGACTAAACTACGGTGATGTCTGATGTTGATGTCCATTGTAGGAAGGATGCATCCTAGGACATGATGTTATCAGATGATTGTGAGACTAACGGGATGATGGGCTATTGATACCAAGAGTTGACTAGTTTACCTATTGACCTAGACTTAAGACCCTGACGTTTGAGTTTCACATTCAATTTGCTATACTTGTTTTCGATTGTTTTGTTAAATGTTGAAGGTGATGATTGATTTGTTGTGAGTGGATGTTTATTGCAGGTGAAAGTGAAATGGGACAGATGATTTTGGATTTTTTGAATTTTTATTTGGTATTTTGAATGTTTTGAGGCTATTTTTGAGCTTTTTGAGATGTTTTACAAATGTTTTGATTTTCAAAAATTTTGATGTTTTTTTTGTTTTTTGAGATGTTGACCAAGAACCTAACCTAAGGACCTATCCTAGGGGCCTCGGGGGTTGATCAAAGATTAGCCTTGCCTACGTTATACACATGGATACCACGTAGTTTGACTGACACATACTCGTTTATTGATGAGGTATGAACAATTGGACTAGAAGTTTATTATGATGGACACCTGAAGAACCTATTCTAGGGGCCTCATAGGCTAATCAAAGATTAGCCTTACCTATGTTATACACACAAAAGCCTTGTAGTTCTACATGATGACTTTTTTTTTGAATTTTTTCTTTTTTTGACTTGTTTTTGGATTTTTGACATGTTTTGGATGTTTTTTGGATTTTTTGGTTTTATGAATGTTTTTGGATTTTTTGACGTGTTAAGGAAGATTCCAAGGATATACATGAATCTAATCTGATGTAGGTATAAGGACATTCCCCCAGCATGATGTGATAGACTACCTTGATATAGGCAGGACAAACTGACCTTAGGAATGTTTCAAGTAGTTCTAGGATGGAACATGATACCGACGTAGGATCAAGCTATGATGTGGATGTAGATGAATGATGGAGAGAATCAAATGTGATGGAAGGAAATGCAGAACAAGCTAGAGGATCCATGGTGGATGGATAGTGCAATTATTTTCACCAAGGTACTTGCCCAAAGTGCCACCGAAGTGGTTTTCACTAGAGGACGATTTTTTTTCTTTACTATTTTCAATCCTTTTTCTGATTTTTTTGGATTTTGATATATTTTAATTTTTTTTGTATTTTTTGGGTTTATACCTTGCAAGCTTAGGCATAATTTTTTTTGAGATGGGAGTTATTGATGGGCTCCTGTAGAGGTTCACCTTTGGGTGTGGATAATTGATATGCTCTTGATTTGTAACTTGTCATGATGATGAAGGGTCCCAACCAATTAGGTTCAAACGTACCTATGTTGTCTAGATTTGGTACATTCTTCTGATTTTCTTTCAACATGAGCTCTCTGATTTGGAAGGACCGACTCTTGATCTTCTTATTATAGCTCCTTTTGAGATGGTTCTGGAATACCTATAGATGGTTCAAAGCATCCATGCGCCGCTCATCCAACAACTTTAGCTCATTCAACTATGACACTCAATACTCTTCATCAGTAATAAGATTCTACAATAATATTCTTAAGGATGGGAGCTTGATCTCAATGAAAAGGATGGCTTCTAATCCATAGACTAGGTAGAAAGGTGTTGCACTTGTAGGCATGTAGATACTCATTTGGTAGGCCCATAAGGCAGGATTTAGCTGTAGATGCCAGTCATGACCAACTTCATTGATTATTTTCTTTAGGAATTTCAAGATGGTTTTATTCGTAGCCTCAGCTTGACCGTTACACTGGGGGTAATATGGGGTGGAGAAGCGATGTTGGATATTTAATTTTTGACATAGCTCATGTACATCTTGGTTTTTGAAGGGTGTTCCATTATCAAAGATAAGGGCTTGAGGAACACCGTAACAAAAATGAGGTAGTTTAAGATGAATTTAGAAACATGCTTCCCTATGATATAGGTCATGGGGATGGCCTCTACCCACTTTGTGAAGTATTTTGTGTTAGTAATAATGAACTTGTCTCCATTAGATGAGGTGGGTGAGATTTTTCTAGTGAGGTCGAGCCCCCATTGTGAAAAAGGCCAAGGTGCTACAATCGGTTGAAGCTCCTGAGCTGCTTAATGAATGAGGTCTCCATGTTGTTGACATTGCATACACTTTCGAACATAGTCATGGGATTATTTCTCCATTTTAGGCCAGTAGTACCGCATCCTTAGCAGTTTCTTGGCCAAGGTCATACTACTAGAATGTGAGCCACAAATACCATCGTGTACCTTAGTTAAAGTAGTCAAAGCTTCCTCAAGGTTAAGGCATTGTAAGAGGGTTCCTTCGATACTCCTGTGATAAAGGGTGTCTCCTAAGATGAAGAAACATGATGAATTCTTAATAAAGGTTCTTTTGAGATTTGGGATGATGTCGATGGTGAGGACTCCTATTTTTAAGTAGGTGAATATGTCACGGTACCAAGGATCACTGGGACCAACGATTTTGCACATGAACTCAAATTTTGGTACCTCAAAAGCTGGTATGAGAAGCTATTTTACAAGGAATTCATGTTTAGGGATGTTTCATGGGATATCCAACAATGATCTGATTGTAGCCATGGCGTCATCTGCTCTGTTGTTTACCCATGGTATCTACTCAAATGTTATGTCGATGAAGAACTCCTTGAGATCCTCCACCAGCTTTTTGTATGAGGTAATTTTATCATCCTTAGTTTAGTATTCATCATTGACTTGATTGATAATCAGTTGCGAGTCCCCATAGACCTTGAGTTCCATGATTTTCCATTGTACCATGATCTAAAGTCCTATGAAAAGGTCTTCATACTATGCAATTTTATTAGTGCAAGGAAAGGATAGCCTATATGACTTTGGGATACAATTCCCTTTTGTTGTGATGAAGAAAACTCCTACTCCTGACCCATGCTGTGTGAATGATCCATCAAAATATACCTTCTAATGCTCTGCGACATTCAAGTTGAAGATCAGTTCGTCTAGAAATTATGATACCCGTGGGTTCTCAAAATATATAGTTGCTTCGGCTAATTGATAAGCAATTACCTATCCCTTGATGTATTTCCATTCCACATATTCAAAGTCATATTCTATCAAGATCATGACATGTTGCAAGTATGAGCAAGTTTGGTGGTGATGTCATTAATGTTGTCATTGATGTCAACACATGAGTTTAGTATGTTGTAGATTGTACATGTATAGTTGAGATGCTTCTGAGATGTTGTGGGTACATGGAGCTATCTTTATGATGTTGCAGATGTGATGGTTTGATCAATTTCCAAGTGATTTTGAGAAAAGTAATAATGAAGAGAAGTCAAAGTGATGAATGTGTTCAAAATGTGCTCCGGTATGTGCTCCAAATTTCTCCTATGTTGATCCTATGCTTGTGCAGATCTAAAGGTTTTCTAATGGTGATATAACCTGAGCTCTAGCTTTTGGTGTGATGGTATGTGAAAGTTACGTTCACCGATATGTGAATTGTTCTGGCAGAGTTGGTCTTCTATGGATTGGGAGACATTTTTTTGCTCCATAGTCCTCCATTGTTTTGTTTCATATCTTGTGGATTTGGGATATGTCTTGTGAAGGTGTTGTCTGGGTTTTGGCAAAGAGGTTTGAGGTTTGGTGGTCTGGAAGTCATGTTTCAGTATTGGTGTGTGTTTGCACAGTTCGGATGAACTGGTGGAAGGTGTTCAGTGTTCAAAGATTGTTTCACTTGTTGTGGATGTATCTAAAGTAATCTGAGATGTGTTCTCATGTATAATGAAGCATGTTGTGGCATCTGCATGTCATCTTCTTGTTGGGAAGTGTGTACATCAATGTTCATTTGTGTTTTCATTAGGTTTGGCCGACCTAGTGTTTAAACTTCATTCGAAGAATAAAATTTAATTAAGGAAGTGTGTGGTTGATCCAAGACATTTTATTTTTGGTCTTGGTTAAGTATTTTTTGGTCCACTCTCATTCCTTTTCACTGTGAGAATGTTGAGTTTTTGACCTAATTTGAATTTATGAAATAAAGTTTATGTGGCCGACCTTATAGAAAGGTTTTAAAGTTGAAGATGGTATAAATGAAAGTCGAATTGTGAAGAGTTGTATGACAGTGTAATGCAAAGTGATGAGACACAAATCATAAGAGCAAAAGTGTGTGAAAGTGTGTTGAGGTAGTAGTTCTTCATTGTGTTGGATTCCTGAAGGCAGTGAGCTGAATGTTTTTGTAATCTTTTGATTAAGGTTGCAAATGTGTGTTAATTGTTGTGGTGGATATTTTGTTCTCTTTTGTATCTGTAGGTAGTGAGCCTCCCTGTTGGACAGTGAGTCCTTTTTGTGGGTAGTGAGCCTTTGTACTTGGATAGTGAGTCCTCTTCTGGGCAGTGAGCCCTTGGAAGTGAGCCTCTATATTTAGTTTTATAATCTCATTATATTGTGAGTTAACCCTCATCGTGGTTTTTCCCTCATTGGGTTTTCCACATAAAAATTTGGTGTTGATTTACTTTTTGTTATTTTTGTTTCAAGCTCATACATAATAACAAAATAGTGTGGTTGTGGAATTGATAAGTGTTGAAGTTTTTAAGTTTGAATTTTATGACAACTGATTCACCCCCCCTCTTAGTTGTCCTATGCCTATTTAAAAATTGGTATCAGAGCTTTGGTTCCTTGGTGTAGAGATTAATCGCTTAGGGAAGATCTGATGGTGCATAAGTTGGTGATCCCTATGTTTGATGGATCTGATTACAATGATTGGAAAATGCAGATGAGAGGATATATTATTTCTCTTGGTTACAAGACCTGGAAGGCTATTGAGATGAATTATACTCCTTCGGTGAATGGTCCTACTTCTGCTGATGATATTTATGCTTATGAGGAGAATGAGAGAGCAAGGTATGCTATTTTTTCAGTACTTTATCTAAAACTGAGCGAACTAAGGTTATTTCTTTAGATACTGCTTATGAAGTCTAGAAGAAGTTGGAAGAACTGTATGAAGGAAATGAAAGAGTAAAATTGACAAAGAAGTTGGCGGCAAAGTGAAAATTTGAGAATTTGAAAATAGAAGAAGGTGAAGAGTTTACAAGCTATTTCTAGAGGGATGAGATGGTAGAAAATGAAGTTAAGAATCAAGGGGGAGAGCTAACCAATGAAGATATCATTGAGAAGATATTGATCACCCTACTAGATTGCTACAGTGATAAGATCTTAGTTATTGAAGAGATGTATGATCCTACAAATTATACTAAAGAATAGTTGTTCGGTACTTTGCAAGCATTTGAGATGAGAAAGTTTAGGAAAGAAGAAAATATAGAGACAAAATTTAAGGTAGTGATGATTGAAGATGTTCTGGAGAGTGATGGTTCAGATGAGTTGGAAGCAAACTTCACTAGGAAGTTGAAGAAAGGTACCAGAAAGTATAAAGGTATGTTTCCCTTTAAATGTTTTAGTTGTGGTAATATTGGTTATTATGCTTCAAGATGTCCAAATAGAGTTGTACATAAGAAGAACAAGGATTATAAAGATAAGGATAGAAAGGATAGGAAATAAAAGAAGTTGTATTATGTTAAAGAAGAAGTCGGGATCTCTAATGATGAATCTGAGAATGAGGTTGATGATAGTGAATGCTTGTTCTTAGCTTTGGAAAGTAAATCTGTATCTGCTAACCCTGGTAAATGTGCAAGCAAGAAGGCTCCAGAGAATAAGAGGAATAGGATGGAAGGTACTTTGGTTAACAATTTTCATGAAAGATAGGATGAAGACTACTGGGTAATTGATATTGGATATTCTAATCACATGATTAGAGATAAGAATAAGTTTACCAAACTTGAAAAGTATGATGGTGGTTTAGTCATGTTTGGTGATGATTCGGGAGCTAAGATTTTTGGGAAAGGTTCAGTTAGTTTTGATAGAGTGCACAACACTAATGATGTATATTATGTGAAGGGTTTGAGGCATAACCTTTTGAGTGTTGGATAGATGTGTAGCAATGGTTTTAAACTTGTGTTTCAGAATAATACTTGTGAAATCAGAAAAGGATCTGGAAATGCAGATATGGTTGCTACTAGAAGGAGAACTCATGGAAACATCTACCAGCTTAAGGGAGTTGATGGTCAATTCCTTATATCTCAAGTCAATGAAAGTTGGTTATGGCACTGGAGAATGGGACATGTAAAATTTGATAATTTGATAAAAATCAATTCAAAATAAATTGTTTGAGGCCTGCCTAGAATCTCAAGACCTGCTAATACTATTTGTAGAAGTTGTCAATTGGGGAAACATACAAGATGCAACTTTAAGGGAAAAGAGAACTCTACTACTGGAATGCTGGAGTTAATTCACACTGATCTTTGTGGTCCTACTAGAACAGGAATCCTGAATGGTGATAGGTATTTCATGCTTCTTATTGATGATTTTTCTCGAATGACATGGGTTACTTTTCTTAGGGAAAAGACACGGGCACTGGATAGGTTTAAATTGTTCAAAGCAAGAGTGTAAAATGAAGTCAATTTGAAAATAAAGTGTTTGAGATCTGATAGAGGTGGATAATTCACTTCTAGTGAGTTTAATACATTTTGTGAGCAGGATGGCATAAAGAGACAATTTTCTACTTCGAGAACCTCTCAATAGAATGGGGTAGTTGAGAGGAAAAACATGACAGTATAGGAAGCTACAAGAACCATGATGAAAGAATCAAATGTACCAGATGTGTATTGGAGAGAGGCAATACACACTATTGTTTATGTTCTTAATAGAGTTTAGATTAGAAGCAACAACACAAACTTATTTTGAGTTATGGATTGGTAAGACTCCTACTATGAAATAATTCAAGGTATTTGGAAGCATATGTTACATTAAAAGAGATAATGAAAACCTTGGAAATTTTGATGCTAGATGTGATGAAGGAATTTTTCTTGGTTACTCTACTACTAGCAAAACATATAGATGCTTCAATAAGAGATTAAGGAATATTTTTTAAAGTGCTAATGTGAAAGTTGATGAAGAAATATGCACACCTATTGAGATATGTGAAGTTGAGCCTGATGATCCTATCTATGGACTTGTACCAAAGGAGAATAAAGAGAAGGAAGAAGAAGAGAAAGAAGAACAAACTGAAGAAGAAGAAGAGAATGGACCAGAACTTGTTGTTAAGACTCCTAAGTATGTACAAAAAAATCATTTGGAGGAACATATAATTGGAGATAAGAGTGAAGGTGTGAAGACAAGAAGTAAAGTTGCAGTTGAGGAAAATCTAGGTTTACTTTCTAAAATTGAACCCGAGTCTGTGAGTGAACCATGTGAAGATGAGA
>VDFB02353493.1:230094937-230156322 GCA_007258455.2 Sequoia sempervirens | reverse complement strand
TGAATTTTGCAAAGCTTCATTCTCATCTCATTCGATAGAGAAGTATTGTGAGAGGAAATAAACTTAATAAACTTCATCCTAATCCATTTCATATGATAAGTATTGTTAGGATTATTCCTAGTGTAATTAAAAGAAAATGACAAATTATTAGGAAAATTGGTCTTATGAATCGCCTTCATCCAACCAAAGTAATGTGATAACAAGTAGCAGTAATGGGTAGAAAAAATGATATATTGTTGATGGAACCTTTGAATTTAGTATTGTTGGGGGCTATCCCTATTGGTTATTTCCTTTAGTTCCTTAGTTCTTATATCCCAAGACTTAGGCTATTGGGTTGTGTAATGTTATCATGACACCATGCAAGGAGTTTGAGTTTTTCATAGAAGTCTTTAATAATCTTATTTTAAGATAATCAAAATTGTACAATTAATTCAAGGGAAGTTATGATGGTGTTGTTGGTTGCATGGCCTAGGCCCTAAATACCATGATTTTTATCTTTTATTTTCATAGGAATTAGATAAATCTAATTGATAAATGGGGAAAACATAGTATTCAAATTGGTGTGTTATTTTTTGATTTTTTTGAATTATGGCTATTTATATTTTTTAAATTACTTGTTGCATTATCCTTCATTCTAATGCATGTAAATTTCTAGGAAACACAAAAAATTACTTCGTTGGTCGTTTTTAGTCAGTCTAACTCAACATTCAAAATTGATAAAGCCAACATTTAAGGCCAGTGCCCTTCATGTGAAATCTCCATTTATATTATTTAAGAAATCAAGAAAATGAAATTATGGACACACTCGCTAAGATAAATGTTTTTTATTAGGCATCATGGTAATAGTTAACCGACATGTGGTGGGGTCCTCTCCCACTAGCATTATCATTTGAACCAACAAAGATATTTCAATTGCCTAAAATTTACTTTTTCTGGTGTGAGACAACATATTGGGTGTAAAATTGCTACAAAATATAACATGTTTATTACTAGCACTTATATCTGGAGGAGGTGCAACGGTTATGTCAATAGAAAGCTATATGTAAGTTAATATACTACATAGTACGATTCAATTTGTGAATTGAAGAAAGAATTGGACAAGAGGGTAAGAGGGCAAATAATTAAGGTCAAATTTGCACAAAATTAGGTCACTTATCAAAACATACATGTTTCAAAACATTCCCTTAAAATAAACAAAAAATTAAATAAAAATAACACAAATAAATTATTTTCTCCATTACAAATATATTATTGATATATATTTTTAAAAATTGTTACTTTTTAAAATTTCCTTGACCTACACCAATTCAATGCCCCTAACTCTTTAATCACCAATTAAAAAATGACAAACCCTAAACATATTTTGCTTGTTCTCCTTGAACAATTATAATTACAAATTAATTATTTTTTAAAATATGAAAATCACATTTTAATGGTGTATTTAGATGGATTAACCACTAGAAACTATATAGTATTTATACTTTAAAATTTAATGCAACTTTAAAAGTTGATAGACTATCTTTCAATAAAAAATAGAGGTTCTAGTAGCTAGATAGGGTCCCAACTAATTGTCAATTCATGAAAATTTTCAAAAGAACATATATGTTTTTATTGTCTATTGACAAAGTCTTCAAAATATAAAATTTCAAAAGAGCATATAGCAAATTGAGACACATTATTTATTTTTGTCCTTGATAAAAATAAATATTTAAATGACAAATGGCAAAATAATGCGAAAAAATTGAAGAAGCTGAAAAAAATGCCTCATATTTTAAGAATGGTGAATTTTTTTATGGTTGGAGATATTGCCATAGAAAGATAGGAAAGTTGACAAAATTGAAATGAATGCCCCATATTTTTTATAAATACTAAAGCTTCCACTCACTAGATATATTACTATAGAAAGAGAGGAAATTTGGTTTGAATTGTAGATAATTCATGACTTTTTAAAAGCTAATATTATATGTCCTTCATTACGAAAAAATGGGTAGTGTTTGCAAAAAAAATATGGTTGGAGATATTGCCATAGAAAGGTAGGAAAGTTGAAAAAATTGAAATGAATTTTGCTCAAGGTATTATATTACCTTCATGAGCTCTCCAAGTGCAATGATTTAATGGTTCTCATTAGGCTTGGAAAATTTTCACACCTAAAGGACAACAGGGCAAGCACACCGAACTAGAATGGAAGCACTTGTTAAGAGTATAGTAATTTTCCAAGTTTCTAAGATAAAAATAAAAATTATTTGAAAATTGAGGACATGCCATCATGTCCAAAGATATATAGGAGTGGATATGCTAATTTACCTAGGGCCTTCAAGGTTACTCCTACAAAGTGTTTTTCTAAAATACCAATAGAGTTTTTGGGGCCTATTTGAAGAGATTAAAGATGGACTAATATGAATTTTCTTTGATGCAACTAATATTCTATACAAGTGTAGACACAAGTTTCATATTGTCTATCAACTAACTAATGAGTGGGGGCTGAAGGCCTATGATTAATGGTTGCATAGGTGCCAAAGTATAGAAAACTAGAAAATAAAAATGTTTTAAGGAGAAATTATTGAGTTGATTACTTCTCCATTAGAGCTAATCAATCAACATACGTCTGAAGAAGCTAAGGTTTGTGGAAATTACCTATATTAAATGATATCAAGAAGAAACAATGTTGTGCACCTTTCTGTAGTGAAAAGCAACTAAAACTTTTTAAGGGTGGATTAAAAGAAAATTATAGGAGACTCATTCTGTGCCTTCTAATAGAAAACAACACTAAGAGAATAAATCTAGATGATTGGAGAACACAAGAGACAAATTCCAAATTGTAAATTTTTTTTGCATACAAAATACTTGAATCAAATTTTTAGAGAGAGAATTTTTCTTTGCAATAATAGAAACCTAAAACTTTAAGGATAGACCTATCAAACAAAATCATTTCTTGAATTTCTTCTAAAAGTATGTTAAATCATTCCAGATTTATGCAAAGGAGGAGATGTTTGCTCTATTTATTTGTGGTAAGTTGATCTCTCAAATTTAGCACCCCTATTTTTGTTGAAGTTCCATAGACACGCGAGTTCAAAAAATAATATAATTATATCAAAAGAATATTGGCACCTAATTGTACCATTGAGCCCTAACCAAATTAAAAACTATGTAAGAGGATGTACCTATCTAAAAACCAAGTTGTTTGTCACTTATTCAACACAATCTTTTAAAATTTTAGTTGTTTTGTGTCACACCAATCCGTTGCCTTGTGACATCTAGTCTTTAAAGTACAAGAGTTAGTATAATAGTAAAAATTTCGTAGAAATATGGTGTACAATGTATATGGTGTGAGTACTAACCCGCAATCTAGCTTAAACAAAGACAAATGTTAGCATTAGTCAATTTGAAGAAAGAAAATAGAGTACTCCTATGAAATACTTGATCATGCTACATATGCAAACAAGATGAAAAGAACCAAGGAAATTAAATGAAATCATATGAAAGCATGTCAAACCCTATCCCATAGTGGGAGTGGGGCTCCTTTGATGTGGAAAGGATACCCTTTCCCACCCCCTTGATAAGCTTCCAATGTGATGAAGATGCAAAGATGATGAGCCTATAGTGAAATTGCATATGATTGCGGATCATTTCTTCATAGAGAATCCCTCTATAAATAGGGTTAAAGGGTTGAATAATGAAGAGATTGGAGGAATGTGGGACTAAAGGAGAGCCAATGAGAATGTGACACTTGTCACAAGGCTAATGGATGAAGTTGGAGCACATTTTGAGAAATGTGTGAGTAAAGAGGATGTAAGAGGAATAAATGCATATGGTTGATAAGAGGATGTGGGTGAGGATGTAAGAGAGATTAATGCATATGGTTGAGAGTGTAAGAGGAGTTAATGTTTGGGTAAGAAAGTCAAATAAGTGGAGTTATTGCAGGAATATTCCCAAAGCATATGCTTTTGTGAGGGAAAATAGGGTAATTAGTTAATTAAAAGAATTATTTTCATGTGCAAGTTGGTTAGTTAATCAGGGGTTGGGTTTGACCAAGGTTGAGTCAAAAGCTAGAGAATGGGTAATTAGGATTAGGAGTTAATTAATCTAGAATTAATTAACTTGAGGGAATTAGGGGTTTTGAAATTTGATTTAAATAATTTGGTTTATTAAATAAGATGAGAGGAATTTAGGGTTTTAGTTAAATAAATTGATTTATTTAATCAAACATGATGGACATTAGTGAATTAATATAATAAATTGCTTTATTTGATTAATAGAAGAATTGATTGTTAATTGATCAGATTTAGATGCATAGTGTTGTTTAGGATTATTTGCATGTCTACATTTTTCCCCTCTTTGAAGTAGCATACCGGTTGTGTTGGTTCAAAGACTGATGTTGCCAAGATTGAAATTCAAAAAATTGTTGATTTTTTTAGATGCCCCACTATTGCCCCAACGGAAAGAATTACGCTGGTACACTGTCCCCTCGAGAGATCGGGAAAAAAATTTGATTTTAGGTTGAGCTCTCGATAAAGAGGTTCAAGATGGTGAAATGAGAAGGTTAAACTAATAGATATACATTATGATGATGATGCAAATGACATGGTTTTAAGATGCTTAGAATAACATATCTATATGATCCTAAACAACTTAACTGATGATGTAATGCATGTAAGATGGATGAGGTTTCATATTATGACGATATGTATGAGTATGCAGGATGAGTATATTGATGTTTTATGAATGCAAGATGGATGCATTGATGTGTTGGTGAATGCCATGATAGCATGTTAGCGTGAAAGAGTATAGAAGAATGAGAGGGATCAACCCTTGATTCTGAGAAGATGTAGAAGTCCAACAAGTGTATGAGTCATCGAGACTTTATTAGATATGATGATGAATGATGATGATGTATTGCTTATCCAAGGATTGGGGATGTAAAGAGCATAACTTTCCTTATGTTTGATAACACACATAGATACAATGCATCAAGGTATAAACAACCAGGATGGCGTGGTATGTAGTGTGATGGACTTTGAATCAACAAACAAATAGGAGTATCCTTGTTCACACCTGGAATACAAAACCTTATTTGGATGTACTTCAGACATTTCAAACATCTATGACCAAAACATAGAAAGGAAAAACCTTCCCATGTAATAGTCAACAAGCTATTCAAAATATCCTCCCTACATACCTAACAAAGCAAGTATCACCAAAGTTCTATTACAAGAATATCCAACAAGCACAACAAAAAAAATATAATGATCAATGCCCCAATCCTTTCTCTCTAGATCATTTTTCTTAGACATCATCAAGAGGTCATCAGAATGAGCACAATAAGATAAATCAAAAGAAAAGATCAAGTACACAAACAAGTCAATGTTCCTCATACCTCTAGCCAAGACTAAACTACGGTGATGTCTGATGTTGATGTCCATTGTAGGAAGGATGCATCCTAGGACATGATGTTATCAGATGATTGTGAGACTAACGGGATGATGGGCTATTGATACCAAGAGTTGACTAGTTTACCTATTGACCTAGACTTAAGACCCTGACGTTTGAGTTTCACATTCAATTTGCTATACTTGTTTTCGATTGTTTTGTTAAATGTTGAAGGTGATGATTGATTTGTTGTGAGTGGATGTTTATTGCAGGTGAAAGTGAAATGGGACAGATGATTTTGGATTTTTTGAATTTTTATTTGGTATTTTGAATGTTTTGAGGCTATTTTTGAGCTTTTTGAGATGTTTTACAAATGTTTTGATTTTCAAAAATTTTGATGTTTTTTTTGTTTTTTGAGATGTTGACCAAGAACCTAACCTAAGGACCTATCCTAGGGGCCTCGGGGGTTGATCAAAGATTAGCCTTGCCTACGTTATACACATGGATACCACGTAGTTTGACTGACACATACTCGTTTATTGATGAGGTATGAACAATTGGACTAGAAGTTTATTATGATGGACACCTGAAGAACCTATTCTAGGGGCCTCATAGGCTAATCAAAGATTAGCCTTACCTATGTTATACACACAAAAGCCTTGTAGTTCTACATGATGACTTTTTTTTTGAATTTTTTCTTTTTTTGACTTGTTTTTGGATTTTTGACATGTTTTGGATGTTTTTTGGATTTTTTGGTTTTATGAATGTTTTTGGATTTTTTGACGTGTTAAGGAAGATTCCAAGGATATACATGAATCTAATCTGATGTAGGTATAAGGACATTCCCCCAGCATGATGTGATAGACTACCTTGATATAGGCAGGACAAACTGACCTTAGGAATGTTTCAAGTAGTTCTAGGATGGAACATGATACCGACGTAGGATCAAGCTATGATGTGGATGTAGATGAATGATGGAGAGAATCAAATGTGATGGAAGGAAATGCAGAACAAGCTAGAGGATCCATGGTGGATGGATAGTGCAATTATTTTCACCAAGGTACTTGCCCAAAGTGCCACCGAAGTGGTTTTCACTAGAGGACGATTTTTTTTCTTTACTATTTTCAATCCTTTTTCTGATTTTTTTGGATTTTGATATATTTTAATTTTTTTTGTATTTTTTGGGTTTATACCTTGCAAGCTTAGGCATAATTTTTTTTGAGATGGGAGTTATTGATGGGCTCCTGTAGAGGTTCACCTTTGGGTGTGGATAATTGATATGCTCTTGATTTGTAACTTGTCATGATGATGAAGGGTCCCAACCAATTAGGTTCAAACGTACCTATGTTGTCTAGATTTGGTACATTCTTCTGATTTTCTTTCAACATGAGCTCTCTGATTTGGAAGGACCGACTCTTGATCTTCTTATTATAGCTCCTTTTGAGATGGTTCTGGAATACCTATAGATGGTTCAAAGCATCCATGCGCCGCTCATCCAACAACTTTAGCTCATTCAACTATGACACTCAATACTCTTCATCAGTAATAAGATTCTACAATAATATTCTTAAGGATGGGAGCTTGATCTCAATGAAAAGGATGGCTTCTAATCCATAGACTAGGTAGAAAGGTGTTGCACTTGTAGGCATGTAGATACTCATTTGGTAGGCCCATAAGGCAGGATTTAGCTGTAGATGCCAGTCATGACCAACTTCATTGATTATTTTCTTTAGGAATTTCAAGATGGTTTTATTCGTAGCCTCAGCTTGACCGTTACACTGGGGGTAATATGGGGTGGAGAAGCGATGTTGGATATTTAATTTTTGACATAGCTCATGTACATCTTGGTTTTTGAAGGGTGTTCCATTATCAAAGATAAGGGCTTGAGGAACACCGTAACAAAAATGAGGTAGTTTAAGATGAATTTAGAAACATGCTTCCCTATGATATAGGTCATGGGGATGGCCTCTACCCACTTTGTGAAGTATTTTGTGTTAGTAATAATGAACTTGTCTCCATTAGATGAGGTGGGTGAGATTTTTCTAGTGAGGTCGAGCCCCCATTGTGAAAAAGGCCAAGGTGCTACAATCGGTTGAAGCTCCTGAGCTGCTTAATGAATGAGGTCTCCATGTTGTTGACATTGCATACACTTTCGAACATAGTCATGGGATTATTTCTCCATTTTAGGCCAGTAGTACCGCATCCTTAGCAGTTTCTTGGCCAAGGTCATACTACTAGAATGTGAGCCACAAATACCATCGTGTACCTTAGTTAAAGTAGTCAAAGCTTCCTCAAGGTTAAGGCATTGTAAGAGGGTTCCTTCGATACTCCTGTGATAAAGGGTGTCTCCTAAGATGAAGAAACATGATGAATTCTTAATAAAGGTTCTTTTGAGATTTGGGATGATGTCGATGGTGAGGACTCCTATTTTTAAGTAGGTGAATATGTCACGGTACCAAGGATCACTGGGACCAACGATTTTGCACATGAACTCAAATTTTGGTACCTCAAAAGCTGGTATGAGAAGCTATTTTACAAGGAATTCATGTTTAGGGATGTTTCATGGGATATCCAACAATGATCTGATTGTAGCCATGGCGTCATCTGCTCTGTTGTTTACCCATGGTATCTACTCAAATGTTATGTCGATGAAGAACTCCTTGAGATCCTCCACCAGCTTTTTGTATGAGGTAATTTTATCATCCTTAGTTTAGTATTCATCATTGACTTGATTGATAATCAGTTGCGAGTCCCCATAGACCTTGAGTTCCATGATTTTCCATTGTACCATGATCTAAAGTCCTATGAAAAGGTCTTCATACTATGCAATTTTATTAGTGCAAGGAAAGGATAGCCTATATGACTTTGGGATACAATTCCCTTTTGTTGTGATGAAGAAAACTCCTACTCCTGACCCATGCTGTGTGAATGATCCATCAAAATATACCTTCTAATGCTCTGCGACATTCAAGTTGAAGATCAGTTCGTCTAGAAATTATGATACCCGTGGGTTCTCAAAATATATAGTTGCTTCGGCTAATTGATAAGCAATTACCTATCCCTTGATGTATTTCCATTCCACATATTCAAAGTCATATTCTATCAAGATCATGACATGTTGCAAGTATGAGCAAGTTTGGTGGTGATGTCATTAATGTTGTCATTGATGTCAACACATGAGTTTAGTATGTTGTAGATTGTACATGTATAGTTGAGATGCTTCTGAGATGTTGTGGGTACATGGAGCTATCTTTATGATGTTGCAGATGTGATGGTTTGATCAATTTCCAAGTGATTTTGAGAAAAGTAATAATGAAGAGAAGTCAAAGTGATGAATGTGTTCAAAATGTGCTCCGGTATGTGCTCCAAATTTCTCCTATGTTGATCCTATGCTTGTGCAGATCTAAAGGTTTTCTAATGGTGATATAACCTGAGCTCTAGCTTTTGGTGTGATGGTATGTGAAAGTTACGTTCACCGATATGTGAATTGTTCTGGCAGAGTTGGTCTTCTATGGATTGGGAGACATTTTTTTGCTCCATAGTCCTCCATTGTTTTGTTTCATATCTTGTGGATTTGGGATATGTCTTGTGAAGGTGTTGTCTGGGTTTTGGCAAAGAGGTTTGAGGTTTGGTGGTCTGGAAGTCATGTTTCAGTATTGGTGTGTGTTTGCACAGTTCGGATGAACTGGTGGAAGGTGTTCAGTGTTCAAAGATTGTTTCACTTGTTGTGGATGTATCTAAAGTAATCTGAGATGTGTTCTCATGTATAATGAAGCATGTTGTGGCATCTGCATGTCATCTTCTTGTTGGGAAGTGTGTACATCAATGTTCATTTGTGTTTTCATTAGGTTTGGCCGACCTAGTGTTTAAACTTCATTCGAAGAATAAAATTTAATTAAGGAAGTGTGTGGTTGATCCAAGACATTTTATTTTTGGTCTTGGTTAAGTATTTTTTGGTCCACTCTCATTCCTTTTCACTGTGAGAATGTTGAGTTTTTGACCTAATTTGAATTTATGAAATAAAGTTTATGTGGCCGACCTTATAGAAAGGTTTTAAAGTTGAAGATGGTATAAATGAAAGTCGAATTGTGAAGAGTTGTATGACAGTGTAATGCAAAGTGATGAGACACAAATCATAAGAGCAAAAGTGTGTGAAAGTGTGTTGAGGTAGTAGTTCTTCATTGTGTTGGATTCCTGAAGGCAGTGAGCTGAATGTTTTTGTAATCTTTTGATTAAGGTTGCAAATGTGTGTTAATTGTTGTGGTGGATATTTTGTTCTCTTTTGTATCTGTAGGTAGTGAGCCTCCCTGTTGGACAGTGAGTCCTTTTTGTGGGTAGTGAGCCTTTGTACTTGGATAGTGAGTCCTCTTCTGGGCAGTGAGCCCTTGGAAGTGAGCCTCTATATTTAGTTTTATAATCTCATTATATTGTGAGTTAACCCTCATCGTGGTTTTTCCCTCATTGGGTTTTCCACATAAAAATTTGGTGTTGATTTACTTTTTGTTATTTTTGTTTCAAGCTCATACATAATAACAAAATAGTGTGGTTGTGGAATTGATAAGTGTTGAAGTTTTTAAGTTTGAATTTTATGACAACTGATTCACCCCCCCTCTTAGTTGTCCTATGCCTATTTAAAAATTGGTATCAGAGCTTTGGTTCCTTGGTGTAGAGATTAATCGCTTAGGGAAGATCTGATGGTGCATAAGTTGGTGATCCCTATGTTTGATGGATCTGATTACAATGATTGGAAAATGCAGATGAGAGGATATATTATTTCTCTTGGTTACAAGACCTGGAAGGCTATTGAGATGAATTATACTCCTTCGGTGAATGGTCCTACTTCTGCTGATGATATTTATGCTTATGAGGAGAATGAGAGAGCAAGGTATGCTATTTTTTCAGTACTTTATCTAAAACTGAGCGAACTAAGGTTATTTCTTTAGATACTGCTTATGAAGTCTAGAAGAAGTTGGAAGAACTGTATGAAGGAAATGAAAGAGTAAAATTGACAAAGAAGTTGGCGGCAAAGTGAAAATTTGAGAATTTGAAAATAGAAGAAGGTGAAGAGTTTACAAGCTATTTCTAGAGGGATGAGATGGTAGAAAATGAAGTTAAGAATCAAGGGGGAGAGCTAACCAATGAAGATATCATTGAGAAGATATTGATCACCCTACTAGATTGCTACAGTGATAAGATCTTAGTTATTGAAGAGATGTATGATCCTACAAATTATACTAAAGAATAGTTGTTCGGTACTTTGCAAGCATTTGAGATGAGAAAGTTTAGGAAAGAAGAAAATATAGAGACAAAATTTAAGGTAGTGATGATTGAAGATGTTCTGGAGAGTGATGGTTCAGATGAGTTGGAAGCAAACTTCACTAGGAAGTTGAAGAAAGGTACCAGAAAGTATAAAGGTATGTTTCCCTTTAAATGTTTTAGTTGTGGTAATATTGGTTATTATGCTTCAAGATGTCCAAATAGAGTTGTACATAAGAAGAACAAGGATTATAAAGATAAGGATAGAAAGGATAGGAAATAAAAGAAGTTGTATTATGTTAAAGAAGAAGTCGGGATCTCTAATGATGAATCTGAGAATGAGGTTGATGATAGTGAATGCTTGTTCTTAGCTTTGGAAAGTAAATCTGTATCTGCTAACCCTGGTAAATGTGCAAGCAAGAAGGCTCCAGAGAATAAGAGGAATAGGATGGAAGGTACTTTGGTTAACAATTTTCATGAAAGATAGGATGAAGACTACTGGGTAATTGATATTGGATATTCTAATCACATGATTAGAGATAAGAATAAGTTTACCAAACTTGAAAAGTATGATGGTGGTTTAGTCATGTTTGGTGATGATTCGGGAGCTAAGATTTTTGGGAAAGGTTCAGTTAGTTTTGATAGAGTGCACAACACTAATGATGTATATTATGTGAAGGGTTTGAGGCATAACCTTTTGAGTGTTGGATAGATGTGTAGCAATGGTTTTAAACTTGTGTTTCAGAATAATACTTGTGAAATCAGAAAAGGATCTGGAAATGCAGATATGGTTGCTACTAGAAGGAGAACTCATGGAAACATCTACCAGCTTAAGGGAGTTGATGGTCAATTCCTTATATCTCAAGTCAATGAAAGTTGGTTATGGCACTGGAGAATGGGACATGTAAAATTTGATAATTTGATAAAAATCAATTCAAAATAAATTGTTTGAGGCCTGCCTAGAATCTCAAGACCTGCTAATACTATTTGTAGAAGTTGTCAATTGGGGAAACATACAAGATGCAACTTTAAGGGAAAAGAGAACTCTACTACTGGAATGCTGGAGTTAATTCACACTGATCTTTGTGGTCCTACTAGAACAGGAATCCTGAATGGTGATAGGTATTTCATGCTTCTTATTGATGATTTTTCTCGAATGACATGGGTTACTTTTCTTAGGGAAAAGACACGGGCACTGGATAGGTTTAAATTGTTCAAAGCAAGAGTGTAAAATGAAGTCAATTTGAAAATAAAGTGTTTGAGATCTGATAGAGGTGGATAATTCACTTCTAGTGAGTTTAATACATTTTGTGAGCAGGATGGCATAAAGAGACAATTTTCTACTTCGAGAACCTCTCAATAGAATGGGGTAGTTGAGAGGAAAAACATGACAGTATAGGAAGCTACAAGAACCATGATGAAAGAATCAAATGTACCAGATGTGTATTGGAGAGAGGCAATACACACTATTGTTTATGTTCTTAATAGAGTTTAGATTAGAAGCAACAACACAAACTTATTTTGAGTTATGGATTGGTAAGACTCCTACTATGAAATAATTCAAGGTATTTGGAAGCATATGTTACATTAAAAGAGATAATGAAAACCTTGGAAATTTTGATGCTAGATGTGATGAAGGAATTTTTCTTGGTTACTCTACTACTAGCAAAACATATAGATGCTTCAATAAGAGATTAAGGAATATTTTTTAAAGTGCTAATGTGAAAGTTGATGAAGAAATATGCACACCTATTGAGATATGTGAAGTTGAGCCTGATGATCCTATCTATGGACTTGTACCAAAGGAGAATAAAGAGAAGGAAGAAGAAGAGAAAGAAGAACAAACTGAAGAAGAAGAAGAGAATGGACCAGAACTTGTTGTTAAGACTCCTAAGTATGTACAAAAAAATCATTTGGAGGAACATATAATTGGAGATAAGAGTGAAGGTGTGAAGACAAGAAGTAAAGTTGCAGTTGAGGAAAATCTAGGTTTACTTTCTAAAATTGAACCCGAGTCTGTGAGTGAACCATGTGAAGATGAGAGTTGGATGAAAGCTATGAAAGAAGAGTTGCAGCAGATAGGAAATAATCAAACATGGGAAATAGTCCCTAGACCTATGAATAAGAATGTAATTGGTTCAAAATGGGTGTTCTAAAACAAGCTAAATGAAAATGGAGAAGTTGTAAGGAATAAGGCAAGACTTGTATGCAAGGGATATTCACAAGTTGAAGGCATGGACTTTGAAGAAACATTTTCCCTTGTGGGTAGAATGGAAGCTATTAGGATGTTTTTGGCATTTTCTTCCCACAAGGATTTCAAAGTGTATCAAATGGATGTCAAGTTAGCATTTATAAATGGTGAATTGGAAGAAGTGTACATGGAACAACCTGAAGGGTTTCAGTTATCTGACAAACTGGACATGGTTTGTAAGTTGAAGAACGCATTGTATGGACTAAAGCAAGCTCCTAGATCTTGGTATGCAAGATTGGATAGATACTTGACAAAGAAAGGATTCAACAAAGGCTCTACTACAAGAATCTTTACTTCAAAGTGCAAGGTAACAACATGTTGATAGTAGTTGTATATGTTGATGATATCATTTTTTGTGGAAATGAAGGCATGTGTAAAAAGTTTGCTGAAGAGATGCAAAAAGAATTTGAGATTTCTATAATTGGTGAATTGAATTTCTTTCTTGGTCTTCAAGTGAATCAAATTGATCAAGGGATATTCATTTCACAATCTAAGTATGTAAAAGAGTTGTTGAAGAAGTTTGGGATGGATGATTCCAAACCGGTTAGTACTCCTATGGTAACTAGATGTAAACTAATCAAAGATGATGAATCTACTAAAACTGATCAAAGCAAATATAGATCTATGATTGGTGGACTATTGTATCTTACTGCTACCAGACCGGATATTATGCATGCAGTATGTCTAGTTTCTAGATTTCAAGTAGATCCTAAAGAGGCACATGTTACAACTATAAAGAGGATATTTAGATATCTTAAAGGTACACCAGATTATGGCTTATGGTATCCTAAGGGTGCTAATTTCACCTTGAGTGCTTATACCAACATAAATTGGGCTGGTTGTGTGGATGACTAGAAGAGTACCAATGGAGGTGCTTTCTTTCTTGGTGGTAGATTGGTTTCTTGGTTGAGTAAGAAACAAGACTCAGTTTCTTTATCCACTGCAGAGGCAGAATATATTTTTGTAGCATCCTGCTACACATAGGTTTTGTAGATGAAGCAATCTTTGAAAGAGATTGGAGTAATATGTGATGAGCCTATTCCTATTTTTTGTGACAACACGAGTGCTATAAAAATTTCAAAGAATCCAGTTATGCATTCAAGAAAAAAACACATATCTATCAAATAAAATTTCTTGAGAGAAAAGGTGGTGGAGAATGAAGTCAAACTGGAGTATGTGACAACAAAGGAACAAATTGTAGAAATATTTACTAAGGCTCTTCTGAAGGATACTTTTGAGCATCTTAGGGAGATGTTGGGGTTCATTGGCCCTCTGAACTAGGTGCACATGAAGGTGCATCAGTCCAGTGAATTCACAAATTCTTCATTTATCTGGATTGATAAATGGGTCTACTTCGCAAGGGAAGTAGATAAGCTTTTCAACACTGTAGTATGAGTGCACTCCTAAGGGGGGAGTGATCATAGTTTTTGATCTTTTCCATTGATTTCAAAGGGGGAGAGAAATTCATGTGAAAAATAGTTGCAGAGGAAGAGAAGGTGTTCTCCCGGGATATTGTGAACGATGTTGTCTTTGATGGTTTTTCAGATCATGTGTTGCCATCAATGACAAAGGGGGAGATTGTTGCAAGTATGGGAAAGTTTGGTGGTATTGTCATTTGTAGATACTCTAAATATCCTAATTGATATAATGCACTCAATTTTGATTAACTAACTTCGATTCTTCCTTAATCATTTCCACACTAACCAATTAATTGAATAATCTCTATTTAATTAATTTAATTCATCAAAATTCCTCTTAAAATCAGATAATACACTTTATCAGATTATTCCATCATATCATCATATTCTTTTGTTTAATTAAATAAATCAAGTTTATTTAATTAAATCCTAAGGTTTCTTCCTTTAATTAAATAAATCAATTTTATTTAATTAAATAAATCAACTTTATTTAATTAAATCCTAATGTTCTCTCTTTGATTAAATAAATCAACTTTATTTAATTAAATCCTAATGTCATCTCTTTTAATTAAATAAATCAATCTATTCAATTAAAATACTAATGTTCTTTATCCTCTCATTTGATTTAAATAAATTCAAATATTTAAGTTAAATGTCTCATCAAACTAAGTTCATCTAAGTTAATTAATCCCAGATTAATTAACTCCTAACACTAATCCTCCATTCCTCTAGCTTTTGCAAGTTGCACATGTAAATCAATTTATTTGATTTATTAATTCCCCCTATTTTCATTCAAATATGGCATATTCTTGGAATATTCCACTTATTTGAATTCTCCCTCCTAAAGGACTTTTGTCCTCCAACTTGGCATTAAAATCTCTTACATGTCCTCTCCTTGATCCAACTTGGCGTTAATTCCTCTTACATCTCCTCTTAAACGAGTCACCTCTTCAAATTCAAATTTCACCTACATGCATTTAACATGCACATTGTTCAAAATGTGCTCCACCTCCCTTCAATAGCTTGTTGGCAAGTGGCATAATGTCATTGGTCCCTTCTTTAATCCCACATTCATCCTATTCTCCATTCTTCAAACCTTCTTCCTTATAAATAGAGGCCTTCTCTATTGTATTTGGATCCACAATCTTAGGAATTTTTGAAGACACAAGTTTATGCAAGCTCATTATCCACAATCATCCATATTTTCATCCAATTTAGAATAGAATTTCATCATCCATAGCAAGGTTATTGACATTTTGTATCAAGAATCTCATATCATCATCAAGCTTATCAAGGAATTGGGAAAGGGCTTCTGTCCACATCAAAGAAGTACCAATTTCCCTATGGGATGCTGGTTTGAGAATTCAAATGAGATTTCATTAGCTTTTATTTGATATTTTATGTTGTTTTCTTGTTCTTATGCTTGAATGAATTTCATAGGGAATGTTTGGTTTAAACTTGTTTGAGGACTAATGTTTATTTGTTTGTCCATGTTTGAATAGGTCTAGGCTGAAGTATTCACATTTTGATGCCCACCATGGGGACTAGCCCCATTTTTAATATTTTTCTTGCAAGTTTCGTCAACAGGTCTTCCAATGTAGTGCATCCACTGTCTATTTCAGTGCGTTGGTGGTGACTTTTGGTGCATCAAAGCCCTGTTATAGTGCATCCACAACCCAAACCAGCGCATTTACCTCCTATTTCAATGTATCTGCAGGATATTTTAGCACATATTCTCTTTGTTTTAGCACATTTTCTCTCTGTTTTAGTGCATATTCTCTTTGTTTTAGCTCATATGATCTTTGTTTTAGTGCATATGCTCTTTGTTTTAGCGTATACACCTTTATTTGTATAAATTTAAAATTCTGGGGGACTGATCTGTATCTTTTTGTTTTGCAGATACTTTATATGTTGTCAAAGGCATATTTGAAACTACTAACAATGTTTGCAGGTTGGCATCAAAGATGGTTGCTCTCACATGGGAATCAAATAAAATGCAGATTTTAAGTTAGAAAAGTGGACATTGAATTTGAAAAGAGCATTTATCAATGCTTATTGTAATAGCCCCAGGCTTTCATTCCTGTTGTTTTTTGTTTTAGGACAACTCACTTCTTTTTGGGTTTTAAAAAAAACATACAAAATATTTATTTTTCATAAAGGGTTTTAAATAACATTAGAAACTCACTAGATTTTATTTTGGGTCTTAAGAATTGAACAAACAACTTCAAACACTTGTTTTGGTGCTTTAAAAAGAACTCGCTATTGTTTTGTAATTTTTTTTACAAACTAATACCATCAAAATGTGTATGCACTTCTCTTGCACTTCACGAAAATCTTGAGAATCAAAATCATTTTAGTGATATTAGGTTGTCTAAAATTTGCCTCCACATTTCAAATCTGGGCTCTTAAAATTGAACAAAGCTTGCTAGTGTGAGAAAAGGCATCGCGTATGTTCTCTCCTTGTTCAGAAAAACAAGGATTTATCGAACTATGGATGTACTTACTCACTTTTGGTCACCTTTAGAGGGCCTGACTTGGTGGGAAAAAGTACTCACCCCAAGGGAATGACCCAAGCAGTAACGAGCATAAGCCAAGCTCTTCCAAACCACTATATAAATTTGTGGTTGTGATAAAAATTGTAAACAATGGGAAGCGGTGCATGATAACTCTCCCCCAGTATCTTTATGATGTGTAAAGACCTTGTTCTAAGGGTTTGGAGATCTCTCACAATTATTTTATCATTGCACCCCCTAAACTGGATGCCCTTAATACAAACCTTTGTTTAGAATCCAAAATATCAATATTTTTTGGCGTCAAGAGGTCGGACCTCTGGAGCCGTCCCACATATTTGCAATTCTTTGTAGAGATGAAAAGTTCATCATGGGAGATTCATGAGAACTGAAGCTTGGATGGCCCGTAGAAGTGAGTGTCATGGAGGGGAGCTAATGTGGTCAAGCTTCTAATCATCTGCTTTGAATAAGCACAGTTGGATTTATCCAAGTGAGAATTCAAGAAATATTTTCTTTTCCATCTTTGGGTTGTGCAATCTTTGAGTCAATTAAACACATTGCTTAGATCCAAAATATTGAAAAAAAAATTCAAGAAGGACATCAAATTTCAAACCCTTTAGTAAAGGAAAATACCTTTGAAAAGTCCAAGTATTACTGGTTGTCCCTAGGGATTTATCCTTAGAGGCTTCTAAATATTTGGCCTATATCTCAATTTTCTCTCTCTAAAATCAACCTAGGGAAACTATGGCCTTGACTCTTTGATTTTCACATAATGGACCTTGTGGAATGAAAAGGAGTTAAGACATAGACATTCAGTTTGAAACAACAAGACATTGGATGTGGTAAAATAAATTCATTAATCAAGATGAAATCAATTGAACCCCACACATGTGCTTGTTGATCTTTTGTCTCAAGGTCTTTTGAGAAAACATTGATCTTTTGGTTTAAAGTACTCTTAGGGAAAAGCACGTTCTTCAAAAGTTTGGTCTTATAAATAGGTCCCTCTTAGGTTCATTTGGGATCAAAACCAACCAATCATTCCATCCATCTCAAACACCAATCAAATCCCATCTCATAAACAACTTTTGAACCATTAGAAAAATAATTATCACTAGACTTTTGGTAAAATCCTTTAAACCAACATCAAAATCACCTTGTTTGGCTAAGTGTGTGTGGATGAATCCTTCCTCATACACCTAATTAAATTATCATCTTGTGGACAAGTTTATTCCAAGACAGCATCTAACCTCTTGGAGTTTATGAGTTCATTATCAAACCCAATCAAATCCAAAATCCAAAATCCAAAATTCCTAAAGTATAGTATTCCTCCAAGGGTCTTAAAAGTTCAAACACCAATATCATTCACCCCTTTCATCCTTCATCTCATCATTGGTCCTAAATTCCTTAGAGGGTCACCTTTGCAACAAGCTCAAAACATAAGAAGAACATGGAATATAAACTTGATTCATACATCATGAGTGATCTAAGTCAACCAAACTATCAAAGACTTACAATGCCAATTAGTTATCAAAAATCACATTTATGTAATCCATACATGGCATCATTATATCCTACAAACCTCAATGGTACAACAAATGTGAGTATTCCCAATCTAAATTTTGGAACACCTTTCCCTATGGTAGATTTAAATCAAAGTATAAACCTAAAAATCTATCAACCAAACAATCAATGCATGAGTCTTCAACAAAAAAACATCATCCCACCAAATCCATACATGCCAAATGTGAATATACCAAGTACAAGTCTACCAAACATGAACATTTCAAATCCACACTTGGTAAACTTTGGGATATATATGTTTGTTAATCATACAAATTTTGTTCAAATTCCAAACAATATGTTAACGACTCCATGTATTGATCCAAGTCAAGATAACACTATGAAAAATTAAATTTACTTAAATCAAAGCAATGTGATTCCCAACCACAACAATGTTCAATTTCAACCTATAATGCTAAATCTAAACATCATCCGAAATCAGAACATTGTGCAAAATCAATTTGTCCATGATCCCATGCAAACACCACAAGTATGCATTCCAAATCTACTTGAACAAAAATCGGATCAACTAAATCAAGGGTGTCAAGATAAAAATCAAGATCAACTTTTGTGAGATCAAATTGCTACACTTACCAAAATAGTTGATTCATTGCTGGTGCAGGAGCACCTAGGAAACACTAGGCAATTACACTAGGCAATTAGGAAATCTAGGATGAATTTTTCTTTTTGATGTGTTACCATGAAGGTCATTTTGACCATTGAGTAGAGGAGATAGCTTAGGGATATGTTTTATCTCTAGGATAGAAATTGAGGAAGGGTGGATGAGTTTAGAAACTCATTTTACTTAGTTTAATAGAAATTGGCAAAAGTTGCAAAATGGTGCATTTTGCAACTTTTCCACAATGTAACTGACATGTCCAACCAAGGGGAGGCATAACTACTTTTGTTGACCTATATAGGGTGTGCCTCGACCTGAGAGCAGAGTTGGAAGCATTTGTATTGCTTTGAAGGTTTGTGAATTCAAGGAAAATAGTGTGTTTGTGTGTTAATTTCCTGTTTTGTGCATTGAAGAGAGCTTTGAATGGATTAATCATGGTGCTGTAACTTATGTAGGATGTAGAGTTGTTATTCTTCAAGATTTTTATGGCATTTAGATAGGTTTCCAATTCAATTTCAAGCATTGTTGTAAATAGTTTTGTTTTCTTGCTGTTGCTGGTCTGAACCAGATAGTTTTGTAGAAATGGAGTGTTAGTTCACTTTCCCACCATACAAATTGTACGGCCCTTTGGGAACAATGAATAGACTCCATGGTTGTAAATATTGGTCATGCCCACAAAAGGATATGAAAATCATAGTAAAACCTTTCCTGGGAATTGGACATTCCAGCAGGTGACTAATATCTCTTTATGGACGTTCATTTACTTGTCAAACTAGGGAACGTATACTTTGAATGGCGCAGCACAATATATGCACTAAGAACTAGTTTCGGTCACAACTTAATAGAAATAAATACTTGGAAGGAATTCTATCTATGCTACAGGAAGGTAATGCAAAGTTTTTTTAACTCAACCATGATTTGACTAAAACAGAAACCATAATAGCTACAACTGAAACATAAACTATGAACTGGCCTTATGCTGTAGGAATAGGCACATGAATGGATTCCCAATGCTGCAGGAGCAATACAAGACTGAGTTTGTATGGAAACTTCAAAGATGAAAGCTAACTGATGATCAACAGAAAAGAACAACTAACTAACTACAAATACTTACTAAGTGGGCCCCCTTAGCAAGCATCTACTAATTACACAAGTGTTGAACTCAGAATTTCATCAAACTTTATTCATGAAAATAGAATGGTATACATTGCTTTGTTGATATGGAAACTAACAAAAAATCATGTCTCTTGTCATACAGATTCTGCTTTTCATTATTATCATACTAACTCTTACATGATATCTGCTATCTCTCTATCACTATGCTTCTATCTTACTTCAAACTATCATCTCCCTCCTCCCTCGCGCAGGAGGAGTACCTTATTTTAAATCAGGAGAACAACTAACTAACCCTATCAAAGAAAGACGTTGAAATAAAGTGTATCCTAGAATCAAGGAACAAACTTCATAAATGAATTTATCTGTTCAACCAAATCTAGAGAGAATCTAGCGCTCCACTCTTTCCAGATTGACTGTCATTAAAAATCCTTCCCAACGGTTTCGGTCAAAGAGTCTTCGCCAGAGCTTCCTCGAAGTCGTGCAGGAAATAGGCTTTACTGCAAGGCCGAGATCGGCTGCACTTGACTTGATCATACTTTCTTGAACAACCTGCGAAACACAAGGTAATAGATGCAAAAGAAAAGGCGCATGGCACATACACAATATCCGTTCATTAATCACATATTTAAATCTATTTCATCATTCAAAAACTATATGCGATATACCATTCATTTAGGGAGTCAACGGGGTAATAAATGTAGTCAAGAAAACATAATAGGCTGCAGGAATATGAAAATATTTTGCTACAGGATATCCCCATAGAAGGTTTCAAAAGAGTTTAAACAACCATGAATAACAAAAGTAAAGGTATTAAAAGTTTATCATAATATCCAAACTATGAGCACATTTTGGGCTCATCATCTGCCCCCTACTTAGCCCAATGCTGGTCCTCCAACATTAACTTTCCTGGTAATTTCCCTGAAATTAGTGGTTGCAACATGACTCTGAAATGGAGTTCCAAACCTATAATAAAATCCTTTGAAAGTCTGGCACCTTTCATACCTACGGGCTTCTAAATCATCATTAAGATTTGTAGCCTGGTAAGGAAAAAGGGGCCACATTAGCACATGAGGTTTGAATGTCAATGGCAACCATAGTTCAAATCTCTTTTGAAATCCCAACTGTATATATTTGCTTGATTGTTTGAGAGCTACTATGAAATTTAGGGGATTGTGAGGCTCGGACCTTCTTAGCGCAATAGTTAATCTTTCCCACCTTTTCTCACTTCTGATGTATGACAGTCTCTAAAATGAATGACTGTTCCTAAAATTCATCATATACATGTCTCCTGAGATCAAATATTTTCAAGCTGGCTGTATCATTGTGAATGCCATATGTCAGATTAAACTAGGTTTTTAACATTGCATGGGGGTCTGAACTTTGAGGGCGCAATGGAACATGATCATTCCTTTTGGCTTCCTCATATGTTTCCCATTATCTGCCATAATTTGCTTCATTTGCTGCCCATGACATAAATGATCTCAAATGGATATCACCAATATATAGAAGAGGATTCTATCCTGTTTCAAATGGAATTAAAAAGCCATGTAAATAAAATTCACACAAAGAATTTCTTAACCAATTAGGGGCTGGCTGGTATGTGTCGTAAAATTCTTTGCCAGTGTGAAGTATAGGATCTTGATTTCTAGAAATTTTCATTAGTTAGAACCATAAGAATTGTTCCTTAAGGCACAGAGCATAAACTCTGGGTAGTGGTCTGCATTCCATAATCTGACCAGTTACTTTTAACATTTCATCCATTTTTTCTTTTAACTCAAAAATTTCATATTTCTGACTTTCAATTTCCTTTTTTAGTTTCTTCCTTTCTACCTCCCATAGACTTTGTTGCATGTCAATTTGGGCTATGTGCCAGAAAGTCAAGGTTTGCAATGTAACTAGTTCCTAGTTAGCTTTGACATATTCCAGAAACTCAATCAAAAATGTCTTCTTATAAACAATAATGGCTTTACAAGTTGCAGGGGGAAATGTAGCTTCACTAGCCACATCCAATTGTTTAGTCTGTTCCTGCTCTTGCTGCGAGATGAATTCTTGTTGCTGCAGTGGAGAAGACTATACTTCCTTTGAAAACTGCATAGCAGCAGTAGCCAAGTCATCAAGACTTGGTAGCCATTTTTCATTATGCCCAATTTTCTTTGTCTCAACTTGTTCCTCTTCAGGAACAAATGAACTCTGTGCAGCATTCTCGGACACATTCTGAGAAACATCAAATTCAAACTCTACGGACTCTTTTGAAATTACAATAACCTTTGGTTGAGGTGAAGCAGGGGAGGTCTTACATTGTTTCCTTGTGGAAACTCTTTTTGGCACTGGTGCGGCTGCAGGAGGTGTTCTGATAGCCTTCCTCTTTCTAGTTTGCCTAGAGGGTTCTGCCCTACCAGAGGATGATGGTGAATTGATGATAACAACAGGTGTTGTTGTAGGAGAGACGACCTTCACAGGTTAAATACTTGATTATGTAAGTAGCGTATTCTAAATAAGGAGGAGGCAATGATACCTGCTTGCATCCCTGCTTGGAGACTTCCAAAGGTCCATTAGTGGGTATTGAAAATTCAGCCCTTGTAGAGGCAGCATCTAAAGAAAAAATTTCTCCAATGGCTAGAAGCCCAATTACTTCAAAAATTCTATCTTCAGTTGCAACAATCGTTAGATCCCATACAATAGCCTCCCCTTCAGAAAGGGTTCTCAAAAATTCCCCAGCAGCCTCCTCATCAAAAGCATTTAAACTCAAGAAGTACTTTAACCATCCACAGAGGTTGAATGCCTAGACTATTTGAGGATTTTGCAATAATAATTCATGAGCTACAGGCTCATGTCACACTAGCTGACCACCCATGTTCACAGTTTTCCCCTAGCTGAACTCAACTCCCTGCTGAAAATTCAAAAATTTTCCTCTCTGTTTCCCTTTCTGTTCTAGTTTTTTTCTATCGTGCCGTCACATTTCTCTCTTTTCTAAAAATGAACTTTTTGAACAAGCAGTTTTGATTGTAATTTACAAGAAAAACATGCAATGAAAATGACATGCGATTATATTTGGAAAGTGCCAAAAAAATAATAAAGAAAGGTTATCTTCGCAGTTGTGGCAGCGGCGAAAAGACAAGTTTTAAAAGGTGGACTACCCCACCCCTTACTTAGAGTATGACATGTGTCCTCACATGTACTAAAGAATAGGCATAGATTGTGTAATAATGACTAGTACAAGCATAGCAGTAAATGAATAGAATAAAATAAATCAAATATGCGATAACAAAAGATATGACATACCTTTGATAATTGCGTGTACGTGTGAAGAAAGATACAACGTCTACATGAATTGACAATTGAGAACAATATCATAATTAAGGGTGATGCAGATGGATGAGGTGGATGGGTGACATGGGCGGATGAGATGAATGGATGGAATGGATGGATGGGATGGATGGGTGGAAGATAAAAAAGTGAGATGTGGTGACAAGTGAGAATGGAGAAAAAAAAGGGGTTTCCTTAAAAAGAAAACCTTTATTATGAGCATGCTTTTAAAAATTATGGTGAAGCTGCAGGAGAAAGGCTAAAGCCTTCAGTTGCAGGAAGAGTAGCGGGAGGATCCTGAATGAACTACTACATGAATTCTTCTTTTGACACTGGTTTATGGTACAACTGGAGTTGGTGGCCATTAACTAGCAATTTGAAACAGACTAGATCAATTGTCGCCAGGTGTACAGCTCCGTTGTCGAACACATTCTCAACTTCATAGGGACCAAGTCAGCGTGTTGTGAGCTTACCTTGGTTTTCTTGGTATATGGAATTATATAATAGAGCCCAATCACCAGCAAAAAATTGCTTGGTTTTGATGTGTTGATCATGCCATTTCTTCCTTTGCTGTTGGACCGCTTTTGTATGCTGCAGGGCAGCTTTTCTCATTTCGTCCAAAGCATTTAGCTGCAGGAGACGTTCCTTCTATGCTTCGGATATTTCCATATTGAGTTGAAGAGCTGTTCTCAAAGTTTTGTGCTCAAATTCTATGGGCAACATGGCTGTTTTCCCATAAAGTAGCTCAAAAGGTGTAAACCCAGTTGTTGTCTTCCATGTAGTTTTGTAGGCCCAGATTGCTTCAGGAAGTCTACTACTCCAATATTTTCTATGGAGTTGCACTATCTTTGTTAGGATCACCTCAATTTCCCTGTTTGTAATCTCAGCCTGACCATTGGCTTGAGGGTGATAGGGGCTGGACTTCCTATGTTTGATTTTATAGTCATTCATTAGTGCAGTGATCAAATTGGATGTGAACTGAGCTCCCTGATCAGTTACAAGCTCTCTGGGAACTCCAAATCTAGTAAAAATTTGTTCATACAGAAATTCAGCAACCTTGTTATCTCGAGCACGCGTCATAGCTTTTACCTCAACCCATTTTGTTACATAATCTGTGCAAACTAGAATGTATGACTTGCCATTTGATGGTGGATCAATTGGTCCCACAAAATACATTCCCCACTTATCAAAATGGGTGACTATTACCTGTGGATATAGTGGCATTTCATCTGACTTGGTTGGTCTTCCCATACGTTGGCATCTGTTACATTTCCTTATATAGGCCACAACATCCTTATGTAATGTTGGCTAGTAGTACCCTATTGTAAGAACCTTTACTGATGTTCTTTTTGTTGCAAAATGTCCCCCACATGGTTCATCATGGAAAGCATGCAAGATATCATAAGTCTCATCTTCTCTTACACATCTTCACATCACTTGATCAGGTCTAGTATAAAATAGACAATTTGCAATCCATGAAAAGTTAAAACTTTTATCTATTAACAATTTCTTTTCTTTTGGAGAAAAGTGAGCTGGTATTCTACTTGCTGCTAGATAATTGGCAGTCTGCATACCATGGAGTATGTGCAGCAATAGAAAACAAGTGTTCATCTGAGAACCTATCATCAATGACCTCATGTTCAACAGGTGCAGCTATTTGAAGTCTTGATAAAAATTCAGCCACAACATTAGCTCTTCCTAGTTTATCAATGATTGTAATGTCAAATTCTTGTAACAACAGGAGCCATCTTGCCAATCTACTAGAGATGGAAAATTTGTTCATTAGATACCTGATTGCTGCATGGTCAGTGTGGATGAATATCTGATAACTTGTGACATAATGCCGAAACTTATTCAAAGCATACACTACTGCGAGCAATTCCTTTTCTGTAACAGTATAGTTTAGCTCAGGACCTTGAAGGTTTTCGTTTATAAAATAGATAGCATGCTCAATTGAATTTTCTTTTTGACTTAAGACTGCCCCTATACTAAAATCAGAGGCATCAACATGTATGTGAAAAGGAAAATTCCATTTTGGACCTTGAAGAACAGGGGCTTTAGTAAGCAAGTCCTTTAGTTGCAGGAAGGATTTTTCATAGGCCTCTGTCCACTCAAATTGAGAATCCTTAATTAATAAGGCATAAAGTGGACTGACAATTTTACTGAAATATTTTATAAACCTTCTATAATACCCTACATGGCCAAGGAAGCTTCTGACATCCTTTTGTTTTGTAGGAGTTTGTAAATTCAGAACAACTTCAATTTTAGCAGGGTCAACCTGAATTCCATTCTTGGAAATATGATGGCCTTGAACAATACCTTCTTCCATCATTAGAAAACACTTTTCACTGTTTAGAGAAAAAAATTTCTCTCTGCACCTTTTCAATACTTTTTCTAAATTCACCAGTGCTTCTTTAAATGTGACTCCATAGGTAGTGAAATCATCCATATAAATCTCCATACAGTCATGAGATATATCAACAAAGATACTAATTACTGCTCTCTGAAATGTTGCTGGTGCATTGCATAGAACAAAAAGAAAAACCGAGTAAGCAAATGTTCCCCATGGACAGGTAAAAGTGGTCTTGTCTTGATCTTCAGGGGCAATTTTTATCTAATTGTACCCACTGTAGCCATCCAAAAAGGAAAAATATCTTTTGCCAGATAGTGAGTCTAGTACTTGGTCTACAAACGGTAGTGAAAAGTTATCTTTTTTAGTGGTAGTGTTCAACTCTCTGTAATATACACACACTCTCCATTTTCCACCTTTCTTAGGGACAATAACTAATGGAGAAACCCACTGACTGTCAGAGATTGGGTAAATAAAACCAGCATCAAGCAACTTTTGAAGCTCATTGTTAACTATTTCTCTAAGTGCTGGATTTACTCTTCTTTGAGGCTGCCTAACTGGTAAACAATATTTTTTGATATAGATCCTGTGAGTACAAATTCGAGGATCTATTCCTTGCATGTCCCCATATTCCCATGCAAAAGCTTTATGCTGATCTTGTAGCATTTTTAATAAGACAACCTGTTGGGATTGTGACAGCTTGCTATTGATATTCAAACAATGACCTGGAGACAATTCTATCTGCTTAGTGAGATTACTCATAAAATCTACAGGTGATGTTTGTACCTCTTGTGGAAGCAAGTTATGAAAAATTACAGGAAGTTTAGGCAGCAAACTCTTAGAATTTAGTTGCTGTAGGAAACATTGTAGATGGCTACTATTTGGATCAGATGAACTACCCATATCAGAGTTGAACTGCAGAAGTTGAAAAAGAAAGGCATCCTCATTTTGAAACATCATTAATTGAACCAATGAATTGGCTTCTTCAATTTCTTCTCCCACATCTGGCCAAATAGGTTGGGACAAATCTAGTTGAGGTCTAGCAGGCAGATACAAAGCCAATTTTTTTGTGGACTGTCTATCAGAAATGGTCATATCTCCAGAATGACATACTATAAAAGCATCAACAGTGGATAACCATGGTCTACCAAGGATAACTGTATACCCTCCTAAAGTTGCCTTAATTGATAATATTGTGAAATCAGCTGGATACTCCCAAGATTCAAGAGTGACAATTACATCTTCCACCATTCCATTAGGTTTAACTATGGAGCTATCTGGAAGCTGCAGAAATATAGGTGTAGACCTAATTTTTAGAATGTTCAAGGAGTCCATATTATGCTTTGTCATGACATTAATGGCAGCACCTAATTTAATCAAAACATTTTTTACAATTTGGCCATTTATATGTATTTGCACATAGGACTTCCAGGGTCAATATACTTTGGAATGACTACATTTCCCAGCATTATATTAGCCAATTTCCCTAAGACATGAATTGTTTGGGGATCCTTTTTCTTCCATCCAAGCTTCTTCAAACAAGCCTCTTTAATACCTTTTCCAAAAATGGGAACATCTTTAATAGCCTGAAATAAAGGGATTTGAATTTGTACATTCTTGAGCTGATCCAAAATGTCAAAAGTGGGTTCTTCCATGGATTTAAATGTAGTACTTTGCAACCTCTGAGGAAAACGTGGTTTGTCTTAACTTTTCAAAATAGGCTCCTTAGAAACCATATTAGTTATAGGCATATGCTTAGTAGGAACAACATATGCAATAGATTCTTCAAGGGGAGAATCTAGTATTTCAGTAATTAGAGGTGGTTGTGGAGCAGGTAGGGTGGTTTCAGACCTCAAATGGATATCATTAACGTTTAAGGCATAAGCTTGATATTGGTTGGCTTCAACAAGATACATAGGTTGCTGTGGTTGTTGTTGTTGTTTATTATTGGGATTTGGCAATGGCTGGGCAGGCATAGGTGTTTGTTTTGGAGGGCCAATATTTGTGGCAGTTACTGTAGGAGGTGGCATGAGGGCTTGTGGTTGTGGCTGTGGAAGCTGCAGGAACCCAGGGGAATAGTTTTGCCATTGTTGAGGACCTCTCCATTGAGGATTCTACTGCCAATTACCTGGGGGTGGCGTCCATTGTCCTTGTGGCTGCTACTAACCTCCTTGAGGAGATTGCCATTGCGGGGTCTGATAATTAGGCCAACTTGGTTGAGATGTATTCCAAGGTGGTGGTGGTCCATATGTAGGTTGCCATTGGTTATTATAGCCAGAATAAGGATTACCAAAAGTCAAAGGATCTTGAGGCATACCTTGTCTTTGAGCCCATGGTCTCTTTGTGCAACAAAGAACACTTGATCATCATCACCTTCTACTAGCTTAAAATCAGTAGGTAATTGCTTATCTTCAGATTAGCCACCATCTTGCATCTGCAGTCACGTTTCTTTTGTCTATAGTATGGACAGAACTCGGCCAAAATTGCCTCGTCTTCCTCATGTTTCTTTCGAGTTTGCATAGTGTCCAGTTGTGTAGCCATATTATTAATGATATCCTACTTGAAATCAGACAGCAAATTTGTTATCTCCATCCAGGAAACTCCACCAGAAGAAGTGTTCCCCACTGTAGCACGATAACCTCAACCTTTCTTAACTATTGCTCAAGAGTAGTTAAGACATATTTTCTTTATATCATCCCAAGGCACTTGAGTTATATCACCTCCTCCCATCAGGTCCAGGGCGTCTATACAGGCATCACTGATTCCCCTTAGAAAGAGTAGTTTTTGAGAGTCTTCATTGAGAGTATGGTTTGAGTTTCTTTTCAGGGAAAACAAGAATCTTGAGATATAATCTTCCAGACTTTCATTCTCCTTCTGCTGAATTCTGAATATGTCATCACCTTTACTAGCACTCTTAAAATATTCCTTATATTTCTCAAGGAATTTTGTTTGCATGGCTTCCCAACTATCAACAACACCTCTTCCCAAACTCATGAACCATCTGAGAGCTCCCTCCTTCAAAGTGGAAGGAAACAACTTTAGTTTGTGAGCATCTGAAGTGTAGTCATAACTACGAAAGAGGACATCAAACTCAAATAGAAAAGTTTCTGGGTCCTCCGTAACTAGGCCATAGAACTTGGGAAGCAATGAAGAAGGAATATTTTTAAGATTGTTAGTATCTCGCTAGGGAACAATGGGAAACTCAAAAGCAGGAGGTGGATTAGGTGGATTATTTGCTATATTTGCTTGCTGGAATATCAGAGCAAATAGATTTTCCTTAGGTTCTTCGTCAGCTGGGTTTAAATGGTAGTTCAACAAATAGGTTTTCAGAGAGGAACCTTCCGAGTGCATCTCTTCTTCTTCTATGCATGCAATAGAATAGATGGTATTTAAAAAGAACTTGAAAATACTTATCAATTGACTAAACTACTGCTAATAATGACTATAGCAAGTTCTTAGATTGACACCATCCTCGGCAACGGCAACAAAAATGGTCGCACCCACAAAAGGATATGAAAATCACAGTAAAACCTTTCCTGGGAATTGGACATTCTAGCAGGTGACTAATATCTCTTTATGGACGCTTATTTACTTGTCAAACTAGGGAACGTATACTTTGAATGGCGCATCACAATATATGCACTAAGAACTAGTTTTAGTTACAACTTAACAGAAATAAACACTTGGAAGGAATTCTATCTACGCTACAGGAAGGTAATGCAAAGTTCTTTTAACTCAACCATGATTTGACTAAAATAGAAACCATAATAGCTATGATAGAAACACAAACTATGAACTGGCCTTATGCTGTAGGAACAGGCACAGGGATGGATTTCCGATGCTGCAGGAGCAATACAAGACTGAGTTTGTATGGAAACTTCAAAGATGAAAGCTAGCTGATGATCAACAGAAAAGAACAGCTAACTAACTAACTACAAATACTTACTAAGTGGGTCCCCTTAGCAAGCATCTACTAATTACACAAGTGCTAAACTTAGAACTTCATCAAACTTTATTCATGAAAACAAAATGGTATACATTGCTTTGTTGATATGGAAACTAACAACAAATTCTATCTCTTGTCATACAGATTTTGCTTTTCATTATTATCATACTGACTCTTACATGATATCTGCTATCTCTTTATCACTATGCTTCTATCTTACTTCTAACTATCATCTCCCTCCTCCCTCACGCAGGAGGAGTACCTTATTTTAAATCCGGAGAACAACTAGCTAACTAACCCTATCAAAGAAAGACGTTGAAGTAAAGTGTATCCCAGAATCAAGGAACAAACTTCATAAATGAATTTATCGGTTCAACCCGATCTAGAGAGAATCTAGCGCTCCACTCTTTCTAGATTGACTGTCATTAAAAATCCTTCCCAACGGTTTCAGTCAAAGAGTCTTTGCCAGAGATTCCTTGAAGTCGTGCAGGAAATAGGCTTTACTGCAAGGCCGAGATTGGCTGCACTTGACTTGATCATACTTTCTTCAACAACCTGTGTAACACAATGTAACAGATGCGAAAGAAAAGGCGCATGGCACATACACAATATCCGTTCATTAATCACATATTTAAATCTATTTCATCATTTAAAAACTATATGTGATATGCCAGTCATTTAGGGAGTCAATGGGGTAATAAATGTAGTCAAGACAACACAATAGGCTGCAGGAATATGAAAATATTTTGCTACAGGATATCCCCATAGAAGGTTTCAAAAGAGTTTAAACAACCACGAATAACAAAAGTAAAGGTATTAAAAGTTCATCATAATATTCAAACTATGAGCACATTTTGGGCTCATCAAATATGGTAGGGTCTAGGTTCCTTGAAAGCACAAGAGCTGTTAGAAAAGTCTTTCCCTAGGCTAGCCAGGGAGTTGCCTGGCTAGGAAGACTTGAGTGTAGAGCACATAATTTACAGGGGTGATAGATTCTTGAAAAATTTATTTTTGGAGAAGGCAGGTCAAGACTTGGTAATTAGGAGGAAACTCTATCAGTCCATCTGGTGTGAGGAATGCTTAACAGTTTGAGAGCAGCCAGGAAATGGCTTAAAAACCCTAGAATTGCCCATTTTCAACTTAAGGCCTTGTACGGGTAGTCAAGACCGAAGACCTCAAAAATATTTGAGAGGTGTTCACATGAATTAGGAATCTCAAAGAAAGATTGGGGGTTCTTTGGAAAGATTGAGAGAACCAACCTGTTTTCTCAGAGAAGGAGACCTAATTGGGGCTCCTAGGGCTAGTAGCCTTTTCAAGATCTAAATGAGGGTTTGGTGGAAGTGATGACAAGATGGAGTTAGGAGGATCCTTCAGAGCCATGATGGGATGGAAAGAACCTGTTAGAAGCCTCTCCACACCCCTGCAAATATAAGTTCAAGGTTTGGAGTAGAATATCCTTTAGGGTGGATTAAGGGCTAAGGAAGAGTTAGAGACATAGCACCAAGATTGACTTGGTAGGTTAATTTGTGATGGTAGTGGGGTTGGAAAAGAGAACCAGGGGAACCTAATGAAGAAGAAGATCCTATAGGTTAAGGTGGTGAAGCAAGACACCAACGAGGTCTTGCAAGCAAGACCTAGAGCAAGAATCAATGATTGATTCCTCCAACCTCCCTATCAGATTGGTACCAGAGCAGCAAAAGATTTGGGATAGAATAATATATGTCAGAGGTTGAGTGTAGTGGTTCTACTGACATGGTGGCAAATGCAGAATTGGCCAAGAAGTTCGAAGAACAAGAGGAAGACAATAGGCTATTGAGGGAAAGAATAGCCCAACTTGAGCAAGTAATGAGTAATGTGCAGTTGGAAGGAAGGGTACCAAAGAAAGAGGAGGTTTCAGAGGAAGACAAGATCCCTGAACCTAACCTTGTTTTGCAAGAAGATCCTTTCTTGAAGGCATTGAAGGTTTTGAGTGGAAAATCACTTGAAGGCATACCACTATTTAGTGGGAAAATGGAAGCTGATCTGGTCATGGATTGGATAGAGGGAATGGAAAACCATTTTGAATGTGATGGAGTCACTGAAGCATAGAAGGTAAAGGTGGAAAAATCAAGATTGAGAGGTTCTGCCTTGACATGGTGGAAGTTCATTTAGACAGAGAGGGAAAAGGAAGGAAAAAGCCTATTTCTACTTGGAAGGGAATGGTTGCCAAAGTGAGAGAAGCATACATGCCTGATGATTATGAAATTTGGTTGCACAAGAAAAGACAGAGCTTGAGACAAAGATACCAAGATGTGAATTCCTACACTGAGGAGTTCCAAAAATTTTGCATGAGATCTAATGTTTCAGAGGATGAAAATCTTAAGGTGGCTAGGTATCTTAATGGCTTGAAGTGGAATGCTCAAGAGTAGATGACTCTTCTAAGTCCCAAGACAGTACACCAATGTTACCAATTGGCTATAAAGATTGAGGAAAGAAGCAAGAGAAAACAAGATCAAGCTTCTAAGAGTAGAGGCAAAGGAAGAGATCAAAGAGGACATAGAGGTGGCTACCAAGGTAGAGGGACTAAACAAAGAAATCAGGGAGAGTCTAAACTCACAGAGCATGGAGGTGAAACAACTTCTAGAGGAGGCTATGGAAGAGGTAGAGAACCTCAAGAAGGTTAAAATAGAGGAAGAGGAGCAGGAAAAAGTAACTCATACTTTTCTAGTATGAAGTGTTACAACTGTGGTCAAGTAGGTCATCCAGCTTATAGGTGCCCGAAGAAAGCATCTTCATCAAATACTAAGAAGAGAGTGGCATATGCACAAGAGGACACCATGAGTACCAAATCACTAGAGGTTAGTCACATTGAATCAAAAATGGGGGAGAATCTAATGTTTAGAAGAGTTTTGATCAGACAACCGGTCAAGGAAGAGCCAAAGAAAAGAAGAGCCTTATTTAGAGTGAGATGCAAAATACTTGGAAAAGTATGCAAGGTTATTGTGGATTCAGGTTCAACTGATAACATCATCTCTGAGGAGGCAGTAAGGAAGTTGAAATTAGAGAAAATACCCCACACTAATCCCTACAAGGTGACATGGTTGAACAAAGGACATAGTGTTCTTGTCAATGAGCAAACAATGGTGGAGTTCTCCATTGGAGGGTACAAGGATAAGTTGATTTGTGATGTGTTACCCATGGATGCATGTCATCTTCTATTGGGCAGACCATGGCAGTATGACAGAGATGCCATCTGTGATGGAAAGGAAAATACTATCTCATTCAAAAATGATGGAAAGACATTCAAGTTGCAGTCACTGTCAGATGAGGAAGAAGGACATTCAAAGACCCCTAGTGTCTTATTAATCAGTGGCAAGGATTTACTCAACACTCTAAATCAAGGAGGTGAAGGACATGTGGTTATGGTGCAGCCCAAGGAAGAAGACAACAAAGAAAACAGTCATAACCGGAGCAATCCAGAAGTTGCTTGAGAAGTATAAGGACATAGTGAGTGATGGTGCACCAGCAACCTTACCTCCAAAGAGAGCCATTAGCCATCAGATTGACTTCATACCAGGAGATTCATTTCCAAGCAAAGAAGCTTACAAGCTTACACCAGATCAGAACCTAGAGGTAGCTAGACAAGTGCAGGAGTTGTTGGATCAAGGATTAATTAGGAAGAGCATCAGCCCATGTGCAGTACCAGTGGTCTTAGCATCCAAGAAAGGTGGTAAGTGGAGGTTATGCACTAATTCTAAAGCTATAAATAGAATCACAATTAGGTGTAGGTTTCCTATTCCTAGGATTGAGAACTTGATGGATTGTCTTGGAGGAGTTGAGTACTACACCAAGTTGGATCTCAAAAGTGGATACCACCAGATCAGAATCAAGGATGGAGATGAGTGGAAGACAACCTTTAAGACAACTGATGGGTTGTATGAGTGGAGAGTTATGCCATTTGGCCTCTTTAGTGCTCCTAGCACATTCATGAGGCTCATGAATGAAGTGCTAAAGGATTTCATAGGGTTATTTGTGGTGGTGTATCTGGATGACATACTCATGTTTAGCAAGACAGCAAAAGAACATCTAAAGCATGTGGAGTTGGTTCTTAAAAGGTTGCAGGAGGAGAGGTTAGCCATCAACCTAGAAAAGTGTGAGTTCTTCAAACAAGATCTTGTGTATTTGGGGTTTGTAGTATCCCAAGGATCATTGAAGATGGATCCAGGCAAGGTGGAAGCTATCCTAAACTGGCCTACACCAACCATTGGGACAGAGGTAAGAAGTTTTCATGGATTGGCTCAATTTTATAGGAAGTTTATAAGAAAATTTAGTGGCATATGTGCACCAGTCCTAGATACAATCAAAGGTGGCTTAAAGACTAAGTTTAAGTGGAATCAAGAAGCTAAGAAAGGTTTTGAGAAACTAAAACAAGAAGTGGCAACTCAACCTATTCTTTTATTACCTAGTTTTGACAAGTTGTTTACTATGGAATGTGATGCTAGTGGAATTGTAGTAGGAGGAGTGCTAAGCCAAGAAGGAAAGCCTATAGCTTTCTTTAGTGAAAAGCTTAATGAAGCTAAGAAAAAGTATTCTACCTATGACCTAGAACTCTATGCTCTAGTACAGTCACTTAGGAAGTGGAGGCATTATCTCCTACCTAAAGAGTTTGTAGTGTTTACTGAGAATCAAGCACTTAGCTACATCAACACTCAAGATAAATTGAGCAATAGACATTTGAAGTGGATGGAGTATCTTCAAGCTTTCACTTTGACCATCAAGCACAAGAAGGAATAGTTGAATAAGGTGGCAGATGCATTAAGTAGAAGATTGTTGACAGTGCAAGAGATAAAAGTAAAGAGCATTGGAATAGAGAGTTTCAAGGATCTCTATGGGGAAGATGAAGACTTCTCAGAAGCATACAAGGTATGTTCTAACTTTGAGAATCACTTTCATAGTCAATACTCAGAGTATACATTGCAAAGTGGATTGTTATTCAAGGGAAATCAGTTGTGTGTTCCAAGAGGATCAATGAGAGAGAATCTCATCTAGGAGAAGCACAATGGTAGTCTTAGTGGTCATTTTGGTATCAACAAGACAATGGAACTAGTGTAGAGGTTCTATTATTGGCCCAAGTTGCCAAGGGATGTCAGAAGGTATGTGGAGCAATGTGTAGTTTGTATGAAATCCAAAGGGGGAGCTAGTAATGCAAGTTTGCATAAACCTCTACCCATTCCCAACAGACCATGGGAGTGTGTTAGCATGGATTTTTTTGTAGGACTCCCTAAGACTAAGATAGGGTTTGATAGTTTCTATGTGGTGGTAGATAGATTCAGCAAGATGAGTCACTTTATCCCTTGCAAGACCACACATTATGCTAGCTACATTGCTCACCTTTTCTTCAAGGAAATTGTAAGGATCCATGGATTTCCTTTGAGCATTGTATCGAATAGGGATGTGAAGTTCATGAGTCATTTTTGGAAGACTTTATGGAGAAAATTAGGTACCAACCTATCTTTTGGATTAGCTTACCATCCTCAGACTGATGGGAAAATAGAGGTGGTTAATAGTGTGTTAGGTAACCTTCTAAGATGCCTAACCAAAGAGTATGGACAGACATGGGACTTGGTCATATCATAGGCTGAGTATGCATACAATGACAGTGTGAACATGACTACAGGGAAGAGTCCTTTTGAAATAGTGTATGGAATGCACCCAAGAGGTGTGTGTGAGCTCAGGGATCTGGGAGCTATGGAACATAGGAGTGGACATGCATAGGATTTCTCTCAGACCATGAAGGAGATTCAGGAGTAGGTGAAGAAGATAGTCACCAAGGCTACCCAAAAGTTGAAAGAGAAGGTGGATTTATCTAGAAAGGATCTACAATTTGAAGTAGGAGACTATGTTATGGTCCACCTCAACAAATCTAGGTTGTAGAAGGGGATATCAACCAAATTGTAGATGAAAAGAGTGGTTACATGTAAGGTATTAGCCAAATATGGGAAGAATGCCTACAAGGTGGAATTACCTACAGATTTAGGCATCTCTCCAGTGTTCAATGTAGCTGATCTGATCAGATATAAGGGAACACTCACTGACATGGATCAAAACAGCATGGATATCTTCAAGGATGTGAGAAACATAGTCTTACCTTCTCAAGATAAGCTACAAGCAGAGAGAATCTTGGAGTCAAGGGTGAAGAAGTCTACCCGACATAAGGAATACTTGGAACATCTCATCAAATGGAGGGACAAACCAGAATCAGAGGCTACATGGGTGGATGAAGCTCAGTTTAAGAAGTAGGGAATTGATGTTTCACTAATCTCTCCTCACATTCCTTATTGTTTTTGCAGAGAGGGGGAGAATGGTGCAGGAGCACCTAGGAAACACTAGGCAGTTGCATTAGGCAATTAAGAAATCTAGGATGATTTTTTTTTTGATGTTTTACCATGAAGGTCATGTTGACCATTGAGTAGAGGAGATAGCTTAGGGATATGTTTTATCTCTAGGATAGAAATTGAGGAAGGGTGGATGAGTTTAGAAACTCATTTTACTTAGTTTACTAGAAATTGGCAAAAGTTGCAAAATGGTGCATTTTGCAACTTTGCCACAATGTAACTGACATGTCTGACCAAGGGGAGGAATAACTAGTTTTTTTGACCTATATAGGGTGTTCCTCGACCTGAGAGCAGGGTTGGAAGCATTTGTATTGCTTTGAAGATTTGTGAATTCAAGGAAAATAGTGTGTTTGTGTGTTAATTTCTTGTTTTGTGCATTGAAGAGAGATTTGAATGGATTAATCATGGTGTTGTAACTTGTGTAGGATGTAGAGTTGTTAGTCTTCAAGATTCATGTGGCATTTAGATAGGTTTCCAATTCAATTTCAAGCATTGTTCTAAATAGTTTTGTTTTCTTGTTGTTGCTGGTCTGAACTAGACAGTTTTGTAGAAATGGAGTGTTAGTTCACTTTCCCACCGTACAAATTGTATGACCCTTTGGGAATAGTAACTAGACTCCATGGTTGTAAATATGGTAGGGTCTAGGTTCCTTGAAAGCACATGAGCTGTTAGAAAAGTCTTGCCCTATGCAAGCTAGGGAGTTGCCCGGCTAGGAAGACTTAAGTGCAGAGCACATAATTTGTAGGGGTGATAGATTCTTGACAAATTTCCTTTTGGAGAAGGTAGGTGTGGGTCTTTTCAAGACCTGGTAATCAAGAGGAAACTCCATCAGTTCATCTGGTGTCATGAATACTTATCAGTTTGAGAGCAGCCAAGAAATGGCTTAAAAACCCTAAAATTGCCCATTTTCAACTTAAGGCTTTGTACGGGCAGTCAAGACCCAAGACCTCAAAAATATTTGAGAGGTGTTCACATGAACTAGGAATCTCAAAGAAAGATTGGGGGTTCTTTGGAAAGATTGAGAAAACCAACCTATTTTCTCAGAGAAGGAGACCTAATTGGGGCTCCTAGGGCTAGTAGCCTTTTCAAGATCTAAATGAGGGTTTGGTGGAAGCGATAACAAGATGAAGTTAGGAGGATCCTTCAGAGCCATGATGAGATGGAAAGAACCTGTTAGAATCCTCTCCACGCCCCTGCAAATCTAAGTTCAAGGTTTGGAGTAGAATAGCCTTTAGGGTGGATTAAGGGCTAAGGAAGAGTTGGAGACATTGCACCAAGATTGACTTGGTAGGTTAATTTGTGATGGTAGTGGGGTTGGAAAAGAGAACTAGGGGAACCTAACCAAGAAGAAGATCCTATAGGTTAATTTGGTGAAGCAAGACACCAAGGAGGTCTTGCAAGCAAGACCTAGAGCAAGAATCAGTGATTGATTCCTCCAACCTCCCTATTAATTGCGCCAAGAGACATTTCCACCCCAAAATCAATACACTCTTCCATTGGTTAAACCATGTCATCAAAGCATTGAGTTGTGTCCAAAACCACATCAAGAACAATATCTCCAATGTCAAGAAGTTGGATATCAAGATCAACAACATAAAAAACAAACCCAACCTCCACATCTCGAAGATCAATCACCACATCTCAAAGATCAATCACCACATCTCCAAAATCAATCACCACAAGGTCAATTTAAAGTACAAATCTCACAAGGTAACAAATGAAAATACACACCACTTGGGGAACCAATTGAGTTTGTCATGCAATGGCTAGTCCAAGCAAATTTCATCAAAATACCCATTTATGAAAATTATCAAGAGCCTCAAGTTAAACCACCATGGTATAACAAGAAGCACCTTTGTGATTTTCACAAAATAAAGGTACACACAACATCAAATTGTATTCGACTCAAAAATATCATCCAAGACCTTATTGATAAAAAAATAATAACTATTGAGGATAATGATGAAGATTCAACCACTAGTGGTAGCATTTACAATCTCCCCACTACAATTGTTGAAAACAATGATCAAGATCTATCCATCAATGAGAACCTTGAAGATGTTTCTACCTCATTCGAAGATCAACTCAACATACATTAAGAGTCACTTTTTGATCATGATAAAAACCCCTCAACAATATCCAAAAATGATCTATTTCAAGGAGTGTTAACATTATTTGATCCTATAAACAATGATCCTTCCACCAATGATCATTTTTACAATACCACTACAACATCCAATGAGCTCAATGACATATCTTAAGAATTAATTCCAAAGCATGATCAACATATTTCACTAAAGCTTAGCAATGGTCCTTTCCAAGACATATTGACATCCTTTGACCTCATGGTTATTGATACTGAAGGAATCCTTAACTCAAAATTTAATCCAATTCCACTCAAAGATCCAGAGGATATTGAGCCACTTCCTATGCCTAATGAAAACATCCAAGAACCCTTTGTAAGTAATCCATCGTTTGAAACTGACCCATGTCAAGAACTTGATCCAAACCATGCCAAAAGCAATTTCAAAATTAATCAATATCAAGAATTCGTATCTCCAAGATACTACAATGTTCTAATGGACACTCTCCAATCTATACAAGATGTTGCAAATGATGATCGTATCTGTATAGTACATATTCCTCCATCTACCCATGAGATTCTTACTCCTACTGGACATGTAGATGCTTTTCATTTGAAACAAGATTCTCATACTCTTGATATCATTACCAAGGAACAAGAGTCTCCTACTCTTAACATCTATACACATGATCAAGATATAGAAAAATCTAGAGACGTATCATAAATGGGTCATGAAGAAGGATTCTACGAAAGTTGTGAATCAAAAACATCCTGTGAAGGCATATCAAAAATGAATCATGAGGAAGACTTTTGCATGGACAGTGAATCATCAACACCTTTGGAAGAAGCATTAAAATCTAATATTTCACAAAATCAAGCCAAAGATATGAATCAGGAAGTTATCCCACTTATGGAGGATCCTATCACTTATAAACTTGGATCACTTACTTTTTTTAGGGAAATTTATCTTATCAATGAAGAAGATATCACCTTTGAAGATCTACAATAGAGCAAAGAAGGATTAGCACCTTGTTTCCAAGATAAATCATATCCTATTGTAAATAAAATGTTTCAACATATGAATTATCAAGGCAGAGGATTAGACCTACATGAATAGGGTATCCTAGAACAAATGCAGATTATTGGTAATCCTAAGCATCAAGTTCTTGTTTATTTGACAAATAAGGGAGCTAAACATATCAGTGATACCTCTATAATACTGGGGGCAACTTTATCTAGTGCAAGCATCAACATAGGGAGCATGAAGAGTCCTTATGGTGAAACCAATGCCAATACTAAAACCAACCACATCACAAATCTCCATCCACCCATCACCGCATCCACAAATTGGGACCAAAATCAAAAGAAGAATGTGAATCAAAGAAAGAAGAACATCATTAAAGGAAAAGAAGTAGCGAAGCATGAAGGAAAAATCAAGTACAAGTGGACACCAAAGCATACAAAGAAAGATTATTTCTATCAAACTCCATCAGTCAAAGAAACTATGGGGAAAAATAAAAAAGGGAAAATTATCCATAAAAGATGTCCACAAAGGAAAAAGAAAGATTCTCAAGCAAAGTACAAAGTATATCAAGTAGTTGGTCCTAATTCCATACACACTTTCGTATCCACCCATTATTCCTCATCTTCCCAAGTTTGGAGAGTCAAAGGTTCCAAACTATCAACCAATCCATCTTTTATTCCTAAGCACACTCCATCCACACCTCCACGCATGATGTCCAATTCTCAAATTGACCATGTATTGGCACAAACCCTTCATCATGAGGATTTAGAAGGCACTCTATCCTGATGTGTGCACAAAGACAAAGTTAACTCTAGTATCAACAAAGAAGACCAGGAATCTCAAAAGTTGTATTCAAGTGCACATATCTTGGAAAAACAACTTCTTCAGAAAAGATCTTAGTGGCACATTATGACAGAAGCATCTACATCGACACCACTAGGTGGTTTAGGATGAGCTTAAAATATTTCAAAAAAATCAAAAAATTCAAAAAATCATGAAAATAGTAAAGATAAAAATCGTCCTCTAGTGAAAACCACTACGATGGCGCTTTGGATAGGTACCATGATGAAAACCTGACAAACAAGCATCATGTGTAGAATTGAGCATTTGCATGCGCCAGTTCAGGTGAAAGCATCTTATGTCATCCATAATAAATCCAACATTCCATCCATCTTATCCATAATAAATCCATTCATCCATAAACCATTGATCCAATCCATTTTCATCCATAGTCCAAATTATCTTGATCTTGAAAAAGTTTGGTGCACACTTTACACTTGCTTATGGTAAACATCTTGACATGAGTCATTTTCATTTATCCTATCCTACCCAATGTTATTTGAGCCATGAAGCACTATCCAAATGAGAATCCTTTGTCCAAACACCCTATCTTATCACAAGATAATCCTTGGCGTCCTTCACATTCTTATCCATATCCATCCATCCATACACTTATCCAAGCATCCATCCATGGAATTCCATACATTGCTAGACATTGGGGGCAGATATTTACATCTTGCTTTGAGAATAAATCTTGATCTATATCTTCCAACTTATGCGGTGATCCAAACATTGGAAAAAAGTAAAATCAAATTGGTCAAAACACTTGTGAGCAAAAATTCAAAATCACTAGCCAATGGCACATTTTGACAAGAAGATGTTGCTTATCAAGATTTATCTTTCATTGAACATCAATCCAAAAAATCAGTATCAGTTGCATCTAACATGCACTTCAATGTCGTATCAGATCATTCAAAATAATTTTATTCCAAACTCAAGCTTCAAAATCTTGATCAATCAAATCCAATGAATCCATCATCATCTTGGGATATCGTTCCCAATCCTCGTGTTGCTTAACACCATCCTTACATTGTTGTGTATCCTCAACAATGTTATCATCAATCAAATACAATCAATCCCTCATCATCTCGAGATATCCTTCCCAATCCTCATGTTGCTTAACACTATCCTTGCATTGTTGTGTATCCTCAACAATGTTATCATCATCAATCCATAAATTAGATCAATCAACCTTAGCTTGGTTTTCAACAAAATCCCAAAATAGATCACTAATATCATCATGCATATCCATATCCAAATCATCAAAACCAAGAAAATCCAAAAAGAGGTCAAAATGTCAAAAAACATCAAAAACATGGTATCTGAACTATGTCATCTCTAAGCTTAAATGTAGGAAAGGCCATTATTTATGGGCCCCCAAGACACAAAATCCAAAAATTTCATAAATATCAGAAAACACAAAAATATTGGAAAATTTGAAAATCAGAACATTCATAAAACATCTTGAAAATACCAAAAACATTTCAAAAATACCCAAAAATATCCAAATATTTGAAAAACTCCATCCATCCCATTTCACATTCACCCAAAATAAATGTCCGCTCATAATAAATGATCATCACTCCCAACCTTTGGTGAAACCATCAAAAACAAGTCTAGCAGATCGAAAGTGAAAACTCAAATGTCAAGGTCTCAAGTCTAGGTCAGTAGGTAAATAAGTTGGTCAACTCTTGATACTAATAGCCCATCATCCAGTCAATCCAAAATCATCTGATAACATCATGTCCGAGGATGCATCCTTCCTACAATGGACATCAACATCAGGCATCATCGTAGTTTAGTCTTGGCTAGAGGTATGAAGAACATTGGCTTGTTTGTTTACTTGATCTTTGTATTGTGGATTCATCCTATTGCGCTCGTTCCAATGACCTCTCGATGATTTCTAATAAAAATGATTTAGAGAGAAAGGAAAGGGGCATTGATCATTATATTTTTTTTGTTGTGCTTGTTGGATTTTCTTGTAATATAACATTGGTGAATACTTGCTTTATTGGGTATGGATGGAAGGTGTTTTAGACAACTTGTTGACTATTACATTGTTATATTTTTCCTTTCCGTGTTTTGGTCCAGGATGTTTGAAATATCTAAAGTACATCCTAGTAAGATTTTCATATGTTAGGTGTGAACAAGGATACTCCTATTTGATTGTTGTTTCAAAGTCCATCTCACTAGGTACAACGCCATACTGGTTCTTTATGTTGAAAAATGAGGTGTTTTCTTAGCTTATTACTCTGCAAAACTTTAATATTGCTAATGTAAGTAAGATTTTTATTTGTTACATATATTCTTTGTGGGTGATTATCTTGATTAATCCATTTTACTATTGTAGAATGAAGAGAGAAGTTGATAGAAGAACTAGACAGGATATTAGAAAGATTACACAAGATATACCGTGGAGAAACCCTTTCGGGAAAAAACTCCACCAAGAATTATTCTATTATTCAATATCTGAATTACAATAGCTCCAATTCTTGCTTGAGAATGCTTCTTTTTTCTTCACCAATCTTCTTCACAACCTGCAATAAAAACCTCTCACAACTCTATTCAACTTGCTTGAGATAAATAGACAATATGAAACCTTGTAATCTCCAAATGGTGATAATTACAATGCACAAGATCAAGCCCTTGAAAAGGTACGCCATATTGCTTCAAGTTGAGTTCTACCATGAAGACCAAAGCTTAGAACATGTGCTTTACCCATTTGGGCATCCCAAACTAAAGCTACAACTCATCCTTCACTTCGGTGATAATTACAAAGCTCTTCCTCAAAGATGGCGCCCAAAAGAGGGTCCCACTTAACAGAGCCTTCAAAAATATCTTATCTTGCATTGGAGTTAATTCCAAGAAAACATCTTGGGCACCCAAGTTGGCTCCAAGTGATTTCTTGTTAACTGAAACATTTACTCAACACCATTCTCAAAGAATAGTCATCCCCTGTTAACTCAATGTTATTAGCCATGCATTCCAAGTTAACTGAAGCTAACTACATGCAACTCAAAATAACCAACATGCACTTGCATGCAACTAAAGATAACTGAACCATAACTGAACTGAACTGAACTGAACTAAACTAAACTGAACTGAATTGAACTAAACTAAACTAAACTAAATTGAACTGAATTGATCTAAACTGAACTGAATTGAACTTCAAGCATGCAAGCATGCAAACCCTAATCCTAGGATCTTTACATGCATTTTGAAGTGTTATCTCTTACTCTAAATAGTTAACTGAACCCAAGGTGAGTGTCACCTTACCATGTGTGCACCCACATGCTCCTATTATTTAGGAATAACTACAAATGTCAATTTCATGATTTATTTCATCAAATATTAATATCATCCTAATCTTAGTGTTGTTGAACACATTCCAAGAATCTAGGAGATACATGAAATAATTAATGTTTAGGATTTGCAATTAAATGGCATCCTATTTCCAACATTCTCCCACTTGACATTATACATTGCAATTATTCTAAACAAGGAATAATAAAACAAGTACAAGACTCAAAGCCAATGGCCTTCTTGCACCAACTAATCAAACCATGCTAACTTCAAATGCAACCTACATAATCATGAAGCTTCCAAGTAAATGATTAAAACCAAGAGAACTTATTTGTATGGTTTCATAAGATAATCTGTAACATTAATTAAAGTGTTAACTTTCTCAATTAATACCTTCCCATTATCAACCAAAGCAATACCTTTCCCAAGTCTTTGTATCCAAACCACCTCTTTAGAGGCATGCTAAACCACCGAGTGTGTTGAATTCACATTCAACCAAGGTGTAGGCTCCTCAGTCATTTCTGTTAAATTTTTTTTCTCACAAGTAACCATTCCAACAAATGTCTCTTACCATAAGAGAACTCCAGCCTCACCTATTTCTCCAAGTATCCATTAAGACTTGTAACCAACCAATCCATTCCAAACTCCAAATGCAACACAACACTTTCATGAAGTAATCAAGCAAATGGTTAATGTGCCCAAAACTTAAGAGAACTACACAAGATCATTGTAAAAGCTCCAATCATGAATCAAGAACATAAACATGACATCCAAGATCTAACCAAAACATCTCCTCTTAGGAGATCTCATGCACCATAACATACTTATACATCCTAGTCACAAGAGAACCATGTAATATGCCAAACTCTAGATGCATATCAAGATTAAACCATGATATCAATAACAAATATACTCTAAACCAAGAAATCATATATCTAATCACATGGAGATAACCTTACCAATGATGTATCCAAGTCACTGCCAACAACTCCCACTGAACCGTGGTATTGAGTTACTTATGGCATCATGACTACCATCCTCTCTACAAAGATTAGTCTAAAACATGAAGCAAAGAGTTATCACAAACATTATTAGTTGAAATAAACAATGCATCATTACTATTATCCAAGGACTCCTCTATAGAAGAATAAAAACTCTCTTTCTTGTTCTTACAATCCTTCTTCACATGTCCTGGTTTTCCACAATTCTAACACTTTACCTTACTTCATCCTTCTGACTTACCCTTCCCTTCCTTGTTTCCTGTAGGCTCCTTTTTCTTAGGCCTACCTTTTACAAACAAGGCATCTTGGATTTCCTCCTTAGACTTCCTCCTCATCTCCTCTTATAGGAGAGTAGGAATAATGTTGCCCATCTTTGGATCTGCACCATTACCACTAATTGCAACAATTAGATTTTCCCAAGAATCCGGTAAAGAACAAAGTAATAAAATGCACTTATCATCATCATCTAGCTTTACATCTATAGATGCTAACTAACTGAGAATTAAATTGAATTTATTTAAATGTTGTGCAATAGATTTGCTATCTTTCATTTTCAATGAATACAACTGCCTTTTTAGATACAACTTATTGGTGAGACTCTTAGTTTGATAAATATCCCCTATTCTTTTCCATAATTTATATGCACTGGTTTCCATTGAAACATTTAAAAGAACAACATCAACAAGAGATAACCTTATTTTTCCTCTTTCCTTCTTATCTAACTTAGCCCAATCTTGATCTTAAATAGTTGTAGGTGTCTTTGTCTCATTATTAACTGCTAACCACTGATCTCTTTCTGCAAGAAGATCTTCCATTTTTAATTTCCACATTTCATAGTTAGAACCATTGAACCTTTCAATCTCTAACCTTGAATTCATTGTAACAAAACTTAATTCCAAAATTAGCAAATAACAAAAATAATAAAATCTCCCACTAAGCTAAGAAACCTTCAATATTTTAAGAGAAAGGCGTCCCAATACTCTACCCAACCTAAACTCTAATACCAAATGTTGAAAAATGAGGTGTTTTCTTAGCTTATTACTCTGTAAAACTTTAATATTGCTGATCTAAGTAAGCTTTTTGTTTGTTACATATATTCTTTGTGGGTGATTATCTTGATTAATCCATTTTACTGTTGTAGAATGAAGAGAGAAGTTGATGGAATAACTAGACAGGATATTAGAAAGATTACACAAGATATACCGTGGAGAAACCCTTTCAGGAAAAAACTCCACCAAGAATTATTCTATTATTCAATATCTGAATTACAATAGCTCCAATTCTTGCTTGAGAATGTTTCTTATGTCTTCACCAATCTTCTTCACAACCTGCAATAAAAAACTCACAACTCTATTCAACTTGCTTGAGATAAATAGACAATATGCAACCTTGTAATCTCCAAATGGTGATAATTACAATGCACAAGCTCAAGCCCTTGAAAAGGTATGCCATATTGCTTCAAGTTGAGTTCTATCGTGAAGACCAAAACTTAGAACATGTGCTTTACCCATTCGGGCATCCCAAACTAAAGCTACAACTCATCCTTCATTTTGGTGATAATTACAAAGCTCTTCCTCAAAGATGGCACCCAAAAGAGGGTCCCAATTAACAGAGCCTTCAGAAATATCTTATCATGCATTGGAGTTAATTACAAGAAAGCATCTTGGGCACCCAAGTTGGCTCCAAGTGATTTCTTGTTAACTGAAACATTTACTCAACACCATTCCCAAAGAATAGTCATCCCCTGTTAACTAGAGGTAGTCCATGTTATCTTTCATACAACTTAATGTTATTAGCCATGCATTCCAAGTTAACTGAAGCTAACTACATGCAATTCAAAATAACCAACATGCATGCAACATGCACTTGCATGCAACTGAAGATAATTGAACCATAACTAAACTGAATTGAACTGAATTGAACTAAACTAAACTAAACTAAACTAAACTAAACTAAACTAAACTAAACTAAATTGAACTAAACTGATTCTAAGCTGAACTAAACTGAACTGAACTAATCTAAACTAAATTGAACTGAACTTTAAGCATGCAAACATCAAACCCTAACTCCTAGGATCTTTACATGCATTCAAAAGTGTTATCTCTTACTCTGAATAGTTAATTGAACTCAAGGTGAGTGTCACCTTACCATGTGTGCACCCACATGCTCTTATTATTTAGGAATAACTACAAATGTTAATTTCATGATTTATTTCATCAAATATTAATCTCATCCTAATCTTAGTGTTGTTGAACATATTCCAAGAATCTAGGAGATACATGAAATAATTAATGTTTAGGATTTGCAATTAAATGTCATCCTATTTCCAACACTTTATACCTTGATGCATCGTATCTATGTGTTATCTAATAAAGTCTCGGCAGATCATGGACTTGTTGGATCCTCTTTTCATCATCTCATTTCTTATTTCTTCTCTCCGCACTAACATGGTATCACGATGGTTGACCAAAACATCACTAATGCATCCATCCTGCATCCACAAACCGTCAGCATATTGCATATCATAACATCATGCATCTCACATGCATTGCATTATCATTTAAGTTGTTCAGGATAATATAGATTGGTTATTCTAAGCATCTTAAAACTATCTCATTTGCATCATCATCATAACCATCCATGCATCCATCTTGAACCTGTTTGTAGTGAGTTCAACCCTCAAATCAAACTTTTCACTTGATCTCTCGAGGGGGAAGTGTACCAGTATACTTCTTTTTGCTGGGGCATTCAAAAAAATAATATTTTTTTTGAATTTTTGATCTTGGCAAGATTATTCTTTAAACCAATGCAACAAGTACATTGCTTCAAAGAGGGGCAAAATGTAGACACTCAAAATATCCTGATTGATATCATGCAGTCGATTTTAATTAACTAACTTCGATTCTTCCTTAGTCATTTCCACACTAACCAATTAATTGAATAGTCTTTATTTAATTAATTTAATTCATCAAATTCCTCTTAAAATCAGATAATACACTTTATCAAATTATTCCATCATATCATAATATTCTTCCGTTTAATTAAATAAATCAAATTTATTTAATTAAATCCTAAGGTTTCTTCCTTTAATTAAATAAATCAATTTTATTTAATTAAATCCAAATGTTCCTCTTTTTATTAAATAAATAAACTTTATTTAATTAAATCCTAATGTTCTCTCTTTGATTAAATAAATCAACTTTATTTAATTAAATCCTAATGTTCTCTCTTTGATTAAATAAATCAACTTTATTTAATTAAATCCTAATGTCATCTCTTTTAATTAAATAAATCAATATATTTAATTAAAATACTATTGTTCTTTATCCTGTCATTTGATTTAAATAAATTCAAATATTTAAGTTAAATGTTTCATCAAACTAATTTCATGTAAGTTAATTAATCCCAGATTAATTAACTCCTAACACTAATCCTCCAGTCCTCTAGCTTTTGCAAGTTGCACATGTAAATCAATTTATTTGATTTATTAATTCCCCCTATTTTCATTCAAATATGGCATATTCTTGGAATATTCTACTTATTTGAATTCTCCCTCCCAAAGGACTTTTGTCCTTCAACTTGGCATTAAAAGCTCTTACATGTCCTCTCCTTGAGCCAACTTGGCATTAATTCCTCTTACATCCCCTCTTACACAAGTCACCTCTTCAAATTCAAATTTCACCTACATGCATTTAACATGCACATTGTTCAAATGTGCTCCACCTCCCTTCATTAGCATGTTGACAAGTGGCACAATGCCATTGGTCCCTTCTTTAATCCCACATTCATCCTATTCTCCATTCTTCAAACCTTCTTCCTTATAAATAGAGGCCTTCTCTATTGTATTTGGATCCACAATCTTAGGCATTTTTGAAGACACAAGTTTATGCAAGCTCATTATCCACAATCATCCATATTTTCATCCAATTTAGCATAGAATTTCATCACCCATATCAAGGTTATTGGAATTTTGCATCAAGAATCTCATATCATCATCAAGCTTATCAAGGAATTGGGAAAGGGCTTCTTTCCACATCAACAAAGCACCAATTCACCTATGGGATGCTGGTTTGAGCATTCAAATGAGATTTCATTAGCTTTTATTTGATATTTTATTTTGTTTTCTTGATCTTATGCTTGAATGATTTTCCTAGGGAATGTTTGGTTTAAACTTGTTTGAGGACTAATGTTTATTTGTTTGTTGATGTTTGAACAAGTCTAGGGTGAAGTGTTCACATCATTAATGTTGTCATTGATTTCAACATAGTTCAGTATGTTGTAGATTGTACATGTATAGTTGAGATGCTTCTGTGATGTTGTGAGTACATGAAGCTATCTTTATGATGTTGCAGATGTGATGGTTTGATGAGTTTCCAAGTTCTTTTGAGAAAATTAATAAAGAAGAGAAGTCAAAGTGATGAATGTGTTCAAAATGTACTTTGGTATGTGCTCCACATTTCTCTTGTGTTGATCCTATTCTTGTGTAGATCTGAAGGTTTTCTAATGGTGATCTTATGGTGATATATCCTAAGTTCTAGCTTCTAGTGTTATGGTATGTGAAAGTTATGTTCATCGGTATGTGAATTGTTCTGGCAGACTTGGTCTTATGTGGACTGGGAGAAATTTTTCTTCTCCATAGTCCTCTGTTGTTTTGTTTCAGATCTTGCAGATCTGGGATATGTCTTGTGAAGGTGTTCTCTAGGTTCTAGCAAAGAAGTTTGAGGTTTGGTGGTCCAGAAGTCATGTTTCAGTATTTTTGTGTGTTTGCACAGTCCGGATGAACTAGTGGAAGGTGTTCAGTGTTCAAAGATTGTTTCACTTATTGCGGATGTATTTGAAGTAATCCAAGATGTGTTCTCATACATAATGAAGTGTGTTGTGGTGTTTGTGTGTCATCTTCTTGTTGGGAAGCGTGTACATCAATTTTCATTTGTGTTTTCATTAGGTTTGGCTGACCTAGTGATAACACTTCATTCAAAGAATAAAATTTAATTAAGGAAGCATGTGGTTGATCCAAGACATTTTATTTTTTGTCTTGGTTAAGTATTTTTTTGTCCACTCTCATTCCTTTCCACTGCGGGAATGTTGAGTTTCTAACCTAATTTGAATTTATGAAATAAATTTTATGTGGTCAACCTTGGAGAAAGGTTTTAAAGTTGAAGATGGTATAAATGCAAGTCAAATTGTGAAGAGTTGTATGATAGTGTGATGCAAAGTGATGACATGAGACACAAATCATAAGAGCAGAAGTGTGTGAAAGTTTGTTGAGGCAATAGTTCTTCATTGTGTTGGATTCCTGAAGGCGTTGAGCAAAAGGTTTCTACAATCTTCTAATTAAGGCCGCGAATGTGCGTTAATTGTTGTGGTGGATCTTTTGTTCTCTTTTGTATTTGTAGGTAATGAGCCTCCTTGTTGGATAGTGAGTCCTTTTTGTAGGCAATGAGCCTTTGTACTTGGACAGTGAATCCTCTTCTGGTCAATGAGCCCTTGGCAGTGAGCCTTTGTATTCAGCTTTATAATCTCTTTATATTGTGAGTTAACCCTCACCATGGTTTTTCCCTCATTGGGTTTTCCATGTAAAAATATGGTGTTGATTTACTTTCTATTATTTGTGTTTCATGCTCTTACTTAATAAAAAAATAGTGTGGTTGTGGAATTGATAAGTATTGAAATTTTAAGTTTGAATTTTGTGACAACTAATTCACCCCCCCTCTCAGTTGTCCTATGCCTATTTAACATGACCCACTTAGCCATTCATCCCATGAGTGTTGCTTTAGAAAGTAGATATTTTAGGGGGTCTATTTTAGAAATGAGCTTGATCTGATGAGCCAACATGTAATGCCTAAATTTTGTGAGGCAAAGACTACTATAAGGAAATCCTTCTCAATGAACATGTAATTTATCTTGTGTCCTACCAAGGTTCTACTGATATAGTAAATAACTCTTTCTTTCCCTATTTCATCATGTTGATCCAAAAGAGTGCCATGAGCTACTAGTGTAGCTGATATGTAGTGTACCAATGGTTTGTTTTGGGTTGGTGGCATGAGGACTAGTGGTGTTAGCAAGTATTTTTTGATTTGGTTAAATGCCTGATCACATTTCTCGTCCCACTTTTATGCTACCCCCTTGTGGAGTAGATGAGAATATGGGATGGTTTTATCAACTAACTGTGCTATGAATCTTCAAATTTATTGGAGCCTTCCTTTTTGACCCCTCTTAGTGTTTGGGGTACTTCCATATCGAGGATTGCTTTGAATTTTGCAAGGTCTGTCTCGATTCCCCACATTGATACAATATACCCTAGGAGCTTTCCTGATTGTACTCCAAAGACACATTTCTTAGGATTGAGTCTTACCTTATATTCTTCCAATTTGTCGAAGATTGGGCCCAATGTTGCTATGTGGTCTTGACATTTTCTTGATTTGGCTAGTATGTCGTCCACATAGTCCTCTACAGATTTTTGGATCACGCCATGAAAGATCAAATTCATAGCCCTTTGGTATGTAGCCCTGATGTTCTTTAACCCAAATGACATCATGTTCCAATAGTAAGTACCCCATGGATAGGTGAAGGTTGTCTTATGTTGGTCATATTTTGCAACCATAATCTAGTTGTATCCTGAAAACCCGTCCATCAATGATAGCATTCCATGCCCTATTGTCATATCTACAATTATGTCTATGTTAGGAAGAGGGAAATCATCCTTAGGGAATGCTTTGTTCAGGTCCCTAAAGTTGGTATAGATTTGGATGCCCCTAGTGGGCTTGGAAATGGGTACAAGGTTGGAAACCCATTCATGATAATCAATGGGTCATATGAAGCCAACATCCAGGAGTTTTTGTAGCTCAAGTTTGACCAATAAGGTGACCTATGGATGCATCTTTCTCAATTTTCGTCTTACTAGTTTTTTCTCTGGATAGACTGCTAGATGATGGACCACTACCTCTAGGTCAAGGCCTGGCATGTTGGCATATTTCCATGCAAAATTCACTTTCCTTTCTTTAAAAAATGTAGCTACATTTTCTTGTTCTTCAGTCAAAAGAGACTCTGCATAGAAAGTGATGTGCGGGTTTTCTTCAGTTCCCAAATTCACTGGGATGCATTTTTTTGCTAGTACTCCTGATTTTTCCTGATGGATGGCACTAAGGGGGAGATTGAATCCCTCATCCTTTGGCACCTTAGAGAGGTTTTCACCATTGGATATGTCCTTTATTTTTACTATTTTTGGATCAGAAACTACCACAGTGTGGTTTTCACTTAGAGATCTAGACGTTACTCTTAGATTTTATCTTTTGCAACTAAGAGATTCAATCATTTCCCCATAGTATGCATGTGTTCCCAAATCAATTTCAAACCCTACTTTGTGATCTCTATATGGTAGATTATTTCTTAATCCCATGAATTTTGAAAGAGCCTCATCATTTTCAAATGTATCTAATATCGACGATCCTCGTTGGTCACAATCAATGAGTTGGGGGTAAATGAGTTTTAGTTCGGTGGCTTGGGTATTTGACTTAAAAGACATGGTGGTGTGTGAACCCCAACCCTAATACCTGCAAAACACAATGAGAACAAACACATTAAGTTAGAGATTGCAAGCAAGAACAAGGATTCCCCATGAAATCCATTTAACAAAACTCAAATTAGGAAAAAAACAATGAAAACAACAAAATAGATTGAATCCTAATTTAAGTTTTCAAACTCATGATCCCATGGGGGAATTGGTGCCAATTTGATGTGAAAATTGGCCCTTTCCCAATTCCCATGATCCAAGATTGATATGTTGAAGATATGTTGATGAGTGATCGACTTTTTTGATGAAGGATGAATGCTTCCAAGTTAAAAACCTACATAACCTAGCTATGATTCAATGATATTTGATGGAAATGGCTAAATATTTTAGCATAATAACTTTGCATAATTTGTGGATGATAAAATGAGGATATGAGCTCTTTATTTATAGAATGCCAAGATGGATGAATGTCCAAATTTGAGCAATGTGGGACTAACATTCATCCAATGGCAAGATGCCACTTGTCAATCTATGAGTGGATGGAGGATATGCAAGTTTTGAGGATTGTTAATAAATGCATATTTTGAATTTCAAATTTATTGAAATGACTTGCAAGAGGGAAGGGAAAATGCAATAAATTCCACTTGGCTCAAGGCAAAGGACATGCAAGATGGATTTATTGCCTTGTTGGATGTACATGTCCACTTGGAATTTTTTGAATTCAAACTTCGAGAATATTCCAAAAGATGCCTTGTGAGGAAAATAGAGATTTAATAAATGAATTAAATCTATTTTCATGTGCAACTTAAAAAATCTAGAGGATGGGACATGATAAGAGATTAAATTAATCAAGGGTTAATTAATTTAATGAGGGATTAGATATGTGACCTATTTGACTCAAATTTATGGATTTATTTAAATCAAATAAGAGAGGAATATGATAAGAGAATAATTAAATAAGGATTTTGACTTATTTAATTAAAAGAGATGGTGTTAGATTAAATCAAATAAGATTTTAATTTATTTAATTTAATAGACAAACTTAAGAGATTTAATCAAATAAAATTAATTATTTAATTAGGGATAATTAGATCAAGATGATTGATTTAATTAACAAAAAGGAGATTTAATTAAATAAAATAATTTATTTAATTAAGGGAAGGAATTTGATGAATTTAATTAGATAAAGGGATTTGATTAAATGGTTAGACCGAAGGATGATTCAGGATGAAACGATGTTAGTAGTTGGGATTAGATGCACAATGTCAATCGATGTATTTTATGTGTCTACAGGTGGTAATCATAAAGAGAGAGGAATCATCATCGTATAGGTCAGTTATATCGAATGTATAGTTATCTAGGGGTAGACGAGTGGATACCGGTAATTAAGGAGGTACTTTGACTTCTTTAACAAGGGTACACTTGCCAAGAATGGTTATCTTCGTAGGGGTACATCCAAGGCCAAGATTCTTTAGGTGCTTCTCAAGAATTATAGGTTCTAATAGGCCGTTGTCATTTTTCTTGAGCTTCTCATTTTTGTTGTATCTCCATCCAAATATTAACTGTAGTCCTTTGTTATCATCTTCCATGGGAAGTGCAGGTACAAGTCTTTCATCTTGATACAATAGGCTATACATCCTTTTCGTCTACCACTTCTTTGCTTAGGTCTCCCCATTTTTTGAAGGTGGTAGGTTCTGCTTTGAAGGTCTGAGATGTTGTGTCGATTGGTTGTGGTTTCCCATGAGATCTAGGAGATTGAGGTAACTCTCCTACCACAAAGGTGCTATTTTTCATTTTATAGTCCCCACACCCATTATCTTAAATTACAACCTTAACATTTGGGATGTTTTCAATGGAAGGTGTTTTTGTCTTAGAAGTGGAGGCTAAGGTGGATGGGTCAACATAAGGGGATGTGGGTCCCTCATCATTTTTTGGGACTTGGGGGATCTTATAATACTTGGCCTCCAGTTTTTTGCAATAATAAAAAGGTTCAGGATCACCATGGATTGTGACTTCTTCATTCTGGTATGGGAATTTGACACATTGATGGAACGTGGATGTGATAGCTTGTATTCCATGGATTCATGGATGCCCTAGGATAATATTATAGGGGAGTTCAAGGTTAAGGACTTGACAAGTGGTCTCCATGATTTTTGGCCCCAATTGAATGGGGAGTTGAATGGTGCCTTGGGATACTCATTCTTGATCATCATAGGCTCTAATTGTGATACCTTTTCCCTTTTTAATGACATCTTCTGAAAAGCCCAGATTCTTTATCAACTGTAAAGTACAAATATTCAAACCCGCACCCCCATCCACCAAGACTTCTTTGACCTTGTTCTTATGGACTATAACTTTGAAATGGAGTGTGTAGTTATGAGATGGTTGGGTCAGAAGATCATGCTCAAAAAATGTGTGGAGATGCGGTGTACTGATATGTCTAACCATAGCTTGGAACTGGTCTACATCAAGATCTGTGGGAAAGGAGGATGCCTTCTCTAGGATGTCCCTATGTGCAGGTGATATTTTTACCAACTCCATGATGGAGATTTGGGCAGGGGTGTTTTTTAGTTGATCCAAGATGTTGTAACCACTAGGGTTTGATTTTGGATTAGCGGTTGGTGCCTTGGGTGGTGGTGAAGGCCTTGGGATGGAAAATTTTCTGCTACGTGTGGTGACTCCACACTCGGCTCTAGGTCCTTTGATACTGACAACTATTACCTATTCATCCAAGGATGCAAAAACATGGTCATATATATGGTTCAAATTATGGTAACTTTTTCCTTTACCATTGTTGTTTCCTTTATTGTGATCTGACATTGGATTCATGTATATTTTGAGATCTTGATTCCCGGTTGGTTGTTCATTGGTTATAACTTTGTCATCGATGAGATCTTGGATCAGATTTTTGAGTCTCATACAACTAGCTGTTGTGTGTCCCTTTATTTTGTGAAAGTCACAAAGGTGTTTCTCATTATACCATGGTGGTTTAACTTGAGGCTCTTGTTATTTTTTGTAAATAGGGAGTGCGATAATATTAGCTTGTACCAGTTGTTGCATGACATATTCAATTGGTTCCCTAAGTGGTGTATATTTTTGTTTCGATGGGTATTTGTTCTTAGGGGATGGTCCCCCTTGAGCATTCACATTATTGAGTATTTGATTGTTGGGTTGTTGTTGTGATAGGGTGTTTTGATGAATGGGTTGTTGCATGTTGATTTTATAAGTGTTTTATGGGTATGTTTGTGTGTTTTTCCTTCGGGCACTAATAACAACTTTGGCATCAACGATACCATCATTGGTAACATTTTTATTCTTGTCCCACATGCAATTTTTTTCATTATAACTTGTCAATGGTCGATTGTCTTGGTACATGGGTGTGCCCCCTAGTGCTATAAGGGCTCTTTCAATGTTGAGTGCCTTGGGGATCAATTGTTCATACATTGTTATGCATTGCATTTTCAAATGAAAGGACAAGGTCCCTTCAAGTTTGGGGATGATAGTCCCGATTTGTTGTTCTTCTAGCATAGACCATTTTCTCTTTTTGGCCTTGGATCACCATTGTTGCAAGAATGCTGCAAATTTTTCTCCCTTGGGTTGTTTTAGGTTGGATAATTCTTCTAAACTCACTTCTATGCCCAAGTTAAATGAATATTTTTTTATAAACAAGTCCATGATTTCTTGGAACCTTTTAATACTAGAGGGGAGATGGGAGAACCATTCCATTGCTGGACCAACCAAGCTTTGAGGGAAGAGTCACATTAGATAACAATCATCATATGTGACCTCCATATAGTGTACATGGAATTCCTTAATGTGATCTTTAGGATTTTTGTTCCCTCGATATTTATCGAATTTCGGTATTTCAAACCCTAGTGGAAATGGAACCATTGCAATGCTTCTATCAAAGGGATAGGGACACAAACTCCATTGTATGTGTGATTTCTTTGTATTTCCTGATTGTATGCCATGTATTTTTTGCGAGAGAAACTTAACTTGTGCGGACAAATCATTTTGTGGATCAGGTGGTGGGATGTATGTGTTTTGGGATGGTATGGTTGTTTGGGTGATGGATGGGATGGCTTGTGTGTTAATATTTTTATACATGTTTGTGAAAGGCTACTGGACGCTTTGTTATGCAATCAATATTTGTTGGTATGCCTCCTGTTGTTGTGCCAACAATGCTTGTTGTTGTTGTTTTTAGGCCAATAATGCCTGTTGTTGGGCCTATTATTGTGTAGTTTTTTGTTGTTGTACTATCAATGATTGTTTTTGTGCATGTCGTTGTAAGGCTTGGCGATATGCTTTCCATTGTAACAAGGCTTGCACTTGCGCTTGGTATTGAGCTTGGGATTGTGATTGTGCTTATTGTTGCACCTATTGTGTGGCTTGTTGTTGTTGTTGTAGAAAATATTTTGCTTATGCTTAGGCTTGAGCTTGAGCTTGAGCTTGTGCTTGAGCTTGTGCTTGATCTTGTGCTTGAGCTTGAAATTGTTGCAAGGCTTTTTGGTAAGCTTGTTGCACTGCTTGTAATGTGATGTTGTATTGGTTGGTCGTATTTTGATTTGGAGGTGGAGGTGGGGGATTTTGCGGGATGGTGTGAGATGAGGTGATAATACTTTGTGGTTTTTGAGGTGTTTGTTGAGTGATAACAATGGTTTGTGTAGTGGATAGTGGGTTCAAATTGATAGTTGATATGTTTAGTCCTTGTGAGACTATATTTTGAGATGTTTGGGGTGTTGTAGATGATGTGATGATTGGTTGGGAGATTTGGATTGGTGCCACTTGGTGTTGCGATATTAGTGGAATGTTTGGAGGATTTGGTATGATAGATGTGTTAATTTGATTTGTGCTTGGGTTGATTTGGTTTGATTGGTTTTGGATCAATGTGTCAGATGAAGGGATTAGCCATATACTTTCAATGGGTGTGGATGATGATGTCAAGATAGGGAATGGTGGGAGGATTTGAGATGGATTCCCTTGTGAAAATGAGGATGAAGCATTGAAAGTCTATATTTTTCCAAATAAATCCATTTTTCCTTGTGATACATTGGGTAGAGAGCTTTGTGTATCAAGAAGGTATGTTGGTTTTGCAGAAAAGGTGGAGGGATTGTTTTTATCATGCAAAATGAGTGGCACAAATGGATGTTTAGGGTCTTGTGGGATGGTGCTAGGCATACCCAAGATCATTTTTTATTCCAAATTTTGGTTGTTGACAAGTGGATCCCCTTGAAGGGCTTGGATTAATGAGCTTCCCTTTGTTATCATTGATTGACTTGGGGCATGGGATGCTGATGGTTGTATGATTGGTTGGATAATGTTTTGGAATGAAAACATGAATGATGTTTGAGGCATGTTCCCAAAATATTGTTCAACAATAGTGCTGACATCAAAATCAGAAGGGAGTTTAGTCCCTTCCTTTGCTAATGGCAAGATGTATTGTGTGGGGTTGAGCCTGATGACTATGTTGATAATCTTGTGTGTTTTAGTATTTTGGACTAGTTCAATTATTTCATCTTAGGACATTCCTTGGAAGTTGTTTGTGACATCCTCCACTTGGAAACCTCCCTCTTGAAGATTTTGTGGTAGTTGAGGGGGATTAAGTGGAGGGTTGATAGATTCCCTAGGGTTGAATTTCAATGTAGTTTCACTTAAATCACTTGAGGTGGATGTTTCTTTTTTTTGATCCATGATCTTCTTGTGTTGTGACCTTGTTTGGACCATAAAATTGGGATCAAATTTTAGGAATATGGGAGTTGAATCTCTATCTCATTTGGTTGATCTAAAATTTAGGAACAAAAAGAAAATCTAGGATGTTTAAGGATCAAATGATGATGATGTGAATGATGAAGGGTGAATGGTGTGGATGTTTGAACTTTTGAGAACTTTGGAGGAATACTAGACCTTAGGATTTTGGATTTTGGTTTTGATTTGGTTTGATTTGGATAATGGAATTGTAGATCCCAAGATGTTAGATGTTATCTTGAGGCAAACTTGTCCAAAGGTGGTGATAATTAAACTAAATGTGTGAAAAAGGATTCATGCACACACACTTAGCGAAACAAGATGATTTTGATTTTGATTTAAGGATTTACCAAAAGTCTAGCATAGATGATTTTTCCAAAGTTCTAAAAGTTGATTGTGAGATGGATTTTGAAAAATGGAAGTGTTGATTTTGATCCTAGATGAACCTAGAAAGACTTTGTTTACAATACGAAGGTGTTGAAGAACATACTAGACCTATAAATTGTTTCAAAAATCATATGGTTCATATTGAGCATACATGTTTGGATTGTTGAGCGGAATAAGCCTATAAAACATTGTTACCTTCTTGCTTATCTTGGTGTATTGCTTTAGGTTGCACTTCCTAATGTATCTTTTGATGGATTTTTTAGTATGACATCTAAACTTGAATTTTTTGCATAAAGAATTTTGCTTTGGAATCTTGACTTTTCAAGAAATCATGAGAAGAAACACATATGTGGGGTTCAATTGTCTTTTATCTTGATTAAATGGATTCTTTTTACCACATCAACACATCTTGTTTAAATTTCAAACTAAATGTCTATGTCTTAGCTCTTTTTCATTCCATAAGGTTCATTATGTGAAAATCAAAGAGTCAAGGCCATAGTTTTCCTATGTTGACTTTGGAGAGAGTAAATTGAGATGTGAACCCAAATATTTAGAAGCCTCTAAGGATAAAATCCCTAGGAACAAGAAGTAATAATTAGACCCTTCAAAGATATTCACTCTTTCCAAAGGGTTTGAAATTTTGATGGTTTATTTAATGTTTGTTTCAAAGTTTGAGATCCAAGAAATGTGTTTTGACTAACTCACAAATTGTACAATCCTAGGTAAGAAATGGCCATACTTTGCTGAGTCCCCACTCGAATTTCTCCAAACACTAAGACAAAGTGAACAATTAGAGATTTGGTGACACTGGCTCCCCTCCATGGCACATACTTCTAGGGACCACCAAATCTCAAAATCCTAAAGATTCGGAGGCCTTAAGGATTTTTCTATTTCTACTTTGAATAGTACAAATGTGGGGCAGCTTCAGAATGCCATTCTTGCCCCAACAAGTATTAAGGATTTTGGTAACTAAACAATTTTGGCTCTTAGTAAAAAACCAAGAACACCCAGCTGTATACACACCCGATTTTCCACTTAAGGCATGGTACTAGGTGCAGTATGTTATACAGTCCAGGATAGAAGGTACTTTCTCACGATTTCCCAACCTTTATTATAGCCCACCAGTAAACGTGCTTGCAAGAACTTACCTATGAGTTTCCTGTTGTGGGGTGTGTCTCATAGTAAGTCCTCTCTTAAGGGTGACACAAAGCATAAAATTGTAAAGTATTTCTCTTCACCCAAGATCGCATAAAGCACAAGGGGATTGGATACGTACTATAAGTGCAGCCAAGACGAGATCACACAATTCAAGTATTTGTTCTTTTTAACCCTCAAAGAAATGAATTTATTTTAAAGCACCGAGCTAAGTGTGAGTTTGTCTTGTCTAGTTTTAGCCCACAAATCAATGTCTAGTGAGTTTCTAAGTTCAATTTTAACCAAATTGAGAAGATCAAATCAATGGTTAATTTTAAACCAAAAAAAAAAGTGAGTTGTCCTAAAATAGAAAACAAAAGTAGCAATGAGTGCCCTAGGCTATTACAATAAGCATTTAAAAATGCTTTTTCAAGTTCAAGTTCAATGCCCACTTCCAACTCAAATATTAATTCTTTAAAGATTGTTTCCTACGCTTCAATTTTTCAAGTTCCTTGTGCAAATGAAATCCCTACAAGATAATGAAAGGCAATCATGCAAGGATCAAGTTATTTAATTAAATTTTTTTTAAGCATTAACTTTAAACAATAGAACAATTTCAAATGAAAAGACTAATGATTTTGAAATAATAAATGAAGCATTAATAAGATTCCTGCTTTCCACAGACTTTAAAGCAAATCTTAACCAAAAATAGATAGTTCACTAACAAAGATCAAAGCCTCTCCTGCTAACAATTCAAAATAAGAGAATTTAATGCAAACAAGTAAAGATTTGATGTGAATTAATGCAGACAAGTAAATATGTGCAGCAATTTAATGTAGACAAATAAGATTTTGATTCTCATTCACTTAGCCTGCAGAAAGCCATAAATGAGCGACACCAATCAACGAAGATGCCTACAAAACCATAAATGAGTGACTTCAAGATATAAATGTAAATGACTTAAATGGAAAGAAATATTGTAATGCAAGACATCTATCACTTTCATCTACACAAAATAAACCTTCTTCCTTCTCATGTTTTGACTCCATCTCAATGGATGACATTTTCCATCTCATTGTTCTTCTTTCTCGGCTGTTTCGAAAGAAAAATAGTAGGATTTAATGAGAAGAAAACTCCTAAGCTGCAAATATATATGAATGCAGTTGAGATCATAGCTTTAAGGAAATAATTTTTTATTGCATCGTCACAAAAGCAGAGGAAACAAACATATCAAATCATATGTCATTTTCTCGTGATTTGGATGAGCAGGTGGAAGAGAGATAGGGATCTCACGTCAACCACTTGTTACACAAAACATATTAAATTCACCACTTTTTTGGTGGAAATCCTATCTTTCGTTGATTAAGTTTTGCAGAACAACTTTATTCATAATCCCATCACTAAGCCGCAAGCAATATTTTGGATACCTATCCTCAATTTGCATGTAGCCCCTCTAAAAGCATAGACGATTTTATTAGAAATATTGTCATTGATGTAAAGTTGAAGTTGAGAAGGAAGATGGTTCAGATTGTCATTGATGTCAAGGTAAAGTGAGAAGATTAGCATAACTGAAGATAACATATTTGAAAGGTAAAGGTATGGATTACCACCTTCTACATCATGGTAAGATTCAAGAAGATCACATCAAAACTTCAAAAGTGGGGTGATCACTACTCATGAAGATAAGAGAATGTTTTGGGTATTTACATAGAATCATTGAGAGATTAGTTTTTGATATATATAATAGAGATAAGAAAGAAGCAATCTAGAGCAATGGTGAGGCTGGTCAAGGAGTTTTATAAAGATATGGAATGTGGAGAGATCAGATTTGATATTCTGATTTGATATTCTAATTTGATATGTTTGAAGGAAGATTGCATTCTAAAAAATTGGAGTAATATTTTCTTGGAGTTCATGCATTTTCATGAAGGCTTAGACTTAAGGAGAGAGCAGAAATTTTTAATTGTATTGGGTGATTCATTAAGGAGCCACGACTTCAACATATAGAGGTAAATAATAACTAAGGAGCTAATATACTAAAGAAGAAGTTAGATTCGATCAAGACTTTGTAGAAAAGAAAAAGTAAGTTTGGTGTATAAGACAAAAGGGGGGTCAAATATTTGAAGAGATCGCATATAGAAAACTAAGGATCGGGAGTTGCTTGCAATATACATCAGAAGAGAATAAGACAAGACTTGTTCACATCATCAGATGAGACAAGTTGAATTGTCGATTTTGCTTAGAGGAATTGATTTAAATTTGAAGATAAAAATCATGCTAAA
>VDFB02353493.1:230083466-230094837 GCA_007258455.2 Sequoia sempervirens | reverse complement strand
TATGGAGGAAGTGCCTATACTCATCAAACACCTACTTTCCTAAACTTGTTGAATGACTAGATTTCATCTTTGGACCACAAATTAGACATACAAATTTTCCCTTTGTTTGAAGACCTGCAAGATGATATATAATTGGATTAAATATGTCAATTTTTATAATTATATATAATGAATAGATTATTTTAAAAACATTCATGATATCTACTTCATCAAATTAAATATCGTTAAAGTGCAGTCGAACGCTATAACATACCACAAAAATGTGTTAGCCCTGGGGCATCATGAATTGTCCATACAAGCATTGCATGGAATTGAAATTGTCTTTGTCCTATTGGTCTAGAGACGTCATACATAGTGATACCATTTCATAACTTTAGTAACTGGTCGATAAGAGGCTCGATATATACATTCATATCTTTAACTTGGTACTTACCTAGTTGAATGAACATAAACATTACATAATTATTATAACCATTTTACTGCAATATATATAAATTAATGTACATGACTATTGAATGAAAAAAATATAAGTCATTATGCAACAAGTACGACAAATGAGATGCTACTATGTTAAAGAAAATTGATGTAAACAAATACCTGGAACAATCATTAACAACATTATGTGCTCCCTCTTTATTGACATCCATGGAGGAATGTTATTGTTGATAAAAAAAATAGGCTACATTGAGTAAATAGATCTCAGCTCTCCAAATGGATTGACACCATCCGCTCCTAATGAAAGCCTGAGATTATGAGGTTCTTCTTTAAAGTGTGGCCATTTTTTCTCCATGTCCCTAAATACAAACCATCTGCAGGCATTCGAAGAATGTCATCTCCACTTCTATTTCGTGCATGGTAATCCATAAATTGCGCTAAGATTTTGCACCTAAATAATCGTTGAATACATGGAATTATGGGAATATAATGAAGAACCTTGCGAGGCACCTTTTCTGTTAGTTGATTTGTTCGATATCTACTGATATGACATTCTGGGCATTCTGTTGCAAATTCTTGTTGTTTATGATATATAATATGATCATTGGGACATGCATCTATTGCTTGATACTCCATTATGATATCTTTCATAATGGCAGATAAATCTCGGTATGAGCGAGGTAAAATATTTGATGGCGGTAACAAAAATTCACCAATTAATCTACAACAAAAAATAATTTGTTAATATAAAGAATATTAATGGTACATATTTCATCCTTTATCTACTAGTGATGAACTAACAACAATTAAAATAGATGAAAAAAGATGACATATATGACATACCTTAACATCTATGAGATTGTTATGTTTGATAAACCATTCATAACCTTCAAGTTCAATAGCAACAATACATCAAAGGGAAGAGTTGTTTGGGAGCCTTCATAAAGGGGCTCGTATGCCTTCTTAAGTATAGGTAAATCATGAACATCATCAAAGTCATCTTGATCATCATGATCAACTTTGCCACTAAATGTGTCATGGATCAATGTATTCGTACCATCATCTTCAACTGTATTTTCTGGTGCATGATCATCTTCTTCCATAGGATCATTAACTTTATCTTTGATATTCACAGATCCATGTTCGTCTGCTTGCAAAACCACAGTATCCGGGCCATGATAATCCATATCATCTGCCCTAGGGTGCCCCACCTTTATAATAATGATAGACACAAATAAACCATGATCATGATCAAGTGATTATATATATATATATAAAATGTTAAAACGATATAAAAATTTACAAATGCAATCAATATAAACACATATAATGAACAACTTACCAATGGACGATAATCATGCCCCCCTTCAACGTGACCATGCTGCCTACAATGTTTCTCAGCTGTTGTGATTAAAAAGTCATCTCATCTTTAAGCCCTTGCAATTATTGCAAGGACAATAACATTTCCCATCACCCTTTCTTTTCAATCCAGCCCACAATCTATCACGTGTCTCTTCATTTTGTTCTGGACAAATAGTATCTGACATGATTTTTTCTTTTTACCAGATTGACTATTTAGATCTTCAAAAATATCATACTCACACTCCAATAATTGCGGTTCATAGATGTGTAACGTAATCTAATACTCGATATTTTACACCAAAAATTTGCATGCAACCACCCCTCAAGAAAAGAGAAGATAGTCCGGGTTAATGATCCCAAAAAACACTTTAAAATGCTAATTCCAAAACTTAATAAATTCTGGATTTTACTATGATTTCCAACTATTAAGACTCCTAGTAAAACTGCAATATTGAACTTGATCACAAACTTCCTACAACGATGGAGGTAGCGAAGCAGTAAGAGCAAGTGACCCATTCCTAAGGAGCAACAAGTTGAAATCATCATTGCTAATGTCAATATGGATTTATCCTTTAGTTAAAGATGCAATGTGTCACTTCTCTTATGATGAGCTTATCCCCAGGGCCCTCAACACATCGAGAGAGCCATAACGTACAAGGAAGCATCCACTACTAGAATTTGACAAATAAATGACTAGGTGACTAAAACTTTAGTCACAACAACTAAAAAATGACTAAATTCTTCATTTTTGCAACTCAACTATAAATGAGTAAATAAATTACTAGTTTGGTCGCTGATTAAAATTATTTAGTCATTACTGAAATGGGGACTAAATAGTTAGTCATTTATTTAGCCACAATCCATTCAATAAATCATTTCGTGAATCAAGAATATAGCTCAGCCAAAATTCTAAAACTTTAATAATAAACATACCCCAAAAACTTTTGCCAAAATCTTATTTTTGTATGCAGTCTCCGTAATGGAGTTTTCATTTTAATAAACATACCCCCTAAACCTTCAAGTAAAACATTATTTTCAAGCATAGACCGCCAAAATGGAGAAGTGTTTCCTCTAAAGAATGACAGAACTATGAGGAGATGTGCATGAAAGGAGGCATAGGATTCATTGCTGCTATCTTCATTCCTCGCTCAAGCCAACAAATCTTACATTGTTCCCGGGCCACTATTTGTAATCTAGGTATTTACTTGACATATATTTGCATAATCTCAAATTCCTTCAGAAGCTTTTGAAGTATCAATGTATCCTATATAGGGTTTAGAATGATTTCTTTTATTAAAAAAATAAATAAATAATCTATTTCCCTATAATTAAATAATGTGGATATCTCCTAAATTTTTCCCAGCACACTATCCTCTTTGGCACTGTATTCATTACTCAGGCTAGTAGGGTTTTGCATGTAACATCTTTAATATCTTCATGACCATGGCTTTTAAATAGATCTCAGTCTTTGATTTAATCCTTTTCATGGTAACCCTTGAGTTCCATAATCCACCTTCAATCTCTTCTAAGAACGGTGTCTTAAGCTAGACTGCATAGTATGCATATAAAGCAAGTCCTTCATACCTGCCATTGTTCCAAACTACCACTCACTGCCTTGCTTAAAAATTTTCCTCCATAAGCACAATAGCATGTTCTAAAATCATGGTTGCCAATGATTGACCATTAAGGTCACCACTTTCATCATGAAGATATAATGATATTTTTGTCTTCAAACTCAAGGCATTATGCAAGATAACATTGTGAATTGTTTGTTGTGTACGATTTTATTTTCTTGCACATTTACTACTTTGATAACTTCCTTTAAGACTGGGTATTGCACCCTCAGCTGGAATCTCAAACAACTCACTCACTATCACTTGAAGATTTCTTTCATGAGCATCCTTCTATAAAATCAAACTATGCCCTATAGACTTCCTACTTACTACAGGGGACTCATTGTTTCATGGTATTGTAGTTCTTAAGATCCTTCAACCTTATTGACACTACTTCACAGCCCACAAGGTATTATTCACTATTCTCCCATCTTTGATGAGTCTCAAAACACTGCTCATACATGCAATCCACTACCTTCATTATACAATATTAATGGCTAAGCAGAAACATTGAACCTATGATTACCACTGCTACTTCATTTGGACAGTCATTCCCTGATTGCATTTGCCTTGTCTAACACTACCAAAAGCATTTGAAAAACCCTTAAGGTCAGCAAGGGGGTAAGGAAACTCATTGTTAAAATCTCCACTTTACTATGCAAGGTTTGAGCTTTATTATCTTGTCATTGCTCAACATGTTTTTGACTGTCACATCTCAAGTGACTGTCATTCTTCTTACCATAGATTGTATTTACAAATGTCACTAAGCTACATAGTGTGCTTGTTATTGGCTACAATCTTTAGATTGCAAGATTTTGTTATTAGCTATAATGTCTCAATCTTTCTTGTATTGCAACCTCACTAATCCGCTATAGTTATTGTTTATGTTTCTAATGAGGCCTAGGGTTTGTACCCTAATCATGCTCTTACCAATGCTTCTGTTGTTTTTTATTAGGGCTCTCTCAATGTTGAGGGCCCTAGGGATAAGCTCATCATAAGAAGTGACACATTGCATCTTTAACTAAAAGGATAAATATGTATTGACATTAGCAATGATAATTTTGACTTGTTGCTCCTTAGGAATGGGTCACTTGCTCTTACTAGCTCGCTACCTCCATTGTTGTAGGAAGTTTGTGATCAAGTTCAATATTATGATTTTAGGAGTCTTAACGGTTGGAAATCATATTAAAATTAGAATTTAATAAGTTTTGGAATTAGCATTTGAAAGTGTTTTTTGGGGTCATTAACTTCATACTATCTTCTGTTTTGCAGGTGGTTGCATGCCAAATTTTTATGGTGTAAAATATCAGAATTATTAGATTATGTTACCTATCTATTAATAAAAATTATTGGAGTGTGAGTTTGATATTTTTTGAAGATCTAAATAGTCAAGCTTGGTAAAGAAAAATCATGTTAGATAATACTAGTCTAGAACAAAATGAAGAGACACTTGATAGATTGTGGGCTAAATTGAAAAGAAAGGGTGATGGGAAATGTTATTGTCCTTGCAATAATTGTAAGGGCTTAAAGATGAGACAACTTTTAATCACAACAACTGAGAAACATTGTAGGCAACATGGTCACGTTGAAGGGGGGCATGATTACCATCCATTGGTAAGTTATTCATTATATGTGTTTATATTGATTGAATTTGTAAATGTTTATATCATTTTAAAATTATATATATATATAATCACTTGATCATGATCATGGTTTATTTGTGTCAATCATTATTATAAAGGTTGGGCACCCTAGGGCAGATGATATGGATTATGATGGCCTGGAGAATGTGGTTTTGCAAGCGGATGAAAATGGAACTATGAATATTGAAGATGAATTTAATGATCCTATGGAAGAAGATCATGCGCCAGAAAACATAGTTGAAGATGATGGTACGAATACATTGATCCATGACACATTTAGTGGCAGAGCTGATCATGATGATCAAGATAAGTTTGATGATGTTCATGATTTACCTATACTTGAGAAGGCATACGAGCCCCTTTATGAAGACTCCAAAACAACTCTTCTCTCTGTTGTATTGTTGTTGAACTTGAAGATTATGAATGGTTTATCAAACATAGAAATCTCACGGATGTTAAGGTATGTCATATATGTCATCTTTTTTCATCTATTTTAATTGTTGTTAGTTCATCGTTAGTAAATAAAGGATGAAATATGTACCATAAATATTCTTTATATGAACAAATTATTTTTTGTTGTAGATTGATTGGTGAATTTTTGTTACCACCATCAAATATTTTACCTTGCTCATACTGAGATTTATGTGCCATTATGAAAGATATCGGAATGGAGTATCAAGAAATAGATGCATGTCCCAATGATCATATTATATATCATAAACAACAAGAATTTGCAACAGAATGCCCGGAATGTCATATCAGTAGATATCAAACAAATTAACTAACAAAAAAGGTGCCTCACAAGGTTCTTCGTTATATTCCCATTATTCCACATATGCAACGATTATTTAGGTGCGAAAGATTAGCGCAATTTATGGATTACCATGCACATAATAGAAGTGGAGATGAAATTCTTCGAATGCCTGCGGATGGTTCTGTATTTAGGGACATGGAGGAAAAATGGCCACACTTTAAAGAAGAACCTCGTAATCTCAGGCTTTCATTGGGAGAGGACGGTGTCAATCCATTTGGAGAGCTGCGATCTATTTACTTAGTGTGGCTTGTTTTTGTTATCAACAATAACATTCCTCTGTGGATGTCAATAAAGAGGGAGCACATAATGTTGTCAATGATTGTTCTAGGTATTTGTTTACATCAATTTTATTTAACGTAGTAGCATCTCATTTATCTTATTTGTTGCATAATGATTTATATTTTTTTCATTCAATAGTCATGTACATTAATTTATATATATTGCAGTAAAATGGTTATAATAATTATGTAATGTTTATGTTGATTCAACTAGGTAAGTACCAAGTTAAAGATAAGGAATGTATATATCTAGCCTCTTATCGACGAGTTACTAAAGTTATGTAATGGCATCACTATGTATGACATCTCTAGACCAATAGGACAAAGACAATTTCAATTCCATGTAATGTTTGTATGGACAATTAATGATGCCCCAAGGCTAACACATTTTTGTGGTATGTTATAACATTCGACCAAGACTTTAACAATATTTAATTTGATGAAGTAGATATCATGCATGTTTTTAAAATAATCTATTCATTATATATAATGAAAAAAATTGACATATTTAATCCAATTATATATCATCTTGTAGGTCTTCAAACAAAGGGAAAATTTGCTTGTCCAATTTGTGGTCCAAAGATGAAATCTCGTCATTCAACAAGTTTAGGAAATTAGGTGTTTGATGAGTATAGGCACTTCCTCCATAGAAATCATAAGTATCAAACTACTGAAAAACATCTTTTCAATGGGAAAGAGAAGACTACATCAAAACCACGAAGAATGTCACCTCGCCTATGGAAGTTGGAATATAATAGAATTAATCATCAAGGTTATACATTGGATCAAATTGTTTATCTATCATATATGAAATGTTTTGAATTTATATTTTTATATTGTGTTGTGTTTACTCATGTTGTAATTGACAATGATTGTCGTTGTTAATTTTTTTAACTTATATGCTTCATGAAGGTCATCAAGGCATTAATGGTCAGCTTCCACAGGGACTGAAAATTTATCCCAGATAATTTAGTAGGTTACCCTACTATGAGTAGCTATAAATTGTGCATTTGTTTGATAGAATGCATATCGGAAAGAATATAACAGAAATGTTATGGAAAATATTGGATGGAAGGCATGACAAAGAATTTTTTTTCAAAATTTGTATTGACATTCAGGAAGCCAATCATGTAACGCCCCGCCACGCAACCCTAGGGAAAGTTGCAATTTACCACACAACCGAACTAATTTTTTTTTTGAAATAAAAACAATTAGCAAGTAAGTTAGAACACTTAACATACAAGTTCACTTAACCATTGCCAACTATTCCCCTAAGGTTGCGAGACTGTGTTACTTAAACCAAACGTAGAACATGGATTAAAACCATATCATAATAATTACTTATCAAATAAAAGATCACATACATTCCATACATAATAATTTACATCCAAGAGTACAAGATACCTCTTGATTCCAATGACATGATTTACAATAAGATTACAATACTCATTCCCCGAATGAGGTAAGTCCAACAAATATGATTACATATTACAAATTCCACCTCGATAATAACTAAGGGGTAATAAAATACAATAAGAACTGAGAGAACATTGCATGAGAAGAAACTGATTCCCACAAGCTCTCCAACTAGAAATCACGACCACACGAACAAGAAGAAGGACCAACGGATTTAAGAAGCACGCCACCCAACCACGTAGAATCCAAAAGGTTCCACTCCCTCCGTGCTAGGAGATAGTAACCAGGAATTCCTACACAAGACCATCCACCACTAGACACGGGCCACACAAAATTGATACAAAATAAATACAAGACCTCATCACATGACTGAACGGTCATACATACAAATCTAGGTACGACTCACACAACACTGTCATAGGTTACATTACTTCCAGACATAGAATAGATCAAGAGTGTCACAAATATCAAGTACAAACTGTTGACTTAGGAAGAGTGTCATCGCATAGCTCGTCAAGGGATATCCTCTGGGAATCTTCCTAGGCCCCGGCCCCCACTCCATGGGTTATCCTGGTAGCCTCAACTGAAAAACTGGCACCAATGCTTACTCATGCGGAACCAAATACCTCTCGTGGAGACGAGGTAGATGATCTTTCCATTCCACGCCTTCCCGCCTCATCCCAAGTCTAAAAAAGCCCTTGGGCCCATGAGCGAGGCACAAATTATCTTGTTTAATGTTTGATGCAACCTAAGCTTCTAAAAGTTTAATTTAGTTATCACTGAATTAACCAACTTGCAAAGGGTTATCCTGGCACCACTTTGTGCGCCAGTGCCCATTGCAAGCCACTCTCCTAAGACAACCCACACGGTTAAAACCACAATAGGTGACCAGATAACACGACCTCTCCAATCTAAGGAGGTAACAAATCAAGAACTCACTCCAACATGGAAAACCACAACTTTAAGACCCTCTCCAACACTGGAGGCAACAAGGTCAAAAACCCTCTCCAAACACTGGAGGTAAACAAGGTCACAAAACCCACTCCATCACTAGAGGAAAAACAAAATACAAACTCCACTCCTTCCAAAGGAGGTATAAACACATAACCCTCTCCTATTCCCAAGGAGGCACAAATCCCCGTTCGTGGAAACTGGGTACAACATCATAGTACAACTCTACACCATTCCCAAGGTGATTCACAAATTGAACCTCTACACAAAACATCCATCTCTAAAGAACTTCTCTGGAAGACTTACATAGACCTGTAACCCCATTTGCCCGACAAGGAAAATGAAAGAAACATGATATAAAAGTATTCTAGGCAATTCAATATCTAATGTTAGGGTTTCCTAAACCCAGACAATCATAGTTTTCAATCTTGCATTTACTCAATCAACTACATCAAATTCACTTCCCCACATTGAAGTATTTACAACCCAATCATTTACTCTAAAATTTACAAGTAACTTCTCTAATCAAAGCTTTTAAATAAATACAATCATTCGACTAAAATATGAATGACTAAAATATTCAATCATTTCTCTAGTATCACAATCATATACTATAAATGAAACCATTTGTTTATCAAAGCACTTAGATTAAATAATAAGTCAATCAATTACGTCACACAAGAATTAAATAAATAATTGACCTTATCCGCACAACTCAATAGTAACTCAAAGCACGTTGACAACTCAAAGGGGTTCAAACCAATAGTATATTTCATTTTCCCAATTACATTTATTAATAAAATCAAGCTTTGAAAATGAAAAAAATTGATCATTTAAAATCTACCTTTTTAAAATAAAACCTTTGACTATTAAGATTCAACAATCGAAATAATTCATTTGAATATAAAAATCTTCCTTTGCTCCTATTACGTAACCAAAAGTCATCTTAGGATAATCTATATTTAAATCTATCATTTTTACTTCATTTGTCTCAATTCCCACAATAATCAAAATCAAATTATAATTAAGTCAAACATTTGATAAGTAAAGACATCTGATTAAAATAATCATGCATTAACTCTAAGTTCCACCATTATGTTCCATAATCAAACAATTTAATTATTAAAATATCTGAGTAAAATAAATCTTCCATTATCTCTTAGTTTCACAATTAAATTCCATATTCAAACGATTTTAATAAATAAGGTCATTTGATTGAATTAAGTCAATCATTAGCTCTCCATTTAACAATTATCTTCAAAATCGGGATATTTTACTAAATAAACACTTAATCAAGTCACTTAATCTATATTTCAACACAAGATAAATAAATTAATCAAAATCAAAATCAATATTTCAATTAAAACATTGATCATTCGTTAATTACATTTCCTCTTTATTCGTGCGATAATCATTTTAGATTAAGTCCTATTTAATAATTTGAAACCCCATTAATTAAAATATATTTAATAATTTTATATATTTCAATTAATCATATTTTATTCCTCATTATTTTACATCAACAAAATATGTCTTTAATATACATTTAAATAATAGCTTAAAATCACTTCTTTTGAAATTTATGGCTATTTATTAAAATACCAATTTCCTTCATTTATAATAATCACGTAATCATTTAAAAATTACAAATTTAACATCTAACATTATTTTAATATGCCACATAAAATATTATTTTATTTGCATATTAATAAATTATTTAAAAATGAATTTTAAATACCATTTTAAATTTCATAATACAAAATTTATTTAAATTAAAATATTATATATCTGTATATATATATTTTAATAATATATACATATTCTAAATACATATAATATTATAATATATATTATATATATAATATTATAATATATATAATATATATCTATTATAAAATATACATATAATATAATATATTTAAAATATAACATAAACAAAAACGAAATTAAATAAACTTTTATTTCCTTTAAAGAATCAAAAGGGGTTTTCCCCCTGCTGCTACGCAGCCCCAGAACAGGGGCTTGGCCCCTACTGGGGACTGCTATGCAGCCCCGCCTCCACTCATGGGGGCCGCTGCCTGGTGAAGGCAGCGCTGGCACTGCCTTCACAGGCAATGCCTCCCATGGTGGAGGGCGCGGTCGTGGGCAGTGCCCGACCCAACAATCACAGGCCCTAAAATTTTTATTTTTTATTTTTATTTTAAAATTTTGTTTATCCCCTGTGAATGGCGGATTTTATCTGTGTAAACCAAAATTTTGAAAATTAGAAATTTCCAGAACTCACAAAATATATATATGTCTTTATTTTTCATAATCACAGTCAGATTGGTAGATTTTCTTGAGGAATAGATTTGAATGAAAGATTTAAAACACAATAATCTAATGAATTTTTTTTTTTTGGTTTTCTCCATTTTGACAAATGAACTAAATCTTTTCTTTTGCATCACTTCCAGTTTTCTCTTGCTAGATTTAAAACGAATTTTTCATTATTTGATTCTAGGTTTGATCTTCATTTCCACATCTCAATCATTTTACAAGTTTTCAAAGAAGTAACTCATGGGTTTCATTGGATTCATCAACATTTCAAAGATCACAAAAAAAAAAAAAACATGAAGAGGGTTTAATCTAGTTTTTTCAAAATGAACAAAGCAAGACAAAGGAACCTGATTTTTCTCCATAGCTTCAAGATCCCATGGAGCTTTCGAATCCTCTTCAAGACCCAGCTCAAGCATACCTTCATCTTCTTCACAAATCCAAGCCAAATTTTCTCCCCAAAAATCCCCGATTAAACATAGATCCATTTCCTTTTTGCCAAATAGGGTTTTTTTTTTTCCCAAAAAATTGGTCAAAACCCTAAAA